>CM037014.1:23940401-24351970 GCA_020875875.1 Dioscorea alata | reverse complement strand
AAAAAAAAAGAATTTTCTTAGGTGAAGTATGTAGCTAGCCTGGTTTTCTATTATAATCCCGATTGAATAGCAAGAGCCTCTCCAGTATTCTTAAAATTTTAATTAGAACTTAAGCACATGCGTAATGGTTTTGGTGATCCTGCTAAAGTGTAAACTCATTATATTTTAATCATGATTACATTCTAATTGAAAACAATTTTTTTCTGTACGATTTAGAATTTTGACTAATACCAAGCTAACTGAATTACCATTGTTTTAATAAAAACCTAAGGCAAAAGGATAATTGAAAAATTAATTTTCATTATTATTATTTTGTATTTTGATTATCTATTTATGCATATTATAATATAAAACCCTAATTATCCTCTCGTTCCTCCACTCTCTCTCTCTCTCTCTCTCTCTCTCTCTCGCTCAGTTTGTTGGCGCAGGAGCTACGCCCGCCGCCTCCTCTCTCTCTCCTTCATTCTCTCTCACTTGCTGGCCACTGCCTCTTCTGTTCGAGAAAGGCGTCACCACCACCTCCTCATCTTCAAACGGGCATCACCTCTGTGACGAGGAAGGCTCGCGCTCTTGTGGACTGTGGAGATCATGGCGGCGATGATGTGCAGCAGTTCATCCCAGCACCAACCTTTAGGAGTGAGTAACATGAACTTCTTATTCCCGGATAGCCTTTGTTTTCTTTATTTAGGGTTCTTGCTTGAATTCATGCATCTGGATCTGCGTTTTGATCCATTGGTTTCAAGAAAGATCTCATAGACAAGGGTTTTTATATTCCGATCTTGGTTCCATAGTTGATTGATTCTTGTTTTCATGGTTTGATTGTGATTTAACCTATGAATTATGTGTTTTTTTTTTAGGGTTTAGGAAAAATGTATGGGATATTTTTATGTTTTTTAAAAACCAGAATTGTACATTGTTGATCATCTCCCATGCAATTCTCGTGCATTAAAATCAAATATAATGCTTACTAGTGCACATAAATAATTAAATAAAAATTTGCTAGTCTCATTGCATTAACAACTTATAAGTTGAAAATTAACCAAGAAAAAGTAATCTATTACTTGCAAGCAATTATAAATTATACCATTTCTTCTAAGTGGGTTGGCCGTGAAGAATGTAGCTTAAGTTCATATTTTGTGGGCCTAGCAAGCCTTGGCCAAGGCCCATTTATCAGCCCAATCAGTTCAAAAACCCTATAGATACCTGTTCTTCATGATCGGTCTCCACAAGAAGAGTGGACTGAGTAGTTGCCGTTTTCCGTAGTTTCGTCTTCAAACATTGTTGTCCTTCGGTGGTGATCTCTTCCTTTGCCTCTAATCTAAGGTGTGATTTCATGAATTTTCACATCCGATCCTGTTATTGTTTCTTGATCTCCCTGATTAGCATGAATCGCTATCTAGTTTTTGAAATTCTATGGAAATGTTATCTAGGGTTTTCAATGTTTCTACTTTTTTTAGATATTCGAGGATTTGTTTGAGTTTAACTAGTTTTTTGAAAGTTCTTGAATGGGTTTCTCCTGGATTTTTGGTTTGTTTCGAAATCCTAGTCCTCTCTTTGCATGCGATTCAATCCTCGAATTTGTTGATGACGTTCTTGATTTCTTGATTTTTAGGTTGATCAAAGTTAAGATAATTTTATCCCTGAATCCACAGTTTGGGGTTTAGGTTTTTTTTATATTTCTTCTTGTTTATATTCTTCATGACTTCCATAGGTTTGTGTCATTGTTTCAATTGATTTTTTGTATGGATTTGCTGAGATTCTCTTATTGTGATTAGGGTTTGTTTCAAAATTCTTATGCTTTTTTTCGTGCGAATTTCTTTTACCATTCACAAACTTGGATTTGTTTGAAACTTTCTTTTTTGTTTGGTGGATGTTTAATAGTATTTGATCAAAGTTGAGAGCATTTTTTTTTTCTTGAATCCTATTGTTAGGGTTTATAATGTTTTTTTTTTTTTTTTACAGAATTTCTTGCCCTAGATTTCCTGATTGTAATTTGGGTTTGTTTCAAAATTTAAATGTTCTCTTTGCTTGTGATTTCTTACTTTATCATTTCCTAAAACTTAGATTTATTGAATAGATTCTTGGTTCTATGGATGATCAATAGTGTTTGATCAAAATTGGAATTACTTCAATATTCCTTTTTTATTTGAAATAAATTGTGGCGTCATCAGGCAATCTTTTAGGAAGCATTGTGTTCATGTTATAGGAGTTAATGCGATTACCTATTAAAATTTACAGTACAACCCATACAATATATAGGCAATAATAAGTAGATAAATGCACGATGTTTTCTTCAGCAATGCTTGTGTCTCTATATTACTCAAAACAAATTTCGAGATTTAGAAAACAGATTTTATGTATGTAGTCATATTAAAATGTTAATTATTATAACTAGTTAAAGATGTGATTTTGTTGATATTTTTGAACCAAATCAAAATTTGTCATAGCATTTGAGTTATAGACAGTAACTATTTATTATTCCCCTTGTAGCAAAATAACAACTGGGTCATATTTTCTAGTAATTATTGGAAGGGTTTAATTTGTTCACTTATGGCTGTCCTAAAACCTGAAATTCTGTACCTCCCCTTGTATAATTTCTTTTTATTTTCAGTATATACCCTGGAAAGGTGTTATTGCACTATTGCCTTAATTTATTTTTCAGAAAATCTTTTTTATAGGCAGCGAAAAATGCATTTTACACTAGAAAAATAATTATAAAGTGAAATGCATTTTAGGAATATAAAATTGTATTATAAATAGTCATAAGTGGAAAATTAGGTTAAAAATTTCACATGAAATATACAGTTGCGTTAAATGGTTCGGAGATATGTAGAATGTTAAAAATGCTTTACCTACTTTACATTAATTAGATTGAGAATCATATTAGCAAAAATCTTGATTTTTTGAAAGCATGTGTATCATGAAATTTAAGGTGTGGAGTGGTGGAGGTGGTACCTAAAGAAACTTTTTTAGGGTGCGGCCATGCCATTATATTGTTTTGTTTGTTGATAAACAAAATAGGTTAATCAACATTATTTTATTATAACTATCAAATATTACCTAAAGATGTAAATTGTGATTATTAGTTTAATCAAATCAAATTTTGCTATATAAATTTAAATTTTGAGTGCCAATTGTTTGTTTAAAAAATTAATTTGGTCTTCCAGAATTAATTTTAAAAAATTACTGATATTTCCTTATTTAATTTTTTTTTTTTAAGAAAGCGCATATTGTAGATCTATTGTGTGTGTGGATCCACTTCATGTATTATTTGAATGTTGACTTTGGTCAAAATGAGCGAAAGCATCCAAAATGGTCATAGTTTTGTTTGTGTTAAAGCATCCTCATACTAATTAAAACTTCTCATTCTAATTCACCAAACCCTAACCCCGAAACCCTGAAACTGGAAATCCCAAGCCCAAGCCCTAAAAAACCCAAAAGAAACCCTTTTCTAAAACCTAGACCTTGAAATGAATAAGACAGGAGGAATAAACCTTATAAAGAGAAAGGGTTTTGATGAATGTATGGAATTTCGACTAAAAAGCGGAGCTGTTTTACAATTGGACCTCGTGGACTATAGGGTTTAAGGTTTATGTAATAATATGATCTTATATGATTCAATATAACCTGTCGTAATGAAGGAAGAGCATCTCCACCAATACGTAATGATACCACAATCCAATGTCCCAGTCTATATTTTGGGCCGTTTAGGAGATATTATAAAATATAACATGATTTGGGTAGTAATAATCGGTCACGGTCACGGTCACGGTCCATCTCTCGCATGTGTACATATTATATTATGATTGTTCATATTGTATCTTGTTGTTTATATTCCGGCCAATAATATGGCCATTGGATGTTGAAATTATTACAGCCCACGAGGTCCAATCGTAAAGCCATTCTCCCTTTCGGCTGATTTTCACACATTCGATAAAACCCTCTCTTTATAGCGTTTATTCCTCATGTCTTCATTTTAGCTATGGCGCCACGCAGAGCCTTAGAGATCGATGGTTTCTCCACATTGGTTCCTCGCTATCATCGAATCGTCCTTGCTAGGCTCCTCCCCTTCAAGTTCAGTGCAGAGGATAGAGCTCTTACACGCCAGCGGTAGCTTTATCTGGTTGTCTTTTTACTTTTTTTTCTCTCTTCCTTTTCTTACATTTCCTTTACTCTTTCTATTTAAATTAATGGCTTTACTACCGAGCCTGAAGGCGTCTGATCATGCTTAGGTTTAGTCCATAGAAGTCAAGCTTCGAGATTCTCTTCATATTTCTGTTGATGACATGGATGTAAGATTCTTGTTCCTTTATTAGTAATTTCCTTGGGGTGAGAATTTCACTTTCTAAGTTGATTTCATGTCTTCTTGAATTCAGCCCATTATACTTGTTCAATTTTGACCACTGTACATTAAGATAGTAACATTTTAATTCTTTTTTTATTTGGTTCATAATTGTGTCTTTTAAGTTGATTGTACATCTTTTTGAATTCATCCCATTGAACATGTTGAATTTTGACAATAAGGACATTCAGATAGTAATTTTTTTCATTTTTTTGGGGTGGTGAGATTGTCTTTTAAGTGGATTGTATGTTTTGTTGAATTCACCCTGTTAAACACATTAAAATTCTGGAATTTTGATGACATGGGTATTCAGATAATAAGATTCTTGTTCCTTTTTTGGGTGAAAAGTTTCTCTTTTGAGTTGATTGCATTCATCCCATTAAACCTAATATTTTTTACCTTGTGATTTCTATATAATTCCATTTCTGTGGTGACTCTTTGATTTTGAGGCTCTGTAGCTAAGTGATGAACTCAATCTCAATGAACTCGAAGGTGTTCAGTTGCTTGTTTCTGCTAATAAAGAGGTATGTTTATTTATCCTTTTTCTTTTATGGGGTGAAATTATTGGTTTTGGGAGATTGTGGTTTCGTGCTTTCTTCTTTTTATCTTGTTAATTTATTTACTGTTTTATAGTGAGTTCTTTTAGGCCTAGAACCTCCGGAGATTTTTCAGCTTGATGCTGGACTTTTGTATGCTAAGAGAAGAGATCTTTTATCCTTACACTCCTATAAGTAATATGCCTGATCTTGTGTGATCACTAAATCATTTCTCTATACTTTGTGATGAGGGTCAAGGTCTTATTCCGAAGGGTTTTAATATGACTGAAGATTTTGTTACTTAAATCTTGTTTATAGCCGGTTGTACTAGACCAGAGACTGATTTGATAAAAAAACTAAAATGAAATGAAACCACCAAGGATACTATTTCGTGGAATCCATGGCTGAAAGAAGCATCATTAGACAATGCAGAAGCTTTATCAGTAATCACACTCAACACATCCGATGTAAAGGCAATAACAAGAGTAAATAATGTTTCTCTATTATAATGCTTGAAACTTTAGGTATGCTTGAAATGTGATCCTACTATGTAAATAATGTGTCTCGTGTTTTAATCTTTATGATCTTTGGAAGGATATTTTTTTTCCTAAAGTTTGACATTCTTTAAAATGAGGTTTCTTACATTATTTTTTATGCGCATTAGAGCTTAGCTTTTTTAATTGAATCATAAGCACTTTTCTTTTAGCAGTTCTAAACCCCAAACCCTAAACCCTAAAAAACCTAAAAAAACCCTAAACCCTAAACCCTAAATCTTATCCACGTTTTTTTAATCCACATGCCTGGCTCTTTTGTTTGTTTTTTTAAATCCCAACTACCTATAAAAGCATAAGAAAAAAATTTAAACTTTAAATTTTTTATTTCTTCCCGACTTTTTTTTTTCAAATATTGCTTTATTTTCCTTTTTATTCATTTTACTTTTTTTTTTTACATTTTCTCATGCTCTTTGTAATTGAGTCCTCTCTTTTCCTTTTTTTTCACTTCATATCAAAATTCTTTTTTAAAGCATTCGTTATTATTCTTCCTTTCTCTCTCTCTAATTTTTTATTGAACTCCTTTTTATTTAAAGAAAAACATTATTCTTTTTGCAACCCTTCTCTTTTTTTGTTTTTTTGTTTGTTTTGTTTTTTTTTTATTATTATTATTTGGTCTAGATCAAACTTTTAATTTCAAAAACATCCCACTTTATTCATTTTCTTTTTAAGACCTCGCTGACCTCATTCTCCCACACTGTTCTTTTGTTCGTGTTTAGGGTTTGTCTCTCCGGTGAAAACAGTGATGGAACTCAGATGTAGGCTTTGGTGAGAGCACTGGGGCATTCACGGTGCCGTGGTCGCACCTCATGTTCCTACTGGAAACTTCGACACGAAGATCCAGTGGGATAATGATGTGTCTTCGATCATGGATCTGTCCTCATTTCGGCGTCGGATAGAAAACAAGGGTGCTGACACTGCCGTTACCTTGAGTTCCGATCGTCACTGGTGGCCTCACTGTGAGCTATCCCTCCAATTGTTTTTCCTTGGTTATTTTTTTTTAATGATTTTGTAGGTTTTCTTTATCATCTTGATGAATGAATGGTTTGCTAAATTCGTTTTGGTTTCTGTACGTTGAACTATCCTTTTGACTCTTTCTAGGGTTTCTTGACAAGATAATTTTTTATATCTTGCATTTTAGTTTTTTTTTCTCTCGACTGTGCGAGTTCTAGCTAGATGTATGCACTTGAGGCGTCTTTCCGGATTTCATTACTAGACTATGGATTTGCTCTAAGATAAACATAAGAGAAAACTTTAATGGCGGTTTCTTAAAGGTCAGCGCTAGATCTAGATCAAGGCAGTTATAAAAGTAGATATCTTCCAGACGAAGGTGAGTATCAAGGTCTGGTCTATCTCAATCTCCTGTTTCCCCCTAGGGCTCTTCTTTATCCCTACATCCTTATTCAAACAAACTGGGACTGAACTGAGCTCCCTTTTCTTGAACCAGATACAGAGAATTTTTCTATCACTCAAACTGATCTTCTTGTCGCGGTCTTATCTTTTCTCTTTCTTTTCCCAAGCCACCCAAGTGTCTTTTAAGTGCATGATAAGTGTAAAGGTATTATGTTTGATGTTATCTCATTCAGTGAATAATAAAATAACCGTGTATATCCAACCTCTCCTGCACGGCACATGAAGACATGATAAAGAACAAATAACTCGGTGTCTGTCTACGTGTAATGTAAGTTCATAGAATACCAATACAATTCTCTCATTCTTCATTGAAAACATCAATCCAAACTTCACTGCACGACATGCTAAAGGTTCCCTTTAACAATGGTAATGTAGTTATAGCGCCATTTGAACATATCTTATTAGTGACTATATATAAACCCTGATGTTTGTGCGTGTGATGCTTATATCCTTTCAACTTAGTTATAAGCCATTAATGCTCAAGTCAAAAGCACATGGCATTCATGACATCTAACAGGTGCTTAATTATGGTTGGCCTTGATAGTTCTTAGTGTTTAAAAAATGCTTCAGTGACTACATCTCGTGGGCTGAATGATATATCTATGGCTGATAGATTTTCAGAGGTGGATTGGTGAGCATGGCCGGACATACAAAGATGTCTCTAAGAAGTTGTCGCTTCGAGATATTCAAGAAGAGTGTTGAGTTCATTGACTCCTTTATTCCCAGGGATCACAAGTACAAGATTGGCGCAAACGAGTTTGCTGACCTAATGAATAAGGAGTTCAAAGCCATGTGCGGTGGCTTTAGACTTCCTTCCACCCATACCAACACGGCAAAGGGTGAACTTTAGTATTGTTGGTTTTGTTATGTTCCTTAATGTTGTTGTCTCAGTTAACTCATTGTTGCTAACATTAGATTTTGTGATAATAAATTTTAACATCTTCAGATGCAGATTAAATTTTAACTACTTCTACTTAAATGCATGACGTGCAACTAGTTTATATTATGCCATTTAATCAAGGCTGAATTCTAAAATTGTGTTATGATCTAGTTTGATCCTTGAGTTTTGAAAACCAATGATCCTATTTCCTCTGGCTTAATATGTTAAGAATTGGCTTGATAGTGGTTTACCTAACTATATATTGAATTTTTAGTCAATTTTCTTTACGGGTCCTTAAATTGTAGAGTTTTTTACTTGCCATGTTGGTCAAGCTTTTGTATGACAATATAGTTGAAATTATGATAGCCGTCAACCTTTTAATTGTGCTTTTTTTGGATGGTGAACTTGTTTGGGGTTTTGGGGTTAAGGGTTTAGGGTTTAGAGTTTAATGTGATAAAAATGCTTCATCAGGTTATGGATATGATTTTTGTCTTTTTCTTTGATCATTTTTTGCAGATGGGCATTTTGTTCAAATTCGCAAGAAATAAGGTCATGTAGAAGTTGTACAAGTTTTCTTGTGGTTTTTGTTAATTAAGGTTTTTTTCCTTTTTTGTTTAATGTGATTACTAAGTAAATACATTCTAAAACTGAGATAGATGCGTGAATTTAGAACCTTTCCAGCTTTTGCTAAATATCTTGAAGAACATTAAATCTATCATCTGCTATTGATATGGTGATTTTTATCATTGACCTATTGCTTTTCATATATCCATGTTTTGAAATAAAAGGATAGATTGTTTTAAGGCTTATTTATAGTTCTGTTATCAGTTCTATAACTGGGATAACATTATGCATGCATGTTTTTCTTGTCTTGGAATTATTGCAGCCATACCGAGTTCACTCTACACGTGCTCATACATACATCTTCATATTGATAACTCTATTATTGTTAAGTGAATAAGTACTCTTTTTGCACATATTACACACTTTATTTAAAGTTTCAAACAGCAAGATGTTGGTTCTAGTTTGTTATATCATGCATTATGCTCCGGAATCTTTAAAGTTTCAAATAACAAAATTTTGATTCTAGCTTGTTATATTATCCATTATGCTCTATATTTTTTTCTTATCTCAAAAATTTCTCAACATTGTGATACATCATGTTTCAATGGAGTCATGCACATGCTTTTTATGTTAGCTGTACTTGGATTACCATTATATGCATTCTAGTTTATGAAAGCTACACACATCTGTGCTAGTCTTCCTCAGGGTACTATAGTGCAAGTATGATTGTAGTTTTAGTTTTGCCCTTAAATAAGACCTTATTTTTATTTTGTATTTGTTGTTTTAAATTTCTGTTTGGCTCTTAAATGTTTGAGGGAATTTATGGTATTATGATTTTTTAGGAGAGGTATGCTTGCCCCAATGGTCCAATTGATGAGCAATGATGGCCTTCTTTAGGGTATTATAAGACAAGCTTGAATTTCTTCTTACCTTTGCATTTGCATGAGACATGTTTTTTCTCTTTTTTTTCCTCCATAAGTTGTCTTAAATTTTTAGTTACCTCATGGGGCAAGATTTATGATGTCATGATTTTATTAAATCATCCCTTGTCTGTTGCCCAATTGCTTCTCCAATTGACTAGGTAGAATATTGAACGATGCAATATTTACATTGCTCGGACTTGTCTTTGTTGAAAACTTAATATCTGGAAAATATTCTTTTTCATTTGATTCTAATTGTTTGTAAAGTTATGCTACTACCATGCATGTCATAATGTAATTAAATTTTTGGAGGGTAGATAGCATGGTATTTTCATGCCTCTTGAATCTATGGTCTTTGTCTTTGGTTGAGTAAGCAAAATGTTGAACTTCATTTAAAGCTAAGTGGTTATTAAGTGCAAGTGTTTCTACTTCGATAAAACTACATGGTATTGTTTGTCCTTTTTTTTTTTTTTTTCTTTGCGTTGAATTTTGCTATATTTTAGTCCACTAATGTTCAAACATGGATGTTATAAATATTGCACGGAAATGGCATGCTTCTATATTATTCATTGAAGAAGACTTGCACTTTGATATTAGGCAACTTTATCGCAAAAGTGAAAACTACATTAGCCAATCTTAGGTGAAGCAGTGAAAACTAACTCGTCTCCTCTTCTAGTTTTAAATGTAAGTTGTGACCAACCTTTTATGTGTAATGTGTTCTTTGAGTCATTTATTTCATTTCATGTTTTTGGTGACCTCATGTGACAAGAGATTCTTGGTTCCATCCATTGTAACAGCAAGCATACTATATTTTCTTTTATACGGTGGCATTGCAAGCTCCAACATCATGTATCTTTAGGTTTGCTTGAAACTTGATCCTACTTGTGTATTTATTAGTAATATATGTGCTACAAACAATGTTTCTCTATTATGTTTTAATTTGTATGATCATTGAAAGGATTTGTTCCCCTGAAGTTTGACATTCTTTAGAATGAGGTTTCTTTCGTTATTCTAGATGGCCATTAGAGCTTAGTTTTTCAATTAAATCATATGCATCTTTTCTTTTAGCAGTCATAATCTTGTAATGGGATTTTCGAAATGATTCTTGATATTATAAGTTGTGCTTCTCAAGTCATTATGTTGTCATATTTTGCTTTTCTTGGTTTTGATTGAATAAAATGAAATAAAGTAAGTGGTCATGTTTCTTTTAAGTTCACACAGATGTTGATCCTCGTTAAGGCTGCACAAATGTAGATTATACCTTTTGGAAATGCATTTAAAAATTAAAAGAGGCCATCAACCAACTTAATAGAAATATTTTCTCTTTTTTTTTATAAGTGTGAACTTGTAGTGGCATTATAATATGCTTTCTACTTGTTAGTTTATTACTTCTTTGTTTATACTATCTTCATGTGTGACATTTTGTTTGACAATGCATGTTAAACTCAATACATAATCTCGCAAGTGCTTTTGTGATTTTCTTTAATAAGCTATTTCTGTCTTCATATCATTCCAAATTAAGCAATTCCATGTAAATTTCTGTTTGAATTTTTGAATCTTGGAACTCAAATTCTTATTATAAGTTATTGTTGGTTAGGTCTATGTGTAACTAACTATGCACAGTTATACTTTGATAATCTGTTAATCTTTGACAAGCATTGTTAAATGTTAGATTCTTCTTTTTGTGGTTATGAATTCAATAAAATAAACAAGTCTTTTTGGACGAATCAAAACTCAGTAGCAACTGAAATAGACAAAGACTAAACAGAGAATTCAACTCTTTTTATCGGTAATTCAAGCAATCAAGTTAAACTTTGCAATTTATCTTGGTGGTATCAAACATCAACAACTCGCCAAGCAATTCCTGCCAAGGTTTTTAAGTTTAAGTATATCTTACAGGCATCAACATTCCAAAGCAGAAGTATGTTCGTATGATTCCTTGTTCTGTCCTTTACAGCGTCGATGATGCTTTTCTGAGTTTGGATCTAACTCTGAATGACTTGCTTTTCTGCTTTCTATGTTAATTTGTGTCATTACTATGGTGTATACCGAAATGCTTATACCTGGAAACTGGTGAATAGTAAACCAACTAGGGTTGAAATGAAGAAGTTATTCTCAATCCAGCTGGATCCATGTCCTTTCAATACATCAGAATAAGCAGATAAAAAAAGTTCAGTTCACTGATATCAATCTAGGAAATTAAGCCTCAACAATAAATCCAAGGGGTATAAAAACATAAAGACATTTTAAATTTTCTTAGAAGAAAAACCACAAATACAAAGTCAATTTCATGGAAATAGCAAGCTTCGAGGACTTACTCATATCTTGTATAACCATCTAAAACAAAAGGCACAAATACAAAATAAAATAAGGAAGAGTTTGTTAAGGATGACAAAACTTAATAACTTGGAAACACAACGGAGAAAATATTTTAGATTTTGTGGCAAAGAAAGAAATATAACCATAATAGTGTGTTGGCATGGTCTGTGACTATAAGGATTATAATGAGGAAGGTTTGAGAGAGAGCAATGGGTTATAAGATGCATTTCTACAAAATAGTACTCCTATATAATGTGTTTGCCCCTGTTATGAATTGAATACTGCACACTATATACATACCTTATAAGTTTATGAACTAAGATACTAAATAACATGCTTTACTTCCAAATCATTACTAAAAGGTACTAGGGGATGGTGCTGAGAGTTTATGTATGTGGAAGGAAGAGAGGATTTCAGGCTTTCCTTTAATTCCTCGCTTCTCTATGTAAGATAGGGCTTCAAATAGAGAAAGTAGATCTCAAGCCTGTGCTTGATTTCCTTTTTGTATTAAAAAATTTGGTTTTGAGGTTATACTGCTTGAGGGATTAGAATTTCGTTCTTGGATTTTAAGGTTATACTAGCATGGAGTTTGGAAGCCTTGGGATCTAAGGTTATACAAGTTGAAGGATCAGGGATTTGGCGGTTCAGCTGTGGGTTTTCAGTTTATACTGGTTTAAGGTTCTAGCTTTTGGTTTTAAGGTTGTACTTGTTTAGGAATAGGCTTTCAGCCTGAATTTTATGCATTCCAAGTTTAGGGGTTAAACTTCCTGACTTGCTTTTTGAGGTCATACTTGTTTTTCCTAAATGCAAGATTTGCATGGCTTGTTCTTTATGTTTTATAACTTTGTCTTTGATGTGAAAATGTTGTAATAGGTAATAATGTGCTAGCTAGTCTTTTTTTTTTTTTTAGCTTTTTTGAGTTTAAACTTAAACTCCTTGTTGGAAGAGGTCGGTTTAGTATTTGTTGAAGGTCTTGTGTTGTTAAGACACTTGATGCTATTTGTTCAATTGTGATGGTAAAATTTAAACCTTTTCATGTGCTAAGAAAGAGAGGATATAGGAGGAGTTTCAAATTTATTGTATATTTAGCCTGTCAATAGCAGCTATGAATTAGAAGATTCCAATTATTGGAAAATAAAATCATGGCTTTCCTAAACATGGAAAATATTTTAACTGTCCATCATCATAACAGTTCAGATTGATGATGGATAATGTCTTAAAAAGAATTTTCAGAAAGCACTTGTTATTAGTTTCAATAATTAAGAAATAAAGATGTTAGACAAATTTAGGATTAGTTTTAACTCAGAATGAATCAGGACATATCAATTTTTCAAAAAAAAATGATAATATTTTTAAATTTGGATAACAGTCCATCATCTCAATGGCTGAGACTCATGATGGCATAGCAACTGTTAGGTAATATCTTACCATCCATTAATAATCTCCAACACAATGGATGTTCCAAACTGATTCCTCTTGGCTTCATATGCACGGGATGCTGGCAATTCAAATACCCTCCCTAGTAGCTTGCTTCTCAAGTCAGTAAACGATCATCAACTCAGATTCATGGTGGAATGACAGTGGCTGGATAATATCTCACCGAAGTTAATTGTGTGCCATTAACAATTCTTTTTTATTTTTACGTCTAGATTTGATCTACCGTATTATTTTTCTTTGAGAACTAGGACAGTGCTTATTTTATCTTCTAAAATTTGTTGCGAAGAAGTTGAAAATACGGATTTTATTGGAATACAAGAAATCAGCAGCTATTATCAGAATTAGATGAGCTTGGTGGATGGGCTGGATCAATTTTTAATATTTATGTTATGAAGACAAATTTACATGTTTAGGCTATTAGATATGCGGAAAGAACAAAATAGTAAGTGCAAGTGGAATGGCGGACCACTAAAAGAATTTATATGTTCAAGCTTAAATATTTGCATCCTTAAGGAAAATTTTTTAGTTTATGTTCAATCACTTCACTAATATTGTTTTTATTTTTAATTCTTGAATTTGGTTTAATCAATTTCGTGTTTCATGGGAAAAACATCCATTTGGTATGACCAAATGTTGATAATAATCAAATGCTCCTCCTTCATGTTATGATTGTCCACTAAGTGCATAGGATTTAAAAATGTTCTTCTATGGTCATGTTTGTGTTTTCACTTTATGTGTCTTTTGATGTAGATGTAGGTTAACGGTTGGGATGACCCACACAATTATAGCAGTTGAGCATAGCCTCAACCCTAATTTAGAACTTTTTGAGTTTCACATGACATCTCATCAAACCTGCCTAAAGTGAAAAAGTTCAGCTCAATTTGTTTTAATATAGCTTACTTTTACTAATCTGATTTTAACGGAATTTGTTCGTTGGTTTTATTTATAACCATAAACTGACGTGTTAGTTGTATTCTTTGGCCACATGTTTTTGCTATAGATTTTATGAACTTTATCAGTGTTAAGATTTGGTTTGACAAAGACAGGTGTTACTTGCTCAGCCTGAATTTACATGTTGTTTTTAGTGTGTTCTATCCAATGTGTATTTGTGGTTGATCATACTTTGTACATACTTGTATAAGCTTAGTCATTGGTTATTTCATAACTTGTAGCTTAGTACATAATTTGAAGAGCCTGATTATTTGCCCATTTTTTTTTAGAGAGTTTTATCTTTTTGTGTATAAAGTTTATTAAGCATTATTAGGATATTTTTATTTCTTGGTTAATAAAGAATTTTATGTTTTGCTATCTTATAACATTATACTTTTTCTTTCATGTATTATTTTGTGGAAGAAATCTATTGAGGAGTTATTTATAAGAAATTGGCTACAATCTATTATCTAAAACTTGGCCACTAATATTGATGATTATGTTGACTTGTTATTTATTATTTACTATTGATAACAACTTGATGATATCTTTCATCATACTTAAATGATGATATCTTTCGATTGAGTTTGTTTATCAACTTTTTCTTTGATAACTCGTAAATGAATTGTTTTCATCTTTTATAGCCATCAACTCTAAATTTAAATTTTTTCTTGGTCTCCGAGTGGTATCAGAAATCTAGAGAAGAAAACATGCTTAGAAATTATGGCAAAGATGAGACCTCTAGAGCTGAAGTTCTTGTTCCTACAACTACAAGTAGTCATAATTGTTTAAAAATATTGTCAAATGTTTGAACGTCTCATTTCTTTTTCTAGTTAAATAGTTTGTACTTTCCTCCTATGGCCTTAATTATCTTATGTTGAAATATATATATATTTTTTTAATTATCTGTTTTTTTTTTTACTTATGTTTACACCGTATTTTTTAGTCTTGTTTTTAATTACATCTTTCTTCAAGATTTAGAACATGTCTACGTAATTGCTTTGTCCATAATTATCACCCAAACCATCATACTAAAGTTTAATATTTTTTTTTTAGATACTCTAATTTTTAGGTGAGACATGATTTTAGTCTCCATGGGTTGATTTCAATGTATGTGTAACTGGAACAAAACAAATTTGTGATACTACTTTGCTTTCTTAAAATCTTATTGAAAATTAACCATCAATGTGCTGTTAACCCATTGCTAAAAATGGATGCTGGATTTGTTTAATTTTCTCAAATTGATGCATCAATTAAAAATTTCTAATAAAATTATTTGACTATTAACATTTTTGAAAATAGTGTTCTTGTTATGCAAATAGAAGGTAAGGTAATATCGTAGATTTTCCTTTCGAAAATTATGGTGGTTTTTGTGCCCTGGTAAACTTGGAAGTGGTGATGTCGAGTTTAGCTCCGAAACATTTAGTTCACTTTTGTGGTCTGTGTTTCAATTCCACTCAAAAATTCGTTTATTATGATCCACTTCTATATCTTTTTCACAACCAACAACAAGTAGCTGCTTACATTTTCTAATGTTGTAAGGGGCTTTCACTTATTTTAGCCGTTGTGATTAGTATGTATTATTTCTTACCTTTTTTCTTTAATAACATTTTTTTTTCAATTTTCATTGCCCTTGTGCCTATTTTGTATTATTTTGTGCCTTTTTGTAATCAGTAACATGTTTTTCAGTTTTTCAATTCCATTGTCGTGGAACCTATAGTAGAGGCTTGGTCTTCAAGCTGCAACAGTTAATTATGGATGTGGTAGATGCTTGACTACATACCGTATGTTATGTTTACCTGAGAAGGTCAATGCTTTACTTCATGTCTATTATTTGGCTCTGTTCCATTTTCAAATGTTATTTACGTTTCATACCAAATACAAGCAGGTTACTGTTTTTATTGCTTTATGTTTGCTTGTGAAGCTTGTGTAAGATATTTATCGAAGATGAATTTTGTTTTCTGCCAAATATGTAGGTGGGACGTAGGTACTTTATTCATACTTATAATACTATACTGTTACTATTTGGTGCTTGCATGATCAGATCTTTCAAGGATATAAAGTTGATTTTCATATATTTCTTATATCTAGGTGAACATAGCTATGTTACTGTTGCTTATAGAGCTATATTGTTTCTATTTGGTGCTTTCATGACTTGGCCGTTGGATACCAAGCTGCCCCTCTATATGTACCCACGTCCTCTTCAAGAGAGTGATGGGTGGAGCACGCTGAAAGGGAGGGAGAGGAGAGTCTCAGAGAGGGAGAAATGATCTCAGTTTTGTGTTTGAATCCTTTCTCCTATTTGTTGGCCAAGTGAAGCAGTGTAATGAATCTCTGGTTGCCATTGATTTTGCCTTTTTCATCGAGTTAGAGTGCTTTTCAAATTACAAGGTGGTACTGGTTTGGAGTTTCAGATTTATGTGTGTGGGAGAGAGGATTTCAGTGTCACACTTGGCAATTCCTCCCTTATTTCCATAAGTAAAGGTTTCCAGAGAGACAGTCTCAGGCCTGTGGTTGATTTCCTTTTTTTTCAGAAATTATGTTTATAAGTTTATGCTGGTTTAAACGCTTTGGATTCTGATTTTCGGTTTTTATTTTATACAGGTTTATGGAATAGGGTTTGAACCTTTGGGTTTAAGGTTACACTGGTTTAGGAATTGGTTCGGCCTGACTTTATGGATTTATTGGTCTAATGATCAGGATTTCGGCCTTTTATGGCTTTGTTTCTGCACAGGTTAATCTGGTTGAGAAAAATGGGAGATACCAGTTCAAGTCTAAACCATCATCACAGCAGCATGTTATCCTCTTCATGTGTTTTATTGAATGTTTGGTTCCTTCCAGTTCTAATGACAAACAATGCATTGAGGAAGTGGTCAATAATGATGAGTTGTGGTACACATTCCAAGCATTCAGCTTCAACAGTTGAATATATGGTCTTTGTTATGTTGGTTTTATTTATTATCATTGCATCTATGTGTAATAAAACTCATTTCTAATACTACTCTGCAAATGTGCAGATCTGATTTGTTATGCTCAAGCATTGTTTCCCATATGCCTCTCTCTCCCCCCTCTATCGGGGTGTGTGTGCGTGTGTTCAATGCTCCTGCCTCCTTTGAGGAACTCTTTATGATTACTTGAATTTCTTCGATTGTGTATAAATCATAAGTATTGATAGACTTATGTGGATGGAATCTATTTGTCAGAAGTATTGATTGAACTTTTTAGAACCAGAATAGTTCTCTAGGACTGAATTCATTTAATTTTTGTGCTCTATTAACAATGTTATATTATTGAATTAACTTTGGCCTAATTTTTCCTTCATTAAATCATTTTAGTAGTGAATGAGTTATTTAATAAAGACAAATTTGGAAGACTGATTTTTATTATTATTATTTATTGTATAAGTGAAACATGTCTTTGTTTTATCTATATAACCATTTTATACAGGGCACCTCATGGTGAACTCTTATAGAATTCTTTGAATTGCCCATTTCAGTTAGATCATGATATTTGGGTAGCAATTTAATATTCATTTGTTGGTTTGTTCACCATCTAATGCTATTATATTGGAGTTAATGAATCAAAACTGTTTGTCACTTCTTGAATGCAGAATTGCTTGTTTTCTTTATGTCTATGATTTTGATATGTAATGGCATCACAAAGGATGCTTATTTCCTCTCGAAAATTGTTTACATTTTCTTTATGAATATTAATAGTCTTAAAATTGTATTTTCTTATTTATTATTTTTCTTGAAATGTGTTTGTAGTCCTTGTTGCATCCGCAACTCATGGAACTCATCACAGGTATATGCACTTGGAAGTTCCCTCAGAATCAATAGATTCATTCTTTACTTCTCTCGCCTTCAAGAACCCATGGTTGATGGAACAAGAGGTTCGTTGGAGGAAGCACTCACCTTGGGAGCTCTTAACACCTCAGGTGATTTTAGAAATAATTTTGATTGAATATTCCCCTCTTTGTTTTTTCATCATACTTTGGCCTTAAATAGGTATGCGTAACAAAGGACATTGAAATCTAATAGGAGGTTTCGCTACTAATAAAGGAAATTCTTACTGAAATAGAAACTGACAAATATAAAGCAATTAAATAGAAGACGTGACTTTGTCAACCTTTCGTTTTATTTTGTTATAATTCTTGGATGATTATTCAGTCACTTGGCTGAGATTACTTCTAATTTTTGCAGGCTCGCATATGATAATTTATGCCGAGGAAAGAGTCCACAATAGTCCTTTATGATCTGTTCAAACTGTCTCATTATCTTATTGTGATTAGGTTTATCTTTTAATAATAATTACTTGTTGTCTTCTAAATAATTTTTACTGAAGTTTAGATGCAGTATTTTAAGCCGTTTGTTGTTTGATGATGAACAAAATAACTAAACTTGATCTACCAAACTCGTCTAGTCGAATTAAAATAACAAGGTGCATTTGCTCTTTTATTCTTCTTGAACCTTGTATTACTCTGGTAATATTTTAGCTTTCTTTATGTGTTTTCATCCTTTTGGCTGTTACCAGCAACTGCGATGTCTTTTGGCTCAAATTTTCGAATGGTTTATAAAGTACTGTGGATAGTATTTGATAGGTTATGTGAAGAGAGATTAGCACAAATAACCTGATATTGTACTTCAAACCTGACATTTTTCTTAGACAATTTCTTTTTCCATAAATCCAAGTTCATCTTCTGTCACTTGTTTGGACATGCCAGCATCACTTGCAAGTTTTTATTGATGCTGTAGCCTTCGATACCTTCTTATTTTTTAATGTGCTTTGTTAAGTTGTGGTTGTAAGACTTATTTCATTGTGATTATCACATCAGGTTCTTTCTGGCTAAAAGAATACAAGGTCTTTTCCAAACTTGGAATGGGCATGATGCGTTGTTCCATGATATTTGGTACATAAAAATATTTTAAAATTTTTATGGTTAGCATTTACAGTGCATCTTATTTATATTTTTTTCCAATTAAAATGTACAATAATTTGAGAACAAGGTTTCCAAATTTAGCTCTCCTATGATATGTAAGTTTTACCCGATTAGAATTTGTTTTTATAATATCTAAATTCATTGTTCGGATTCCAGCTTGTGAGCTATAAGTATTGATTCATTTAAAACTTGCGCCATCTAATATTGCAATATTTTAAGGTTTTATAAATATAGGTTTCTCTGCATCTTTCATTTGTTTAAGTTCATTGATTTATCTACAAGTGATTAATAAGATATTAACCAAGTTAATGGTTGTCCTCTCTACTTTTGCATGGGATGTAATGCTCCTAGTCAAGTGACTCACCACCAGTTTTTCAGTTGCAAACTTTGTTATTCATCTTGCAACAAGGGTCAAACCTTTTCTTGCAAACAGATTTTCCTCATTTCTTCCATATTATTAGTTTATTTCATGCTACTCATCAATTTTATTTGATTTCATTAACCATGTAATCTATACAGTTTGTTATTTTATTCATCTTGCATGAGTTATTTTTTCATTTCTAAGTGATCTTTAATCACATGGTTGGTGAAGAAACCGGTATTGGCAGCATTCACAGCTGATTCGTGAACAAGGGTCAAACCTTTTCTTGCAAACAGATTTTCCTCATTTCTTCCATATTATTAGTTTATTTCATGCTACTCATCAATTTTATTTGATTTCATTAACCATGTAATCTATACAGTTTGTTGTTTTATTCATCTTGCATGAGTTATTTTTTAATTTCTAAGTGATCTTTAATCACATGGTTAGTGAAGAAACCGGTATTGGCAGCATTCACAGCTGATTCGTGAACAGGGGTCAAACCTTTTCTTACAAACAGACTTTCCTCATTTCTTCTATATTGTTAGTTTATTTCATGCTACTCATCAATTTTATTTGATTTCATTAACCATGTAATCTATACAGTTTGTTGATTTTATTTTACTTATCATTGATAATATACATTACACGTCTCTATATCACTTTTTGTCTCACTTAAATTGAGCATGGCTAATCTAGTTTGGTTTTAATTGAACCAGTATTTATATCATCATTTATTCAATTTGTTGTTGTTAATGAGTTTTTACCAACAACCTACTTCAGCCTGGTTTTTGTTAATCATGTATTAATATGTATTTGATATGCTAGTGAATTTGATTTTGGCATGATCAACTCTTTTTACCACTTAAATCAAAATGCATGATAATGTTGCTGGTATATTAAAATTCATTTAAATCTAATGGAAACATAAATTTATTAGCAATGGCAATTGAATTAGACATGCACTTAATTTTTTTTATATTATATGTGATGCTTATGAGATAACATATGCGCTTGTTTAGTAACATACACTCTTCTGTGAAAATCTTCTACCAACCCTACTAACTTTGTTGTTTCTCTACCAACTTCACATCATAACCTTTGATCCGTGTTCTTTATTTAATTTTAATCCTGGGGAATGTGTGATTAATGTTTTGTGGAGATATTGCCCATCAAGTAGGTTGCAGAAAATATTTTATTCAATTTTGTAACTATTTTTGACAATCCATTGTAGCTCTTCCTAACTTGGTACTTTGAACTCTCTCTTGTGATTTTATTGAATGCTCACAGTTGATCTTACTTGCAATACAAGCTATTTGTCACATCTCTATCCATAATCTCTTTTTTGTCTTTGTTTCTTCATAGATTAGTCTATTTAAAAAAATTTGAATTCAAGTCTAAACCATCATCATGGCAGCATGTTGTCCTTTCCATGTGCTTTATTGGAATCTTTAGTTCCTCCCAGTTCTAGTGATAGGCCATGCATTGAGGAAGTGGTCAATAATGATGAGGTATGGTTTGTTTACCTATAGTTAAGTATTGCATTCCAAGTATTCAGGCTTCAGCCTTTGAATTTATGGTCTTTGCTATGATGGTTTTATCTATTAGCATTGCATCTATATGTAATAAAACTCATTTCTAATAGTAATCTGCAAATTTACAAGTCCAATTTGTTATGCTCAAGTATTAGGCATTGTTTCCCATTGCCTGTGTGTGTGCGCATCCATGCGTGCTCTCACACGCGTGTATGTGTTCAATGCTCCTGCCTGCCTGCCTGCATGGAGAAACCCTTTATGATTACTAGAGTTACTTGAGTTGCATGTAAATCATAGCCTTAAACTATGTGGATGAAACCTATTTGTTAGAAGCATTGATTGTAATTTTTGAAACTATAATAGTTTTCTCTAGGACTGAATTCACTAAGTCTTTGTGCCTGGTTGATAATGTTATATTATTGAATTAACTTCGGCCTAATTTTTCCTTCACTAAATCTTTTCAATAGTGAATGAGTTATTTAAGAAAGACAAATTTGAAAGGCATCATCTTCTTTTGCTTTATCATGTTAATGTTTCATTATGTTAGAGGGAAATCTTGTGAAACATGTTCTTTGCTTTTTTCTATATAACCATTCTTTTTTTACAGGGTATCTAATTGTTTTACCTAGTATGAGTGAAACATGTTCTTTGCTTTTTTCTATATAACCATTTTTTTACAGGGTATCTAATGGTGAACTCTTAATAGAATTCTTTTAGTTGCCTATTTCAGTTAGATCATGATATTTGGCTAGCAATTTGAGATCATTTGTTGCTTTCTTCACATCTAATGCTATTATATTAGAATTAATCAATTGAAACTGTTTCACTCCTTGAATGCACAGTTTCTTGTTTTCTTTACATTAATGATTTTGATATGTAATGGTATCACAAAGGATGTTTATTTCCTCTTGAAAATTGTTTGCATTTTTTTATGAATATTAATAGTTGTCAAATTGTGGTTTCTTAGTTATAGTTCTTGAGAAGTGTTTCAAGTCTTTGTTGCATGCCCAACTCACAGATCTCATCATGGGTCTATGCACTTGGATGTTCTCAAAACTGATGGATTTGTTCTTGTTGTTCTTTCCCCGCATTGAAGAACCTATGGTTGATTAAAGAAGAGGTTCATCGGGTGGAGCACTCACCTTGGGGCTCTAGAAGAGGGAGCTCTTTTAACACCTCAAGTACATTTTGACAGAATTTTGGTTGAATAATTTCCCTTTTATTTCACCATACTTTGGCTATGAATAGGTTTACATAACAAAGACAGTGATGTCAAATACTAAGTTTGCTAATAATGAAAATTTTCTTGATGAAATAGAAATAGACAAATACTAAGCAATAAAAACAGAAGACGTGATTGTGTCAATTTAGTTGTTTTTTTTTTTTTTTTCTCAAGATGATTATTCAGCCGCTTAGCCAAGATTTCTTCTGATTCTTGTGGGCTCAACTATGGTAACTCTTGACAAGGAAAGAATCCATAACAACAGTCCTCTATGATCATGTTCAAATTGTCTAAGGATGTCAATTTGTTGAATCCTATAATCAGATATCATCTTCATTTGTTGGCCTAGCTTCATGCCTTCTTCATTGGCGATCTGGTTCCTCGTTATGTAGTTTAGCTCTTCTGGTCCCTCACTATTTGGTCCAACTCCTTATGGTGCCCCATTGACCTGTTTACTTCCATCTAGTACCTCATTGTTTTTACTTGCGCATACTGAGAATGCATGTGATTATCCTTAAGACTTAGGTCTTTAAGGATATACTGGTATAAACCCAAAACCGGAAACCTGAAAACCCCTAAACCCTAAACCCTAACCCCTAACCCCTAAGGCTAGATTGCTTTGCTTGGCTCCTATGCTTGCTCACTACCTTAGAAGGTCCCCAACGCAGAAGAGGTCCGGCTTTCCTGCCTAAGCCTAATGACCTAACTCCAACTCCAGACCAGCTTTCTAGCTTTCCTGGGCAGACTGACCTAAAGGAAAGGGGAACTTCCCCGGTGTTGTTACCTTACTTTCTTTCATTCTCTTCTGTATTGCTCATCAATCGTTTTGGACGTCGCTTATAGATTCCTTGGATGATCAACCCTCTGTATGGGGAAGCAAGTAGAGAAAAAGACAAAGACAGTCAAAAGCTCTCAGTTGTAGACCTTAGCTTGAGGGCTAGAAAGGCAAATAAGGTTAGTGGCTAACTAGAAAGTAGAGGAAAGCGCAAGATCAACTGAGAGCCTTGGATGTAGGTGGCGAAGGATAAGCTCTTGTCATTAGCTAAACGAACCATGATCCGGCGCCCGGAGCAAGGCCAACCAAGATAGCACACTCACTTGCGCAGGCTAAGACTCCCATCAGGCACGCCTTCCACGCATATAGGAGCTGCAGAATCTCTTTCCTACGACAAAATTCGACAAATAGCATGTAGACCAGTCTCTTTTCAGAGAAGGAGTCAGTGCATGTTCAAAGCAACCCATCAACATTTCTATAATGGACATCAGCATATATATATTATGCTACCAACAACCACCTTTCACTGAGTTCAGTCAGTCATAGTTGAAGCATCATTCAAACAAAGTCAGTGCCATGTATTGATTGAGCTGAAACGGGAAGTTCCCGTGTTCAGCAACTAAACCAGGAGTTGTATACACTATGAAACCTTTCCCCCGCCTCTTTGGAATAAACACTGAAGGACTAGTTAATGTACATATTGAGAACACCTCTCAAGCGGTTAGCTGTAGTAAACTTCTTTTGTTTTAGTTCCCTGTTTGTAGTTCGTTCCCTCTTGAGAATGGAGCATTGGGGGACCTTTTGTAATGCAATCCCTTAGGTATTTTAAGGTGAGTGTAGTGAGGGACTCCCATTTTGAGTACCAAACACAACGTCGATAGTGTGACTCTTAGCAGGCTCTTAGAATGAACTCAAAACCCCTAACCCCTAACCATAAGCCAATTCTTCAATTATTTTATTGTTTCAAATCATCTAATTTTCTCCCATCACTGGATATATTATATAATATATCATATGTGCGTATATACAAGTCCTTTAGTCACCTTTTATTGTTAATCCTTAGCCAAAATCTTTTTGTTGGTTACATCATACTCATACAATTTATCATGATCCATCAATATATGTAATATACCAACAATATAACGACCCTATAGATGGATGTAAAATATAAAAAAAAGTCTAGTCATTAACTGAAAAATTGTATCAATTAAGATTAGAAATTAAATTTTTTAAATAATAAAAAATATTGATTTTACAATTCATAAATGAGTAATAAAGTTCGTGGAGTTATTGTTTTAATTTGGTATTTAATACAAAAAAATTTATTTTTTTATATATGACTATATTCATTTGTCCATTTTAATCCGTAAATTACATTTAAAATATTTTACTGAAATTTTAGCTATCATTAGTTTTTTTTTTTTTTTAAGTCTAATATAATTACAAAATTGTCACAATAATTAGTGTATTTATTAAATAAAAAGGAACAAAAATGTCTATATAACCCTCCCCATTTGGAATTTTAGGGTTTCGTGGGGCCCCGGAGAAAGCCGCGCGATTTTGAGCCGAAATCATCTCTAGGATGAGAATTTCATGTGCCAAAGCAGTCTGACGATAGAGCTCGGCTACCAGGTCAAGTTCATTACCGGCCAAGGTGGAAGTATGCACCTGAGAAGATCCAAATTGGGGACAGTTTTGGAGTTTTATCTTCTTTTGCTGATTGTTGTTCGATTTTGATACTTTTTTTCAGGTTTGAGCGCGATTCTAACGGTGTTGTGCCTGGCGTTTGGTTGCCAAGCCAAGGGCACCCTGAGGGCTACGTTTCTCAAAAATTTCATCAAGAATGGTTGTAAGTAATTTTAGATATTAAGAACTTATCTTGCTTTTGGTCTTTCATGATTTTGTTGGAAAAGTTCTTTTGGTGACTTTTCAATACTTGTGAGCTCTTTATGGATTTCACCTTGCAAGTAGAACCTTACTAAGAATTCATCTTCTTTAGCAAAAATTTATAAGCTGGAATGTCTTTTGGAATGGTTGATTTTATGAAGAATCACTCTTGCAATGCATTTGTTATTGTTCTATTGGTTGGTATGCTTCTAAATTGGGGAAGGTTAAACCAGGGCTCCCCTTGGTAGCCATTGATGTGATTTTTCTTGAATTATTCTCACAGTAATGCTGCTATTTTTGTGGAAATAAAAAACCAAAAGGAATAGGCTTTCAAACATGAAACTTATGGTAATCTAATAATATTTAAGCGCAAGATCACAGAGAGTGCTAGCACCACTAGTTTGAAGGACTATCTAGGTTGTTGGAAATGTTTTACTTGAGTATTTTTCTGATATGTTTTGATGTCTTATAGTTAATTTTTTCTTTTACTTTTTTTTTTAAATAGCGCTTCATGTTGATGAAGTGAGTGCCTAAGGTGGCACCTAGCACTTCAGGCGATCTACATTCACATTGTGTTAAGGGTGTAGCACTTTAAATTACACTGACTCTGTTATAGTTTTATGTAATCTTTTCTATGATCTAAGCCTAAATATATTCCATTAATACATATGTTTGATTATCCATTTCTTGCAATAGGGAAAACCAGGATTTTCTATAACTTCTAAATCTTCATATGGTTTTCTTTTATAACTGTAGGACTCTTTCTCTTTCTTGTCTCAATGTACTTACTTTGGTTAAAGGCATGTCTACAATCTAAATAAAACTTGCTACTTCTTGATTTACAGTCGAAATTGTTGTTTTCATTTTCAAACTTACTTTTTGGAACCGCACTATTTCCTTTCTAGTTCTTCTAGGTTTTCCTTAACAACTCCTAAGAACTTGATTTCTAGTTGTTCTAAATAGTGATTGTCTTGATCTATCTAAAAAGCTTTTACATTTATTAATGTTGAGCGTCCTCATTCAAATAATGGTGATGACTTATCTATTTCTATATTATTTTCATAGGACTATTGTTTTCTGTAAAATTTTTAGTTGTTGTTGTATATCAATTATTATCTAATTTATATTTTTGCGAATTTTGTATTTCTAATTAGTTATACATCTTTTAGCAATATCGAGTTTTTATTTTGTTTAATTGTTCAATAAGTTTTTGTTTCTATTGGTGTCTGGTCATATTATAGGTATTATCATATTCATCTCTCCAGTGTTCTTTACATTCAATGTAGGTCCAAAGTTCAGTTAACCATCTTATTTTTGCTTTTTTAAATTTTATCTTGAATATTATTTCATAGTTGTTCTTCTTTGAAATAAAAAGGATAATTATTTTTGTTGTTGTAGAAGGAACCTTATTGAAAAGAAGTCTTAATTACAATAAATAAAGTATGGTCTATATAGAAAGATAATACAGTCAACACTTTAAAGGGTCAAAGAAATATAAAATAAAATTTAAAGGGTCTTGAAGTTGCAATAATATGGATGTGGTAAATGCTTATCATCGTTGTTTAATATTGTTGTTGTGTTTCGAAATAAAAGGCTTTAGGTGGCTAAAGTGGGGATGACTGATAGGTTAGCTATGTGAATTTATAAAATCCATTCATAAACATGTTTTCTTGATGTTATTTTATCAATCCATTATTACATATTTTGGTAGGATAGTTATTTATTTATTTATTTGTAGTGGGAAGCAAGTTCATGACTGCACGATTGATCTTCATCAAGTAGGGATGATGCTTCTTTAAAAATCAATCTACTTTGTCTTTCAGTGTTGTTTCTTATCAGCTAAAAATTGATGGTAGACTTTACTAGCAAGCAATATCACATTCTTTGTCAGTTGCACAAATTTTGAAAGGGCATTCATACAAAAGGGTAGTTGTTTTAACAATACCACATCTATGTTATTTACTCATCAATTTCAACGATAAAACATCTTAAGTACGTGTAACCCTTCCAATGTTAATTTCACACAGATGGCATTGGGCTGCTAGGAAGAGCCATAAATCATTTTGTTAGCTAAAGTACTCAAATATGTTAGTTCTTTTGTTGAGGTCTAGTAATTTTTTAATTAGTTGTATTAAATGGTAATCTAGTAGTATGCATCAGGCTAATTAATTCCTAGTCAAATTAGCATATGCATGTAACTGTTTACTGTAGCTGTGATTTCTAGGAAACTATTTTTAGAAACTTCATATATGGCTTCCGTTTTACTCCGATGATCCTTGAGTAGTTATATAACATATTTTGCTTGTGCTCTACTCCGATGATCCTTGACTAGTGCACATTACAGCCGTTAAATTTCACCAATAATTTGATGTAGAACATATATACGAAAAGTTTTTTTAATTTGCTAAAAATACCTTAATAGGATGTGGATTAAATTTTATCTTTTTGTTTCATAATTTTCTACAAATGGTCATTCTTCTTATGATGCTCAAGGAACAATTGCATTTAGAAGTTAAACATACAAGTTTTCTTGGTGTTTTTTTTTATTAATTGAACACTTTTGGGTATTTATTTAATGTAATTACCAATTAAATATATGCTAAAGCTAAGATAGGGGTGTAAACTTGAACTTTTTTTCACCTATTGCTAAATATTTGGGAGAACATATATCTATTATTTATAAGTGATGTGATAATTTCTATTGTGTACTTAAAGTCTTAAAGTTGCTTTTCCTATATATCCATGTTTTGAAATAAAAGCATAGTTTATTCTAATGCTTTTCATGAGTATACTATCAATCTTACGATCACATTAGACATGCATGAACTTCTTGTTTTGAATTACATGCTACAACAATATCAAGTTCCTTCTACTATGTGTGTGTGCTCACATGCTACATGTATGTTCATCTTGGTATCTCTAAAACTGAAAATACATTCTCTTTTTGTACACATTACATGCTTTATTTAAAGTCTTAAATTACAACATTTTGGTTCTAGTTTGTTATGTTATGCATTATCCTTTATAACCTCCAATCTTAGAATGTCTTGACATCCTGCCAAATCATGTTTCATCATAATCATGCACATGCTTTTTGTATGGTTCATTTTAGATGGATTATCCATTATGTATGCACCTATGATAGCCTTCCTCAAGATAATATAGTGTAGTACTTCTTGGTTTTTTTATTTAAATAAGATGTTATTTTTGTTTTGGGATGACACAAAACCAGTTGGAATAAACAAAAACTAAATACGAAAGGCAACCCTTTCTATCAACAAACTCATGTAACCAAGTTAAATTTTTCTATTTATCTTGGTGGTGCAAGCATCAATGGCTCACCAAATAATTCCTGCCTAGTGTTTTAAGTCTCAATAGATCCTTATTAGGCATCAACTTTTCAAATGAGAGGTATGTTAGTATAATCCCTTGTGTCTTTTCGAGCATTTTGATGATACTTTCCTGATCTTGGATCTAACTTGGAATGACTTGCTTTTCTGCTATATATTGTCATTTGAGGTGTCATAATCTATGGTATATAACTACAAGTTTATAGTTGAAAACTACCAAACAGTGTACCAACTATGGTCGGAACCATCTACTATGTGGCATGAAAACAGAGAATTTTATCAATCCTGCTAGATCAATGTCCATTTGAGTAGATTGCATAATAGAGGTGTACAAATTATATGCTACTCTCTGTTTGAAGAAATGCATCTTATAATCATCTCTCAAGCTTTCCCAATTACAATTATCACTGTCATAAACCATCCCAATCCACCATTCTTGTTATATTTCTTTCTTTGCACAGAAAACTAAAATTCTGTCTTTGCAGTTTTTTGTGTTATTGAGTTTCACCATCTTTTTACAAATTTTACCTTTTGTGTTTGTATTTTATTTTAGTTGGTAATTATTCTAAGATACAAGACTGCTTATTTGTGCGCTCAAAGTTTTCAAACCCCAGGTATGCAAAATTGAACTCTGTATTTATGGGGGTTTTTCAAAAAAATAAAATGTCTTTATGTTTTTGTATTGATAACTCTATTATTGTTAAGCAAAGGTAAGTACTCTTTTTGTACATGTTACATGCTTTGTTTAAAGTTCTGATAACAAAATGTTTGAACCACACTAAGTAAACTTTGGCAAATTTCAAGAAATTCACCATTCCCAATCTTCACTTTGGACTTGTATGACTGATCTAGCTCCTGGAAGATGCTTGAATCAGGTGTCATGTGGTTTGTGGAACCACTGTCAACAAGTCAAGTGTTTGTAGAGTGACTTGTTGCATAGCATGTAGCAACAAACAACTCCTCTGCCTCTTGTTGTTGCTGATTTTCTGCTACCTGAGCATGCTGCTTCTGCTGATTATTCTTGTTCATGCATACCTTCTCCACATGGCCAATTTCTTACACGACCTGCATTGTACATTTGGCCTAAACCAACAATAATTGGCTGAATAACCATTCTTCTTACAGTGAGGACATGGAGGATAGCTCTTTTTGCCTACTTCCTTCACCCTCATTCTGCTCCTTATCCTTCTTCTCACCAGATTGCTTCTTCTCTCTGCTTTGGAAAACTTTTCCCTTTTGCTTTACAACAAAAGCCCCTTCACTGTTGTTTTCGTGTCTAATCAATCTTCTTTGTTCTTGAGCTTGAAAAGCATGAACTAGCTCAGATAACGAAAACTGAGACAAATCCTTTGAGTCTTCAAGAGAAGAAATCTTGGACTCAAATCTTTCAGGTAAGCTTACCAGAACTTTCTCCATAACCCTTTGATCCGATAGTTCCTCACCATGAAGCCGAATCTTGTTAACAACTTCCATGAGTCTATCTTAATACTGTTTTATGGTTTTGTTGCCTTTCATCCTCAAAACTTCAAACTCTCTCTTCAGATTCATAATCTGAATTCCTTTTGTTTTGTCACTTCCCATATACATCTTCTTGAGCTTGTCCCAAGCCTCTTTTGGTGTTTCACAAGCCATAATCCTATTGAAAATTGACTCTGAAACTGCAGGATGAATATAAGACAAAGCTCTTGGGGCATTTGCTTCTTCTTCTTGATGAGCTCTGATTTGCTGTAGGGTCGGATTGTCTCCCAAAGGTTGTAGTTTTTTTCAACCCATTGCCACAAACCAAGGCCTCTCAAGTAAGCTTTCATCTTGACACACCAAGCATGGTAGTTCTCACCATTAAAAGTAGGGGGTTAAAGGGATGATGCATTGCTGGAAGACATGGAGGTTTGAAGGTTGAGTTTGTGAGTGTTTGTTGGAGAAGAAGCCTTGCTAGTTTTCTTTCTTCTTTAACTCACAGATGCAGGCCCTCTAAGATTAGAAACGCTCTGATACCATTTGTTGGAGTATTTTTGTCTAATAAGAAGGAAGAAAGAAGACAGATCAATAGATTTTTTTTGAAAAACTTATTCTAGATCTGAGATGTTCATACATATAAAGATAAAGAACAAGACAGGAAAGCATCTTACCTACTACATCAACTTTTCCTAGTTTTAAGGACAACCACTAACTAGTTAACCAGTCCAACAACAACACCATTACATTTAACTTAATCCTGCAGCACATAAGCTGCTCAAATAGACCAAAACAAAACATCACAGCATTAACACTTGTTCAACACATTCAAAATATCGCTCTGCATTCATGGGTTGTAGAATAAGGATTTAAATTTTATTTCTGTTTTGTGTATGAAATCATACAATTTCAAAGAAGAAGATCAGAACCATGAGAAAAGACTGACTAACCTTGAATACCTTGAATTCCTCTGTACATTCTATCTTTATGCTTTTGCCTGAGGTTGCAAAGTCTTCTGGTACATCCAAGCTTTTCCCCAAATTGCCCCTTGGAACCTAAATCCTAAACCCTAAAACCATAAACTGCAAACCCCAAGCCTTAGGCCCTAAAACCATTTGTTGCCCCTGATGATTTTGTGATTGTTTTTGTGGCATTTAAAGTTTGATATTTTTCTCTTATTTATGTATTCATGTTTAATTTAATTTATTTCTATGTTATGTTGCATTCTTAATTGAGATGAAGCATCTTTGGATCACTAATTGTATTAAAATTTAGTTTTTTTACAAGTAAATTTTCATTTATATCCTTATTAAAATAAATATTTTTCTAAAATTAAAAAAATTTCCACCATAGTATCTAGTTTTAACTTTTGATTAGTGTAAAATAAAGTTATTTATATAAATTTAGGGTGACATGAGTAGTGAAACCGCATTGTTCAAATTAGTTTTTTTTTATTAAACATTATTCAGATATAATTGAACCATATAGGTTTATCAAACGCTATAATTTATATAAAACAACTAGTCTTTGACCTTGACAATGGTTTCCAATTTGCTTGTGGGTAGGGTCCAATTTTTGAAAAAATTTCAAATTCCTATGCTAACAAAACCACCATATTCATCATTATCTGAATTCATCTTGGCTATTTAAGGTTTTGAGCAATCCCAAATGGCGAAAAGGAAGAAGAAAAGTTGTTTGTAATGCCTACCTTAGCTTTTTTTTGGACAGCATGGTTGTGGAAGAAATAGCCAAGAAGATCATGGAACTATGGAAGTTTCATCTTACATGGTAAAGGCTTATCCCTCATCACTACTAAAAATAATGGTAAAGTTCTTTTTGATCCAAATATGTTCTTTTAGCTTAGAAATACATGTGATTCTTATTTTACACATGATAAGCAGCTTCATTTCTTATGTTGTTGTGATTTTGTTTAACAAGCTATTGTTGTCTTCATATCCTTATCAATAAGGCAATTCTATGCATGATTCTGTTTGAAAGTTTTCAATCTTCAGACTAAGAGTCCTAGTAGACATTATTGTGTTAGATCTAGACCTAACAAATAAGTCAGATCGATATTTTAGTAATCAGTGAGTCTTTTATGAGCTTTATGAAATGTGAGATTCTTCTGTTTTTGTCATTGAGATAAGCAAGTCTTCCGGGATGAATTGATCCCTGTTGGAATAGACAGAGTCAACAGTAAAGTCGACTCTGTTTATCAACAACTTGAGTAGCCAAGTTAAGTTCTGCGATATAGGTGGTATCAGGCATCAACAGCTGACCAAATAATTGTTGCATAATGTTTTATGTTCTAGTGGATCTTTGCAAGGCATCAAATTCCCAAATCAGAAGTATGTTAGTATAAATTTTTGTTTTGCCTTTTCAAGCGTCCTAAATATCTAACTCAGAATGACTTGCTCTGCTGTCTGGTTTAATTTAAAGTGCCTTAACTATAACTACTACATGCTATACCTGAAAACTACTAAATAGTGAACCAGCTGTGGTTGGAACCATCTGCTGTTTGGTCTGAAAACAGAGGAGTCATTGCCAATCCTGCTGGATCTGTCTTTCAGACTAAATTGGATAATAAGGGTGAACACAATATGTACTTCCCTCCTTTTGAGATCCAGGTTCAATTGCTTTCTCAAAGTAAGGCACACATTTATCCCTGATGAATATATAATTAAGCGCGTGTATATGATTTACATTAGAATCTATTAAATACATACGCTTTAATTAGTTTATGAGTTGTTCAATAGCAGATGATATAAAGTGTCAGGCTGAATGAAAACTACTTAACACTACATCATGACATAGAAAACTGGCACCACAATCTATATTTATGAGTTGTTCAAAATAAGTTGCCGAATTATAATGGAAGAATTGGCTAAGCCTATGCATTTTGAAAATAATATTAAATTCTTAATATATAGGAATATGTTAAAAACCGGATCGGATTTGGGTACCGGTTTTTGTTTTGTCCGGATCCGATCCGGTTTTTATCTTAAAAATTCAGATTGGGTACCCAAAAAATTCTACTAAAAAATCAAATACCGGATTGGATCATCGGATCCAGATTTTTTTGCTCACCTCTAGTGCTAGCACTAAGTCGCCTTAGTAATATCATATAATTATGAAAAACTAAAATTTATATATATATATATATATATATATATCGAAATAAAATCGAAATTCATTTTGTCGTGGTTCTTTGATTTTCATGATGAGGGTTTCAACTTAGGTTCTCGTAATTGAAAATTCAAGATAATGAATAAAATCCTAACTATAACGAGTCCCATACAATTCCAAAACAACCTCACTTTGGTACCACTTGATAGAACTTAATGAAATAACTCTGAACCCTAAACCCTATCCAAACTCTCCAAACCCTAAACCCCACTTACCAGGTAGCTAAGTTCATATCCCAAAAGACTAGTCTAATAGGAAGAGTTGTCCAGCCCCTTATAAGCCTAAATTCTCTCAAGTACATAACTGATGTGGCACTAAACTTAAGAACGTGACACTTGGAATGGGCAGTCTGGTCAAATTTGAGTCTTGAGATAGAAAGCATTGAAATGGATATGAGGCATTTTGATAGTAATGTTGATCATGTGAATCAGCATTTCAAGGCATGTCAATTATTCATCTCTTCTTGAAAAACATTAGACCATGCTGATCTTGAGTTGTCTAGTGCCTGACTCTTATAATTAAAAGAAAACCCTAAAAGGCACAAAACCTGAAAAGCAAGTCATTCAAATTTAAATCCAAACCAAAAAAAGCATCATCAATGCTTAGACAGAACACAAAAAGGAGCATACCTTCAACTTGGGAAATTGATGCCTAACAAAGATCTACGAAAATATAAAGATTTGGTAGCAATTATTTGATCAGTTGTTGATACATGAACCACCAAGATAAATCACAGTCTAACTTGATTGCTCTAGTTATTAAGGAAAGCGTTGACTTCACTCTTTACTTTTTTTTTTTCCGGTAGGTTTTAGAAAACAAAATTAGCTTGTTAAATAAAATCAGCATAAGAAATGAAGCCACTCGTCATGTGTAAAGCAGGAATCACTAAGCTAAAAGTAACATATTTGGATCAGACGTAGTTAAGAATAAATAATTATCAAGAAAAAGAAATCATGGTCCTAAAATGGTTTATGGATTAGTCATACCACATTTGAAAAAATTATGTATTGAGTTTAAAATGCATTGATAAACATAATTTCATGCAGGTAGTGTAAACAAATAATTAATATCCAAACAAGAAACTATATGACAATACCCCTGAAAGTTTGAACTTACAATAATAAGTAATAATTCCCAAAATAGAATGACCTCCTCTAATTTTTAAATAAATTTTTAAAAAAATGTATTTGCACAAAAATAGCAGCATTAGCATCTATGTGAACTTGAAAGAGACGCAGCCATTTTTTGTTCTTTGGAGTAGAGATTCAATTTAAACCAAGAAAAACCAATATTGCGAATAGAATGATTTAAGAAGCACAAGTTGTAGGAAAAGATCGAAAATGATATAAAAAAATCCTTCACAAGATTATAACCAAAAAAAAAAGTGCTTATAATTTAATTCAAAAAAAAAAAACTTCAATTCTAATTGAATGTATATATACCATATATCATAAAAGATTAAACATAAGCAAATAACACACATGTGCATATGAGGTTAGCATTAGTCAGTAGAAATATGAACGGATATAAATGATTCAAATAACACACATGCGCATATAAGATTATTCACAATTTATCTTACAACCCACCAAAAGAGAAAAGTTAATATTCACTGTTGCTAAGGCTGGCTAATAAAATTTTTTAATTCTTCAACTAAATTGGTTAATATCAAAGCAAAGGTCGTCTTCATTCAATCAACAATATAAACTTATGCCATGTCCATGAAATGCTTGTAACATATATGTTTGGAGCTTAATGGACTAATAATTATCATAGCAAAATTCAACAGACAAGCAATAATATCATGCACTTTTATCAAAGCGTAACACTTGGACAAAATAAAATTTGTATTTAGTTTTAAAGAAAGTTAAATATTTTGCTAACTCAGCCAAAGACCAATAGATTCAAGTGGCATGAAAAATATCACGCCATGTACCATCCAAAAATCAATCATATTTCTGCATGCTAGCTTGCCGCACAAGTTTTGAAAAAAATTAGAATCAAACCCTAATGAATGATGCTCCAAACAGGTGAATACAAGTCATGGTAATGTGCCTCTTGGATGGATCAATGTCTCTGGCTAGTCAATTGAAAAAACAATTGAGCAATAGACAAGGAACCACTTGATAAAAAAATGACATAATAAATTTTGTCTTGTAAGACAACGGAGTCAAAAAATGGCATCTCATGAGAAAATTCTCGTGAAAAACAAAGCCAAGAAGAAATTCATACTGGTCTGATATTAAACAAAAAGAAGACCATCATTGCCTGTGAATTGGAGCACAATTGGTCTTTAGGATAAGAAACCACTCAAAGTGACCATAAATTCCTTCATATATCAATAAGGCAACCAGAAATTTAAGACAATTGATGCAAAATAAAAATAATCACTTATTTAAATACAAAACCAAGAAGAAATTCATACTTGCACTATAGTATACTGAGGCTGACTATCATAGCCACATCTAATTTTCATAGACCAAGATGCATATAATAAATAATTCATGTATAATTGACAACATAAAAAGCATGGGCATGATTTCATGACTCATGATCTGTTAGGATGTTAAGATATTTTGAAGTAATAGAGCATAATGCATAATAAGATATTATGAGATAATAGAGTATAATACATAATGTAACAAATTATAGAGCACAAGATAACAAGCTAGAACCAAGCTCTTTTCATTTAAAACTTGAAATAAAGCATATAGCATGTAGAACAAGACTGCTTGTCTTCACATAACAATAATAGAGATATTAAACCAAGCATAAACGCATAAGCGGGAGCATGCACACACAAGAGAATAAACTCAATAGTGCCACAGTAATTTCAAGCAAACATGAAATGAAAAACAAGACAATTGCGTGTGCGTAATATAGATTAATAAAACTAATAACAAAACCATGTATGACTATTAGAATAATCTACTTTTTTATTTCAAAACAAGGATATATGAAAACCAACTTTACATCGAAAATAGACATTAGCACACCAATAGCAGATAATATATTAATGTTCTTCTAAATATTTAGCAAAATTGAACACTTTCAAGTTCATACCTCTATCTCAGCTTTTGATAGCTACCTTATTTGATTTAGCTATAGTGTACAGCAAATTATTGGTAATATTTAGCATTTGTTATAAACGCGTAATGAGGAACATCAGAGTAATGTTTTAATAAATAATTTCTTGGATTATCAAGCTGCCACATATATTCTAAGTTGACTAGGAATTGATAAGCAGCATTGATTCAACTAAATTAACATACTGGACCTTAAACAAAGATGAAATCATGCATTTCATACCAAATGAGCTCTTAAGGCCATTCCAAAAGTAAGAAAAAAACAGGAACTTATCCTATCCTTAATTGGAAATGATTATCAAACAACCCAATAGAAAAATGAACACAAATCTTGCAATGGTTTGGTGTTGAACTGCAGTTGAAAAAGTTACGAGGTCATACACAAGACATGGGATACCAAGCAAATGGTGCATCTAAATTTCAAAAGCTTATTCCTTGAAGAAAAATCACCTGAACATTGTCAAACCATAACAATGCAGACCAGAGCTAAATTTATTATCATCAAAATTGACAATATAAAAAAAAAGAAAAATAAAAATAGAAAATCTAACAGCCTAGCAATACTCGCCAATAATTTGATCTAGTAGGCCCAGCACAATAATGGAAGTTAAGACAATGGAGGGGCAGACTTATTATAAAACCTGCTGAAATTTTTTTTCACTATCAGAAATTAATCCTAAATATCTCTTATAAAATGCAACGGCCATCTAATTTTCCTTTTCTTTGCAAATCTATTTCTCATATTTTAGATCAGCAAATTAGAATTGTTCAGGTTAAATATATTGCATGAGTAATTGGCCAAGACATAAAACGCAGAGAAGCATTCCATGAAGAATGAATGCAAGCATAGGAATTGAAATGTTCAACACTGACACCTTGCCAGAAGTAAAAAACATCCATGTTTTGATACCCAGTCATGTGAACTGAGGCAAAGCAGATATAAAGCTTCTGCAAAGGTCTTTGCAAATGGATTGTAGAAATATCAATCAGATTATGAACTGTGATGTGATGCAATGATTAGAAATATCAATCAGATTATGACCTGTGATGTGATGCAATGAACAGATCATTGCATCGTACATGGAATAGATGAAGTCAATTAAAAACCACACAAAATAAATGAATATTTAAACCATTTCCCTGAAAAAAATTTACCAGAAATTTAATTCAAGAATATCAAGCAAGAAATGCAATATAATTCATGAATCAAAAAACAAAGAATAAGTATAAATGTCATAAACTACTATGTGCAAATTACTATTTCCAGTAAATGTTCCAACAGCAAATGCACAATCAGGAAATCTATGGGCATAAATGCTTTAATCAGTATGCTTGGATTGTCTTTGTTACCTGTTATCGCTTTTCAAGATCTGTCTTTGTTCATATACTTCAATAAGCACCTTTTTCTTCCAATTAAATCATCTTAATCAGCATGCTTGGATTGTCCTTTAATCATTTGCTATTCGTTTCACATTGTTATATCCTCCTTTCTGTTTTAAGACCAAATAGGAGCGGCCATGGTTCCTCAAGAGTGTTGAGCCTGTGTATTTTTCCATCTCTGTAAGATTTTGCTTTTAGATTGACATGCTTTCTTAAAGTTCATGGTTTGAGTCTAACTGCCGCTGATGTCAAGTGCCATCACAGAATTTAATGCATGACTGAACACCATGATGTACATAAGTATATTCTCTTATTGTTGATTACAATGAACTTAATTTCTTTTGGGAAAATGGTTTGATATTGTCATAAGGTTATTTTTTGAATATCATGCTCCATTGAACGCCATGATGTATATTCTCTTAATGTTGATTACAATAAGCTTGTTTCTTCTGGAAAAATGATTTGATATTATCATAAGGTTATCTTTTGAGTATCATGCTGCTCTGTTGAATTGTTGTGGATTTTCCAAGTTGCATGCATTATCTTGGCCAGACTTCTACTATCATAATGCTACATCTTGTCACTTCTGCAGCATCTTGTCATTCCTGCCACTATGTGCTTAGTTTTTAAACCCTTTGTTTCCAAAATGCATTTAGTTTTACAAGTCAACAAATTCTGTCAAATTGCTCATACTATAAGAGGTATACTTAACATATTATTTTATTAGCTGTTTGTTTTTCCAGCCTTGACATGCTGATGCCAAGGTTTTGCTTATTAGAAAGCTTCTTAATAAAGACTTGGAGGGAAAACACTAAACTAACTAATAATTGTTTGATCTTTTAGATTGCATAGAAAGAAAAGATTGCTTTGGCTTAATTTCCAGGTGCATGATGTGTTAGACACAACTAGTTTTCAAAATAATCACCACTCATTCACAAAAAGGAGCTATTGTTAAAGAAGTAGTCAATAATGATGAGGTATGGTTTGTTTACATATTGTTAAGCATTGCATTCCGAGTATTCAAGCTTCAGCAGTTGAATCTATGGTGTTTGTTATGTTGGTTTTATCTATTGACATTGCATTGCATCTGTATGTAATAGAACTCATTTCTGATACTAATCTGCAAATTTACTGATCTGATTTGTTATGCTCAAGTATTAGGCATTGTTTCCCATATGCCTGTGTGTGTGTGTTTTCTCAATGCTCCTGCCTACCTGCTTTGAGAAACTCTTTAAGATTACTATGAATTTCCTGAATTGCATGTAAATCATAGCCTTAAAACTACATGAATAAAACCTATTTGTTAGTAGTATAGATTGAAATTTTTGATACCAGAATAGTTTTCTTTAGGACTGAATTCATTTAATTTTGGTGCCTGGTTGATAATGTTATATTATTGAATTAACCTTAGCCTAAATTTTCCTTCATTAAATCTTTTTAGTAGTGAATGAGTTATTAAAGAAAGACAAAATTGAAAGACTCGTCATCATGCTTATCATTATCTTCGTTTGCTTTATCATGTTAAAGTTTCATTACGTTAGAGGGAGTTCTTGTATTATTATACCTAATATGAGTGAAACATGTTCTTTGTTTGATCTATATAACCATTTTTTTTGCAGGTTACCTGATGGTGAACTCTTAATCTAGTTCTTTTAGCTGCCTATTTCAGTTAGATCATGATATTTGGCTAGCAATTTGAGATCATTTGTTGGTTTCTTCACCATCCAATACTATGATATTGGAATTAATCAATTGAGACTGTTTCACTCCTTGAAAACGCAGTTTTTTTTCTGTACATCAATGATTTTGATATGTAATGGCATCACAAAGGATCTTTATTTTCTCTTGAAAATTGTTTACATTTTTTGTGAATGCTACAGTTGTCAAATTGTGTTTTCTTATTTATTGTTCTTCTTGAAATGCGTTTCTAGTCCTTGTTGCGTGCCCAACTCAGAAATCTCATCACAGGTCTATGCACTTGGAAGTTCTCAAAACTGATAGATCTGTTCTTGTTGGAGTTCTTTTGCCACCTTGAAGGACCTATGGTTGATCAAACAAGAGGTTCGTCAGAGGGAGCACTCACCTCAGGGCTTTAGAAGAGGGAGCTCTTAACACCTCAGGTAATTTTAGAGAGAATTTTGATTAAATACTACCCTCTTTTATTTCATCATACTTTGGCTTTAAATAGGAGTATATAACAAAGGACAGTTTAGGAAATTCTTATTGAAATAGAAATTGACGAATATTAAGCAATAAAAATAGAAGACATGCTCGTGTCAACTTTTTTTTTTTTAATTCTCAGGATGATTATTCAGCCACTTACCCAAGATTTCTTCTGATTCTTGCAGCCTCGCCTATGGTATGTCCTGCCAAGGAAATAGTCCACAACAGTCATCTATGATCATGTCCAAATTGTCTCATCATCTTATTGTGATCAGGTTTTATCTTGTGTTCTAAATAATTTTTGCTGAAGTTTAGATGCAGTATTTTAAGCCTCTCGCCTGCTTGAAGAACAGAATAACTGTGCTTAAAATATTGCTCTAGTAATATTTTAATCTTCTAGACTGGTCCAATTGAATTAAAATAATAAACTGTCTTTGCTTTTTTATTCTTCTTGAACCTTATATTGCTCAAGTAATATTTTAGCTTTCCTTTTGTGTTTTCATACTTTTGGCTGTTAACAGCAACTACAATGGCAGCAACTACAATGTCTTTTTGCTTAAATTTTTTAATAGTTTATGTTGAGAAGATTATGGTGGTTATATTTTTTTTTAATTTCCTGTAATTTTAATGTTTGTTTATCTTCTCTGTTTCCGGTTTGTCAGGGCAGTTGAGAGTTATTCTCTCTTATCCCCGTTTTGTAGCTGTTGGTTATTACCGGAAGAGTTGTATAAATATTCAGATGAAAGAATGAAATAGAAAGGCAAAGTCCCCAAAAAATATTTCTAGATCTTACATGATATCAGAGCTTCAGGTTTCCAAAGAGATTTTGATAATGGCCATGTTGACAGCATGAGTTGGAAGGGAAGAGAAAAACCCTGGTGGAGCTCTTGATTCCAACACATTAAACAACCTGTGACAAGTCTCTGATGTAACTGATAAATTTTTAGTATATTTTAATGAATTTAGGTTTTATTTCTACATTGGTCATGCATCTTTCCCCGTGTTTTAAATTAATTTTACTCTTCTAATTCAAGTTACTGCTCTTTATCAGTTTACATGCGGATATGTGGAGTACGGTAAAAATTGATAGTTAGCAACAAAGTCTGGAACGATATTTACATTTACGGTACGCATCAGCTGCTAACATATAGATCACCATATGGGCTCAATTGAGAAAACCCTCCATTTGGTCACAAAGTCTTCGTGCGCTTGAAGGGGAAAATGGGCCTGCTTGATGGGATGAGGAAGGCATCAATGGTCGAAGACCTAGAATTCCGAATTTGGGACACCAAAAATTGTACACTGAATTCTTGGCTATTCAACTCCATGGAGCCAAGAATAAGTTAGGCTTTTATGCTGTGTTCAACAGCGGCGGAGATATGGCAGCTTGCGGTGCACAACATTCTCAAATCAAAGGAATGATGCCAGGTTGTTCGAGCTTCTAGAGAAGGCAAAAATCATGAAGCAGGGAGAGCTGAGCGTAGTGGAACACTTCAATACTCTCAACAGCATCTATCAAGAGAGAGACTTATACTAAGAGGAGGGATGGAAGGATGCTGAAGATTTTTAGCTTCATTTGAATTCAGTGGAGAAAGAGAGAAATTTTCAATTTCTATTAGGACTATGTCCTATATTTGATCCACAAAGGAGCTAGAGTTCCTGACCCTTCATTACCGAAGTGTTCAGTATTATCAGACGTGAAGATAGTCAATATTTATTGATGATGGATAAGTGGCTAATGAAAAATTCACCCTTGGTTTCTTCTGAATTTGTAAAGGAAAAGATATATTCTGGCAATCATCTTAAGTGGATGGAAGGTATGGAACAAGAGTAATGATGGAAAAGATAAGCTATGGTGTGATTATTGCAAGAAATCAAGGCATGCAAAGGAGACTTGTTGGAAATTATATGGAAAAGCACTGAATAATAGAGGGAGATCGAGTTCCAAGAGCTGGAACAACAATGCAAGGAATGCATGTTCAGATGGAAAATCCTAAAGCAACAGTTTCGGGAGGATCAAAAGCAAGTGCATCTCTAAGGAACAAATGGACTCTTTAAACAGTTCATCAGTGAGAAATTCAATCTAAATCCTACCCCAAATCAGCATGATCTAGGTATTCCTAATCTGTCTTCAGCATATACCTTGATGAGTCACCTTTAATTTGTCTTGCAAATACCTCAAATCCTAGCTTATGGATTGTGGATGCAGATGCATCACATCTCATGACTGGCTCATTGAACTTATATTATGATTACTTTCCATGTTTTGGTAAACAAAAGGTCAAGATTGCCAATAGTTCACTTGGTCCTATTGTGGGAAAAGGAACTATAAAATTATCAGAACAATTAGTACTAAAATCAATCCATGTTCCTACTTTAACTTGCAATTTACTTTCAGTCAGCAAAATTGTCTTTGATCTAGAGTGTTTAGCGATTTTTTCTACATCTAATTGTGTATTTTAAAACAAACATATGAGGAAGTTGATTGGTAGCTCCAAACAAGAGAATGGATTTTTTTTTGGGAAGAAACCATGTTGACAAGTGGGTTTGCAGCTGCTGGGAAAGAAGAAAAATATAATGGTATTAGTAGAGAAGTAATGTTGTGGCATCTTAGGCTTGGCCATCCTAGTATTTCCTACGTAAGAAAATTGTTTCCTTGTTTGAAAATAAAAAGCCTTTTGACTTGTAGTTTTTAATTTTCTATGATTTGAGAAGATCTCAGTTGTTATAGTTTTTTAACGTCCTATAATTTGAATGCTTCTTTAGATTATTCTCTGTTTCGGTTTGTTAAGGAAGTTGACAATTATTGTATCTCATCCCAATTTTGTAGCTTTCGGCTATTACCAAGCAAAGTTCCCTAAAAATATTTCCAGATCTTACAGTCTAAACTTTAAAGTGTTGTGGATAGTATCTAATAGGTTATGTGAAGAGTGGTGTTATCTAAGTGCAAGCATGCCAATTAGCATCTGACACTATCAGATCTTATGGTTTGTGCTTCTTACCTGCCTGCCAGATGGCTATTAAGTCTATATGGTCTACATATCAAAATTTTTTGGGTACTGAATTTTATTCTTAATTTTTATGTAATTCCTCAGGATATTGCCATGATTTGTGTGGTTGCAGCTATTTATTCAGGTATGCTTGGTCTTCACTCTTTGTTGATGTTCTTGTTTTTTTTTTTTTTTTTTTCTCATATTATAATTCATTTTCGTCATGAAATTAGGGCTTATGCCTTAATTGATAATCTATCAAGACAACTCTAATATGCATCTAGAACAAAGGTAAGTGGCTGGGTTGTTGTTTTAAATTATTGTTAGGGTGTGGTCATGTGCATTTTATAGCCCTTGTGAATTATACATGCGTTAATTGGCATGCAAAAGAAACCTATTATGCAATTTTATAGCCCTTGTGAATGAATCATATTAACATATGGATGTTTTTTTTTTTTACATCAGAATCTCTCTTTCCATGCAAATGGAAGAATTTCTTTACCCTTTCTTCCGTCTCATAAATTCTCAATATAAATCTTGTTATGAGAACTTATTTTGAGCACTAGTTTAATGAATATTAATCAAAATTAAATTTTTATTTTTTATAGTTTGTAATAGAATCTACATATTCATGAGAAAAAATTGTTTGTTCACGTCTACGGCCTCATGATGTAGTAGCATTGGGTCGAATCCTTCAGAATATTTGGAAATATGCTTTTTTCCATAGAGGATGGGACAATGGCGCTAAGGATGATGAAGATAGACCAGGAGATGGCAACACGGAAGAGATCGGATTGATCATCGCTCATCCAGCAAAGGCATGATTGAAAGCTGTGGAGCTCGTCTCCCGCGTGGGAGAGGCAGCAGGTGTAGGCGCCCTTTTCTTGGGATGGATTGAGTGAACGAAGGATTAGTTAGGGTGAGGTTTTCACCGGAACGAGTGAATGGAGTTTGGATCCAAACTTGGTTTTTTTACTTTAATATATATTTTATTAAATTATTTCTTTAATATGTTTTAAAACATAAAATATACCAGATCAACAAAAAAAAAAAAAAAAAAAAAGCATAAAGACGGCAAAAGAAGCAAACTAAAATTTCTCAATGAAAATAATAAAAAGAGTTAAAAGATATAAATTGAAGTAAAGGAATTAAAAGCGCATATATTGAGAATTACATTAATGAAATATATCTCATAAATGTAACTAAACTCCGACCCACAAGTTGGCCCATTCAATATTGAAGTTTTTATTCCCATGAAAATCTGAAAACAATTAAAGCAAAAATAAATGAGTGAAAAACATCATTTCAAGAAAAAAAAATTCTGAAAATTTTATTAAATATTGATATGAAATATTATATTAAATAAAATTACTGGATGATCCCTCAAAATCGGGCCTCAAACTTTCATATTTACCAGGAAGGCTATGCCTTTTGTGAAGTTGGCTCTATAGTTCCTGCAAACATCAAATCAGATTTTTTTTTTTTTCATTTTTTATTAATTGCAAAGATCTTTACCCGTTATTTTTTTAATAATGATAATAATAATCATGTAGTTTTCCAAAATAAATAAGTTTTTTATAGTGACTTTTTTTTTTTAAAAGGAAATGTGTACTTGAAAGACAACCAATATTTTGGTTTTGTAAAATGTGAGTGAATAATGTTGTTTTGGGGCTATTTTGATAGCTAAAAAGAAAGGGAAGTTGCATTGAAAAAATACCCCTTTATTAAAACAAAACTATATGAATATAATATTATTTATATATTTATTTGAATGGTAATTTGATGGACTAATCCACTAATTATCATCCACTACTACATATCCTTTAAAAAGCTTCATTCAGGGTTTGCTGATAATGCACTGAAGTTGTAGAAAACCACACAAGAAGCATATTAGTAATTATAATAATTACTGAAAAGCAAAGCAGTTAGTTGAAAGATTTGAATGTTCCATTCCGACCAAATATTCCACATTATGGATTATGATGAGATCCTAGAGCGTCTGAATTCGAAAATTCAGGAAAGTTAACCAATTGGTCCAAATCAAAGACACCGAAGAGGGAGAAGAACGAAAATCTAAACATTGACAAAAGAAGGACCAAATGCGTTCTGAGAATTCGCAATTAAAGAAGATGTGCTCCACTCTTTCAAAATCTTTATGCCATAGAACACCTGTGTCTGTGGAAGCTTGAATGTTACAGCCTTTCTTGAAAAGATTTGAAAGTGTAAGAGTTTTGTCGTCCCATGAAAGCCAACAGAACAAAGAAATTTTGCTAGGACACCAGATTTTCCATAACCGAGAATAAAGAGGACACCTCGTTCTGCCGTCTATTAGAAAGTTATAGTAGGATTTAACAGTGAAAGTACCACTTTTATCTAGTGCCTAAGTGAGGGAGTCCTCCTAGTCATGAGAGCAGTCTGGTAAAACTTTCAGAAGTGAGTTAAGATCATATACTATAGCTATATGAAACAGACTCTCTGGATTGCAAAGTTGTTGATAGAATTGTCTTATCGTTAACCAGGGTGAAATGTAGTCGTTGAATAAGGGTGGCCAGATATCTTTGGGGGAGTGTCCAGAGAGTCATATGTCGTACCAAAAGACAGTAGTAGCTCCATTTTTTACATTTTTTGAAATGCACAAACGAAAAGCTTCTAATGTAGAAATGATCCCTGCCAAAAGAAAGATTTGTTTTTAGGTGGTGATTGGTGAAGTAGTCCAGTTGTATTTCGAATTAAGTAATTTGCTTTGATAATTTTGTCCCAGCAGCTCTTTGGCGAAGACACAATTTTCCAACATCATTTCCCTAATAAAGCGTTGTTGAATTCTTGAAGATTGAGAATTCCCCAACCTCCCATGTTATGGGATCTGCAAATCTTTTTCCAGGCTACAAATCTAACTCCTTTAGAGCCCAAATCTGATCATTTTCAAAGAAAGTTTCTTCGAATCTTATCTATTTCTTTAATGACCCAGACTGGTAGTTTAAACATTGACATCCAATAGACTGGAACTGAGGATAGCACTGAGTTTAAAAGGGTTAGACGTCCACCTAAAGAAAGGTACGTATCTTTCCAAGTTGTGAGCCTAGTTCTGACCATATCAATGAGCTTTGTCCAATCTTGGCGTTTTGGACTTTTTCCAGAAAGTGGATCACCTAAATAGGTTATAGGTAGACAGTTCCGAGTGTAGTTCAGAATCATTACTGAGGTTGAATGTGGTTGGAAACCATAATTTGTGAAGTATAAACAACTTTTTGAAAAGTTAATAGATAGGCCCGAGGATCCTTCGAAAAAATAAAGAATTAGTTTGATTATTTGAAGGTCCTCATGCCCTCCCGATGAGAAGATGATTAGATCATCTACATATTTAAGTTGACAGATGCTATCATAATTATTTAGTTGTATACCCACAAGAATTTTGGAATTAAGTGCATGAACAAACATGGCACTAAGAACATTTGCTGCTAAGGCAAAAAGAAAAGGAGACAAAGGATCTCCTTGTCTTAAACCTCTTTTACAACGAATGTAACCATGGGGGGTTCCATTGATGATAATTTGGGTTTTTGTGGATCTGAGAATGGTGTGAATCCAATTTATCCATCGTGATCCAAAACCTCTAGCAGCTAGAATTTCTAGTAAAAAATTCCAGTCTAAAGAGTCAAAAGTTTTAGCAAAATCAACTTTAAAAGTATAACCAAGAAGCTTTTTTTTTTTTTAAATGAAAGCTAGTTTCTTGGGCGATATTGTCTGTTATACATCATCCTTTTATGAATCTAGATTGAGATTCATCTACCAGATCATTGATCATTGATCACTGAACTTAGTCTAGAGGCAAGAATCTTGGAAATAATTTTGCAGGTGGAATTAATTAGACTAATAGGATGAAAATCAGAAACTTCTGCTGCTACCTTTTTTAAAAAAAAATAAATGCCAAGTTAACCCAGTTTAAACGCTCAAAATTGAGAGTGCCCGCATAGAAATCTTCACAAAGTTTGAAAATTGTATCCTGAAGGATATTCCAGTGTTTTTGAAAGAAAAAAATTAGGAACCCATCCAGACCAGGAGCTTTATCAGTATTAAGGTCGAACACAACTTGTTTTATCTCATCTAAAAAGAAGGGGTGTTCTAGCAATCAACCTATTTCTTGTACTTGAAAAGATTTTGCCAGTCTAAAAAAAAATCTGTTTGAGATGGGCGTCCCAAGAAGATTCTAAAAGTGGTCAAGGAAAATTTTACCAATTTCTTTTTCTCCTTCTACTCGATGATCAAGATGTCGAATGCGAGAAATAGTATTTCTATTTCTCCTGCCATTTGCTATTTGATGAAAAAATTTTGTATTTGAATCTCCACTAGTACATATCAACATACGTAAATGAGATTTATGTATTTAATAAATAAAAATGTAAATTAATATTAATAAATGTCTGCTGTGAACTAAAAAATAAAATTCATTTGAATTAGTTTAATGAAGTAAAATTTGGTCAGCTAAAACCAACTAGGAAGGATAGTACAAGACCTTTGCAACAAAATATTGCGAGTTGTTGATGAAGTGATGATGGACCACGGTCAGACAAAGATGAACCAAAAAACCACATTACACTACCAAGACATTCAATGATCGCCACAGTTGAATGCTTTCCCTCAATCCACACACACATATATATATGCATTAGTATATGCACACACACACCAGGTGCTTGGTCTTCGACTCTTCGCGGAGGACCTTTAGTTTGCGTCACAAAGACCAGTAGATTGATCACAGAACCCATCCCGATCGAGTAGCTTCTCTGGTGGTGCACTAAGAAGAGGAGAAGAGGGACTCCCATAGGCACTTCGGCGACTATTTCCACACCCTAGGCTTTTCCTTGTGCTCACTCCTGTTGTTGGGTTGGTCCCGCTGGCATATTTACATAGTGCCTGTAAAAAGATTTTAAAAAAATGCACACCTCATGGAGCGACTGAATGGGATAGAATAAAATACAATTATAAAAAATAAAAAAAAACATAGGCGAGAATCCGCCTATATCACTGTTGTTAATGAGGTGCTTGCTGGAAATGATTACCCCTCCAGAGTTCTGCCATTTGGTGTGCATAATATCTGAAACACAAGCATATAGCTTCGCTCCAAAGAAAGAAAAAAAAAGCAATGCTTGAGATTAGGACTTAGAACTCCACTGCAAAAATAGCTCTAATCTGGGAGTAGTTTAGATTGTGGGATTATTCACCTTCACCGGCAAAATAATCACATGTGAAAAGATGGAGCATATTTGGAACATATTTGGCAAAAGAAGCGTTTTCTAGAGTGATGAGCGATGTCTGTAATACTAATTATCAAAACATAAGAATGTAACAATGAAACTGTTCAACAGGGAAAAAACTGTAGGGAGTCTCGGGTGCCAATCAAAGCATGAATCATCATACAATTGTTATGTTTCTTTATAAGGTGACAGTTGTACCTTTGGCTGATGACCACATGGAGGAGAGGAATGGGAGTGGGCTAATGACTAATGTGGAAAGAGGGAAGGAGTGCAGAGCACGTGAGCAAGCTTCTTCGAATGGTGTGAACCAATCAGCACAAGATAAAGGAAAGCAAATCATGGAGGGACATGCAGACGATGGGATGAAAGAGTTTGTTAAACAATCAACAACTAAGGAAACGGAGGATATGCAAAACTCCTTCAAATAAACAAACCTGCTTTTGTGGAAGATCCAAGACAGCGTCACTGAAATCAGCACCTTCAATGATTGCACCACCAAGATCGCTGCGAGTGAGAACCGACCTAACTAGCACGGCATTTGTGAAATTGGCGTCATTCAGAACCTGATAAGAAAATTTTCAGATCTTTACTTATGACCCACTTGGTCCTACTTCAGAGTAAAAGAAAGGTGGAAACAATTATATCATATTATTGTTGTTGACCAATAGAAGGCTAAAAAGGAATCCCCTGCGTGAATCACTGATCCCTAATAGACCGTATTTACCAAGAACACTGTTTAGACCTTGAGATCCTTTAAACACCCATTGAAAACGAAAAATTGAAACATGAATTGTGTACTGACGGCTGGTAAGGGAGTATTTATCTAACTTACTTGAGCAACTATATTAAAAGCATCCCAAACATACATACGGCTTGCTTCTTAATAGATTAATAGATCACAATACAGAAAATGCTTCTAGTTTTAAAGAATAAAAGGGAGAAAAATAAACAATTAATGGAATTGTGTACACATGCCAACAAGTTGTGATATAATCCAAAAGTCTTTACCATGCGATCCATCAGGGTATCACTCAAATCAGCACCTGCATTATATCATAGAAAACCAGAAAAAGAATCAGCTGCTGCCTGCAACAATGCAAGTGAGCTAGTGCTAAACGATCATGCAAATTTTTGTTAAAGTTGAATTCATATAAACATAATCTCATTGTGCTGGCTTAGCAAAAATAAATTTTTAGCATAAACTAGCATAAAAGTAATCAAACCATCAAATCTGGTTCTTTAGCATAGCATGTAGTGAACTTGCTAGATCCACTTGATTTGTGTTCTCAGGAAACAGGAAAACAAATTATAGTTCGCTAACTGAGGTTTTAAAGAAATAGATAAAGAGTATAGGAGACAAAATTCTTGGTTACACGAAGTACCATTGTTTAAGATAGTGATAGTACCCAAAATACCTGTAAAATTGGCTTTATAAGCAACAGCCTTTTCCAGATAAGCACCATTGAATGTGCAACCACTGAAGTCAGATTCCCGCATATCAGCAGAAGTGAAGTTAGCACGCCTGCAGAAAACTGATGATACTGCTAAGACACGGTAATACACATATGCCCTGAGTCTAATTGGTTATTTCCAATCCCGTAGACTTGTGGATTATGGATTGGAGATAAGCATTATTATTTGGATCACTTCAGATTAAATCAGCAGTTCATGTGAACTATGCATAACAGCAGTTTTTTTGGCATAAAAAAATCATCCATGATCTAGTTATGATATATCAGGATCAAGCTAATATAAACATGCTAATTACCTACTATCATGGGAAGGAAAAAGAATATCATTAGAAAGTTCAACTTGAAAAGAGGGCAGAGGGTTTTATGGTGCTACTTCTAGCTGATGGTGAATTAAGCCAGATGAGCTACAACAACTGTTAATTGGTTGGACACGAGAGTTACACCAAATTTCAAAAAAATGGATAGACCAAATCCTTTAAAACAAAGGTTCAGTATAAGGAGGAGTTCACCGGGTTTTCAACCGTTCAACCACGTAAAAGTTTCCACTTAGTAAGCCCATCTTCAATTGTTACGCCAAGTTTGATGACCTGGCTCAAGTATGAGAATGTCATTCCGCGTTTCAACAATAAGTATCACAAAAGATTTTATCATGTGGCATTAAATGTCTAGCAGCTTCTCACATCTGAATTTAACTTCAATTGTACTGGAATTACAAATTGTTTACCACTTTACCCTATTCGGCGTAAACTTCGGGAAGAAATATAGGAAGAGTAAATATTATATTATATTATATATATATATATAAATGAATTTTTAGAAATTCAACCAGGCGAAACATGGACTTCAGTAGAAGTGGAAGGCAGTACAATCAAACGGCAAAAGAAAGAACGAATAAATCACAAGAACACAAAAGATAACCTGAAGTTCTCATTGACATGAACCGCCTTCCTGCTCAATAAGAAGACACCATCATCAGAGAAGACGCGGATAGCCAGAAGCTGAATCCGAAAAGAGGTCTTGATAAAAATAAATAAATAAAGTGAACCACACCTAAGATCCGCGGAGCCAAACTGAGCAGCGGAACCAATCCCGAACTCCCCACGAAGCTCTGCTTCAAACTTATTGAGGTCGGCCACGGCCGGCAATAGCCCGGTGCCGCAGAAGCTTATGGCAGTGGCAGCCAAGGTGGAGACGAGCGCCTTTTGCCACTTCATTTGACCTGTAAATAGGACATCTGGGTATGAGGCAGGGCAGGAGGGATGCTCGGTGAAATGCCAGATTGGGAATAAACCCACCCGAGGAACAGCAAGCGAAAACTCTCGGAGTGGAGCATCGAACGCGTGGAGAGCAAGGGCGCGATTGGATAGCAGGGGCGTGGATGGATCGCGAAAAGGCCAATGCCAGAACCATGGCTTTGTCGAGTGAGCGGAGTTGGGAAGGAGAAGAGAGTGTGGAGCAGACAGGAGGTGGATCACTATTCTCAAATGGCCTTAATTCTGGCTCTGAGCCTCTGATCCGCACACGAAGGCAGGCAGGCAGGCAGGCAGGCAGGGCATCTATTTTCAGTGATGAAACCGCAGGCCACGTAACCACATGAATCAAACAAATGTTCGGGGTGGGCTGGGCCCAGGCTATTCCTTAAATTGGGTTTCTTTGCAAGGTCCACCAAGATCTGGTCCAGGTAATCGTCTCAACCTTGGCCTCGTTGATGCCCTTCACTTATTATTCACCTTGTTTTTCACTGTGCAATAATAGCTCATGGTTCATGCAATGTATGATGGAGTGACCTGACCGTAACCTAGTGCAAAGTTCACCTCTGAGTTGCGACTGTTAGGCGGCCTCCTTATCTGTGCAATAGATTATTTTTCCACCAGAAACTATTTGTTTCTCAATCGGATATACTCATTTATTATAATTAAATCAAATTCCATCTAGTGCAAACAACAGAGACTGCCCAGCGGCATGAACATAATGACTATTTTTATTATACCACCACTGCTTGTCTCCACTGCACCTTATTTGGTAGGCTAGTCCAACTTCTGTTCGTAGCTGCTATGCAGCTTTATTGACCCAAAAAAAATCCTTTGCAAAGATAATGACTGATTAAATGAAATCAATAAAAATGGTATAAAAATAATGTAACCATGGAATAATTTGAATACACATGATATGGAAAATTTTTTACTCTTTAAGATGGATGAACGATTCATATTAACTAATCTATCTTTGTCAAAAATAAAAAATAAAATAAAATAAAAACTATTTTTTTTTTAATTCTAAAAGACTAACCTAGCTTTGCTAAATATGGTTATGAGAAAATCCTTACACATCTCCATTATTCTTTTGCCCATTGGGAGGTTCATGGCCTTTTACAAGTTTATTTTCAAAATTTATTTATTTATTTATTTATTTATTTTTATAAATTTAGATGAACCACAATCCTCAACTATTGTTGTGTGTGTGTGAGAGGGTTGAACACTCAATCTCTTATTCAAAGAAAAAATAAGTTACCATTCTACTATTGTGGTGTTTAAAATTTAATTTCAAATACAAATAAAAAATTATATATATATATGGAACATTTAACATATTATGTTTATTACTTAATTTTAACCATTACTATTATTAGTTAAATTTTATCACTTGCAGTGAGGGTTTTACAATTTTGGTGCATTTAAGACAAACAACTGAAAACACAAATAAAATAGTTTAATTTTATATAGATTGTTAATATACTAATTAATTATAACCAAATGATGCATTTAACCATAGGTTGTGATACTTTATTAGTATCTTTAATTAAAGACTATAACACTAAATAATGTCTTCAATTAGTGTAACACTTTGAAAGTGCCATAAGCCAAAAAGTTATAACACTTCAAAAGTTTCCTTTGGAATTAATGATTTTATTAGACCAAATCTTGCAATGTTTCACAATAACCTTTTGAAGGCTATAAATAATGCCCAATTTAAGGCATTTGTCCATTCAAGAACTTTTTTTTATTTTTACTGTTTTGTTTTCAAATTTTCTTTATCATTATTGAGATCTTGGTAAATCACTTTTTTTTTTTTTCCTATTGTGATCTTTGGTTATATCCTGAGAGAGAACATCAAAGCCTCTTACAAAATTTTTGTACCACGTGTGTAAATCTTGCAATGTTTCAAAATAACCTTTTGATTGCTATAAATAGTGCCCGATCTAAGGCATTTGTCCATTCAAGAAAAAATTTTCTTGAACTTTTCTCTTTTGTTTTCAAACTTTCTTTACCATTATTGAGATGTTGGTAAGTCCCAATTTTTTTTCCTATTGTGATCTTTTGTTATATCCTAAGAGAGACATCATCAAAGCCTCTTATAAAACTTTTGTACTAGGGTGTGTAAATCCAACTCAAGACAGTGAAAATGTACCTCTATATTAGATTCCTACAATTTGTGTGATTTGTTAGATCACAAACATTACACCTTCCTAATATTTAATCATCCAAATTGTATTATTATACATACAATACCTATAAGAAAATGAGCAAAGCAACAACAGATGAAACAATATCCAGCAGACGAACAACTCAAAAAACTAAATAAAAAAAAAAATAGTATTTAAAGATAATTTAAAAATAAAAGTAAATTTAATTACATAATAATAGACTTTATAACCTCTGTGACAACTCATTAAAACAATCAAAATGATCACTGCCATTAGTTTTCAGCACATCAAATCTCATGAACAATTACTAGCCTTAAATTTTGTAGTTCTCCTATGTTAAAATTTTGCCAAATATCAACAACTTTTAGAAACTCATTCCCATCCTTTGGTTTCCTACATTTTGGTTTCTTCAACTTCTTCTACTATATTTGGATATAAAATAAAGCACAAGCTAGCATTTAAATATGGCCTGCGGTTGGCAAATATATATATATAAAAGAAAGAAATTATTTTTTTAACTTTTTTATTTTATTTAAATGATATAACCTTAGGGGCCGTTTGGTTAGTGGTAATAACATATTACTAATGAGATTACCATGGTAATATAGGTGAGAATGTTATATGGTTGGGAATATTATGGTAATTTTATATAACCATATTTGGTTGGGAACTCTTATTACTGGGAATAGTTCATTACTTTTTTGGTTTATTGTAATCAATTTGGTAAAATATAAAAAGTTATGAGATTACGATAGTAATCCAAGATAGACACCAAATTTGGTGGTAATAGGATTACCACCTTCTTGGTAATATTCTCCTGTTGGTAATGTCATATTACCATCCAGATTACCACGTAACAAGTGGTAATCTTTTTCAGTGCAATACCAAACGTGGTAATCTTTTCAGATTACCACGTAACAGGCGGTAATATTTTCACATTACCGCGAACTAAACGGCCCCTAAGGTTATATTACCGCCTGTTACGTGATAATCTGAAAAGATTACCACCTTTGGCATTGCACTGAGAAAGATTACCACTTGTTACGTGGTAATCTGGATGGTAATATCACATTACCAACAGGAGAATATTACTAAGAAGGTGATAATCCTATTACCACCAAATTTGGTGTCTATCTTGGATTACCATGGTAATCTCATAATTTTTTATATTTTACCAAATTGATTACCATGAACCAAACAAGGTAATGAACTATTCCCGGTAATAAGAGTTCCCAACCAAACATGGTTATATCAAATTACCACAATATTCCCAACTATATAACATTCCCACCCATATTACCATGGTAATCTCATTATGTGGTAATATGTTATTACCACGAACCAAACATAAGTCATTTGAGAAAAATTCTCAAACTTCTCAATCACTCAGCTGCCATCTTTTGAGGTTCCCTTCTCACCAATCCCTTCAAGCCAGCCATCTCACTCGTCGGTTCTTTCAAATCAGCGTTAGAGACGTCAAGGCGTCCCCGGAGGTTTCAACCTAACCCTACTGGACCATCTCAACAACGGCTACGCTTGACACCGTGACATATGCTCATGTGCCATTACCTTCACCGTCAGAGGTATCAGCGTGACCAATGCCAATGCCGAAGCTTACTCAGATAACCTTCCAATCGTGTTCATCATCGGCGGGCCAAACACCAACAACTACTATACTAATCGGATCCTAGGAATATTAGAAGGGAGGATCAAAACCAATGAGTTGGATGGTCTACAATTGATACTTAAACATGCATATCTTCATTTTCTCATTTTTTGTTAGTTATTGATTATGAGTTCATTCTTTCTTTATGTTGTCTTTCCTATAATGATTCCATTTATTTTTAAGTTCCAATTGCAAATTCATCTCCATTTTTCAGGTTGATGTTGAGAATGGAGTTTGAGGTTATTATTTGTGTTATTTGAAGATTGTTGTTTTTTAGAAGTTTAATGTGTTTTTGCATTAATGAACATATGTATTATTTTAGTTGATGTTAAAAAAGTTGGTGTTGAATGTAATTTGTTTTAAAGAATTTTATGGGGAACTTGTTTGTTCAAAAAATTTGATGTCCTTTAGAGAACATGATAGTAAAAAACTTGTTATTGGATGGATGTCAACAAAAAAAATTATTGGATGTCTTTCTTATAAATTTCATATGTGATTATATTTTGAGTATGTGTATGAAATTATTTGTTATATATTGTTACATGTCGTAATTTTTACCTATTTTTAGGTTGTGTTTGTAAAGAGCATGTGATAATGTAAAATTTTTTAGAGATGTTTGTAAAAACCTTAAAAATATGAATTTACTCAAAAATTCATGGTTTTTAATAATTTTTAAAAACAATTAAAGCATATATATAAAAAATTACATTGGTTATCTATAATTTAAATAATTTAAAGTCTATAAAATATAATAAAAAAATTGATCGATATATTAACAAACCCATAATGGTCATTTGTTAAATGAAATGAGTAATGTCTACAAAATAAGAAGAAAAAAAATTTAGAGGGGTATATAAGCAAACCCATTTTGGTAATTTACCCTTATTCCATCCATTGATTTAACACCATTAAGAGTCAAACTTAACCATAGGGGCATATAAGCAAATATAATTGATTTGTAGGGGTATACAAGCAAATATCATTTTTATGAGGGTATTTAAGCAAATTCATGATTTTACAGGGTATGCAAGTAAAAATCCCCATTTATTAGTATCACTCAACATCAATTTTTTTAATATAATAATTTTATTATTTTCATTTAATTTATTTTAAATAGTGTGGCATAGGATTTTAAATAAATAAATAAAGGGTAGCACTTCCATACATCAATTATAATTAATTAATTAATTAATTAATTATATATATATTAGGCCAAGGGGTGCTTGATAGACATGTTCATGGGCTGGGCTGGGCTGGGCCGAGTTTGGACCGGGCAAAGTCCATAATTAATAAAATTCAAGTTTGGCCAAACCTAGGGGTGTAAATGAAACACCACTACTCGCAAGCTACTCGAGTTCGATTCGGGGAAAGCTCGAACTCGACTCGCTTGGGGTCGAGTCGAGCGAGCCGAGTTCGAGCATCTTAATACTTGACTCAAGTGCTCTCGAGTTTAATCGAGTAGTTGTATTTATATGTATATATATTATATGTTAGTTTGTTTTATATATATAATTGAGTTTGAGCTCGAGCCCGAGCCCGAATTCGAGTTCGAGTATAAAATTATCTATAATCAAATCAAGTTTATTAGCTTTTATCGAGCTTAATCGAGCTTAATCGAGCGAGCTCGAGTAGCTCGAATTATGTATCGAGTCGAGCTCGAGCTACATAAATAAAACTCGATCAAGTTCGAGCCGAGTATCGAGCACCGAGTTTTCAACCGAGCTCGAGCTCGAGTAGCTTGCTGCTTGGCTCGAACTCGATCGATTACACCCCCCAAGCCCGTCCTAGCCCAATAATATAGGCCTTAATTTTTGTCAGAACCCGCCTAAAGTTTATGACCTTTGACCAAGGCCCGCCCAAATAATAAATAAGTTATAAAAAAATAAATAATAATATTAATCTATAAATTCTACTACTACAACTACTATATATATATATATATATATATATATATATATATATATATATATATATATATATATATATATATATATATAACTCGGGTCGGGCCTGGGCTTTTAACAATAAAAACCAGACCTGTGCCATTTTTAAAATGGGCTCTATATTTTGTCCAAGGCCCAGTCATGAGGCCTCATATATTTGTCCAAGCCCTCTCAATTTTGGGTGGGCCTTTGGGCTTGGGCGGGTAGCCCAGCCTTTGGATAGGTCTAGTGCTTGAGCATCCCTTGCCCCTTGTAGTTCCACATGTGAATATAATTACTAGGAATGTAATTCCCAAGTCATGTTAACTGGAATATGTGCACTTTTTGTTTAGTTGACAAGACAGTAATGTAGCTGAAATGTAACATTAACGTGTTTGATTAGTTGGGAATCATTCATAATAAATTGTTTCTTACTAAAATACCCTTATCTAATAAGTGCAAATATATCGAAGTTTATAATATTTTAAAATAAATAGTGAAATTATTAATAATAAATATTGTTATTATTAAAAAAACAAAAATTAATTTTAATATAGTTAATTTTGTATTAATATTAATTGACTTATTTTTGAGAGAAGGAAAACAAGATGACAATTTTTTTTTAATTTTGAAATTTTTAAAAAGTTGATTTTTTTGAGATTTTATTGAGTTTGAAGGGCACAAAAAGGGAAAAAAAAAATTCACATTCAGGTATTTAGTTGGTAATCACATTTCGGGAATATAATATTTCCATTATATATAACCAAACAATGTAATATAAGATTGCTTGACCCACATTGTGGGGATAATGTGATATTACCCCAACCAAATTGCCCCCGCAGGTAATGTTGCTTAAGTTGTCAAATTCCGGAAATGTAATATTTCTACCTTAAACAACCAAATAAGCTAACATTACATGGTTCAAATTTATTAAAATTAATACTGTTAGGTCTGAAGACTTGAATTGCCATTATATGACAAGCCAAGAGGTGACGTGGCAAAGAAATGGGACATGGCAATGGTGACTTGGCAAAAAGGAGAAGCAACAAGGAAGATGATGTGGCTAAACATGTGATGGGCTAGAAGATCTTGATGAGGGATTTTAATTAGAGAGATTTTCCTCTCATTATAACTATTTTTGGAAGGAGCATCAAGGTAAAAGTATCTCACCAAAAGAGTAAGTTTTATCTTAGGTATGATTTTATCTATCCTTGATAAAATCCGAGATGATAAATTATATCTTTGGTAAACTCCTTTTATGATAAATCTATTTAAAAAATAGAGGAATTATTCTTTATTAAGAGAAGATCATCATGGAGTAAAAGATAGCAAGAAAGCTAATTATGGACGAGGCTATTCAAGGAGACTACTAATCATTGAAGATTAGTTGAGGATTAATTGAAGATTTGAAGACCCAAGCATGGATGATTGAAGATCATGCTTGGAAGATATTGAAGACTAAACTTGGATGAGAGGAGATCAAGTTTAGCAATAATATATCCATGATTTAAACAAAGATCATATGAGAAGACCGAACTTGGACCAAGTTTGAAAAGAAGATCGGGAGATCTTTTGTAGCCATCTTTGGTGAGATGGTGTTTGCGTCTTAGTGGGTGCGACCCTCAGGAGAGGGAACTTGCTGAAATGACATGAGGAAGGAAGCGGTTGCAGGCACGAGGAGCTCGGGATGAGTCAACTGCTACAAAGTGGACTGAAGGAACCGAGAGGTTGAAAGTGTCACAAGTTCGGTTACAACTAAACTAGAAATCAGTCATGTTCAACAATGTGGGCAATGTTTGTAACTGGGTGTTACAATATTCAACTTTGAAATGTGTCCAAGTTAGGAAGTTGTGGAGAAGTTTAAAAAAGGAGGATTTATTGAGATGTAGGTGCGTCTATATAAAATACCCGGCTTGAAGATTTAGGATAAGCCACGTGAGAGAGAACCTTTGGTGAGGGTTGAGGAAAGTGGGCATTGGGCAATCTTAAGAGGGTTTTCTTTGACATTGTAAGTGTGAGAGAGTGTGTTTGTACTCTTCATACCTAACCTCTTTTAGTAGATTATTTCTTCAGGCTTTGCCCCCAGATGTAGATAACGGTTTGCCGAACTGGGTGTTCATATTGTGTGTCTCTTTCTTGCATGCTTGATTGTGTGTGTGTGTGTTTTCATTATTAGTAAGTTGAGCTAAAACTTTTCACATACCTACCCCTCTGGAACTAACAAATGCAATAATCAATATCCATTATCAATTCATTATCTCTACTCACATCCTCTTTTTTTTTTTTTTTTGAGAAAAGTGGATAAACCACAATTGCATTAAGAAAAGTTAATTGGAACTAGAGAAAAAAAGATACAAGAGCCTGGTCACCAACGGTGACAGTTGAGAGACCACAAAAGAAAAAATAGGGGAAAGCAGAGGAAGAGGCTTCATCCAAGATTTGGATAAAGTGACAGAGGGGAGTTCAAATTACTATGGCACCATCAGGGGAGAGGGTCGTTTGGCTCGCTTGCCACGCAGGTGGAATTGTAAGGTCTGGGATCCTGGGTCCCACGAAGACCAGACTGTGCTTGATCGCAAGAATAAACTCCTCGGGAAGGGCTATGGGCGGATCTGAGGTTGCATCAATCGAAGCAATAAGCAAGTCTAAAGAAGCAAAAGAAAATATAAGATGCCCAACAAATGGCACGCGGAAGGATATAGGCGAGAGGTTTTGAATGTAGAAGTCCTGCCATACTCCAGGAGGTCCATGTTTTCCAGAAGGATGTGGGTAATGCAACACAAAAAAAAGCCCCACGAAGTGGGACCAGACCGAAAGGCAAGAACATTTAATACAAAATCAAATAAATACGATCAAATCTTTTCCATTACAAATACCATATTTAAGGTAAACAAAGAGTTAAATATAATAAAATATTACCTTTTCAAATATTTTAATAATTTTTTAAATTAAATCCACATTTAATATAAACAAATTTTTAAATGCAATAAAAATTATCTTTTCAATTATTTTAATTAAAAAATAAAAAAAATGTTCCTTGGAATCGAAGGGAAGCTACTGAAGCAACCATTCAAGCATTATCATTGTGGATTGACAAAAATAATATCAATTCTCCCCTGAGGTTGGTGGTGACCAGTTCTAAATAGAAAGACTTTGGTTTTTGTGACGGTGTTCAGCCATAAGGAAGGCAGCGAACTCAAATGTTTAGGCAGATATATCAACTGGGTCTTGCATTGCAATAAAATGTTCTTTTCAATTATTTTTATCAGAATTTTAAAAAAAAATTAAATTTATTATTTTAAACTCCCTGAAACCACATTATACGGGTAAATATCTTAAGTGGGGTGTGTTAGTCATTTTCATTTTGAGCATCAAATTTTAATTTATATAATTTTAGTCACCCAACTTTAATCTGTATTCATTGGAATAGTGCTAAGAGGATCATAATAAAAATTTAATGACATATACGCTAAATTTAGCACATTAACATCAATTTGCTATGTCATCTGTATACGTTGACATGACACATTATTAAAGAGGGCTATATAACCACTTTTATTGATACTGCACATGTCACGTTACCACTGCGAACTAGTGAATAAGATCGATTTTGTGGCTCTCTTTGATGATGTGGCATATCTGCATATGTAGATGATTTCAAAACTAATGTTGAAATAATAAATCCGACATATATGTCATTAAATTCTCTCCAGAATCGTCTTGATACTCTTTTAATGAACACAAATTAAAATTGAGTGATCAAAATGATACAAATTAAAATTTGATATTTAAAATAAAAAATGACTATAGTGTAGTGTGGTACTCCTTCAAAAATTTAACCCATATTATACTAATACAACTACTTCAAAAATATGTATAAATTATTGTTTTTTTAATATATTTAAGGAAAAACTCTGTGATAGAAAAAATAATAATTCATATATATATATATATATATATATATATATATATATATATATATACACACACACAGAAGATTAATGATTCATATAAATTACTTCAATGGCAATGCCTCCAAGATAAATATCTATTTTATGATTTTTATCTTATCCAGGGCCCGAATGTTTTTGGAAAGCGGATTCGGTTCATCTCCGCAAAGATGTGATGCGTACTTTTAGGGTGTGTTTGTTTTAAGGTGTTTTGAAATCATGTGATTGTTTTGTGGGATTTGCTTTTCTATAAGATTTCAAAACACCATGGTGGAGGGATTTTGGTTTACGGTCATTTTGACCGTAAAACCAAATCCCGGGAGTTCAAAACCAATGTATATGCATATATACATATACGTATACACAGACATATGCATATATACACACATACATATACATATACACATACACATAGGCATACATATACATATACATATACACATATATGCATACATATACGCATACATATACTCATACATATACATATACACGTATACATACTTATATGCATACACATACACATACATACATAGTATGTTTACATATACAAATACACCTATATATGTATGTATATATGTGCATATATGCACAGATACACATACATATACTTATATAGATATATACACTCATATACATATATGTATATACACATATGCATACATATACATATATTTATACAGATATATATACTCAATACATATATTTATACACATGTTTTTCAATTTTAGATTTTTAAATCCATCCAAACAAACATAAAATTTTATAATACAGTAATTCCAGTTACATCCAACCAAACACAAGATTTAACTGCACTGTATTTTAAAATCCAAGTATTTTCAGTTACATTATAACTAGAAATCTACTGCATTTAAAATTACATCAAACCAAACGCTACCTAATAAATTTCATGGACTCACTAGACTCCAATGACGGATTCTGTTTGATCTCTGCATCTGCGCTCCACCTCACTTGCTCTCATGTGGAATTTTATTTGATTTTCTTAAAGAAAAACCCTAACCCTTCTTTCAGACCCGCCCCACTTAGTTTGTGCCTGACGTGGCCGCGCCTCTCTCTCTTGGACCCGCCGCCACCGTGCTCATCTGCATAAACGAGAACTCACTTGTATCATCTAGCCCGAGCTGAGCTCGTGCTTAAGCTACGCTAACCCTGGCTATTCCCTTCTTCCCCTCGTATAGAAATGCAAACCCTCAAGGCTGTGCTATTGGCTCGCCGATCAAGCCCCGCTCTGCGCTTCCTCCCTTCTTCCCGAAACCTCTCCGTTGAGACCACTGCTGCTCGAGAAGATGATCTGCAAAATCAGGCCAGTTCCTCTTCTCCTTCGTCCCTACTTCTTTTATCTCTCTATCCCCTCTCTCAATCACTTTTCGATATATTGGTCTCAGGTACTCGTTGAAGGCAAAGCCAGCGCCCGGGCGGCGATCCTTAACCGACCATCTGTCCTCAATGCTCTCACCACCACTATGGTACTTCATTCCCCGTTTTTTTGCCTCACGTTTACATTATTTTTCTCATCGGCTCGAAGGAGTTGATGCCCTTTTCTCTTGTCGTGAAGGCACTTCGGTTGAAGAAGCTGTATGAATCATGGGAGGACAATTCTGACATTGGGTTTGTCGTGATGAAGGTACCTATTGATTTGTATTTTGGGATACCCTTGATTTTCTATTCTATTCTTCCCTCTTCTTTCTTCGGTGCTAGTTGTTTAAGAAAGACTGAAATACTGTCTTTTGAATTCATTAATCATGTAGGGCAGTGGAAGAGCATTCTGTGCTGGCGGGGATGTTGTCAACCTGTATCGGCTGCTAAACGAAGGTCAGTTATTGCTTTCAAAATGATTGCAAAGGAAAGCATATTTGCAAAGGATAACTAGTGTGCTAGCAAAATTATTTACGTTGCTTTAGCAAGAAATTTAGGATATTTTCAAGTTACACTGGCAAAAAGTGGTTGAAATAGAGATCTGATGCTGGATACACTTGCGTATACATGTTGAATAATGAAGTATTCATGGAGGTTTGGTGCTTTGAATAGCAAAACCATTCAATGACAATTCATGCAGCTGGACAAATCTAAATGTGTTTTGTTTCTTTTCTTGCATTTGGTACAAATTGACAAATTTTCCTCTGCATGGAACGTCATATGCACTGTGATTTCCTTGGAGAATGTTATACCATGCATAATTATTACTAACTGATAATAATGACTGGTTTCTCCTCATTTTTACCAGGCTTAATCATTTTGTGTTGCTTAGGATTGTTTATATGATTATATCCATGTGTATTGTTTTGCCATGCTAAGTAATCTATCTTCTAACTTGTAGCTGATTCTGATGCAGGGAGGGTGGAAGACTGCAAGGATTTTTTCAGGAATTTATACATGTTTATTTATATCCTAGGCACATATTTGAAGCCACATGTGAGTTCATAAATTTGGTTGACTTTTCCCTAAATTTCCTTCTGAGAAAGATTGTTCTCTTATGCTTTAAATTTGAAAACTAGTGCTTTTGTGTGTAGTGCTGCCATCTTTTGAAGGTTGAGCTGAAATTATGACATTATATCATATTCCACATTGATTTGCTTTTTCAGAATTCTTTGGTGAAAGCTGTCAACTTGGCTCTAAATTATAGTACATATTCAACCATGTATTGGTTGTTGGGAAATGATTTGGAAAGGGAGTAAGTAAAACAAAGAAGTATGAGAGTTTTGAAAAGATAGTTGCGTGGGAATATGCATGTCAGAGGTTTCTTTGAAAATAGATCAAGGACACATGGTTTTCTATGTTTCTCTTACAAAAAAAAGATTAATTACTGAATGGCGTGATAAGGATCATTTACATTATGTTTCCATTTTGCTTAATTAGGAGTCCTCCCAGTATTCCAGGTGGGGTTATCAAGATTGCTCATTATTCTGGAATCAGGTTTTATTTTGTTGGAATGCTGTCTTTTGAATTGGATTCCTATGAATAAAAGGCTTCAAAAAGGTTACTCATCTTACAAGTTTTTTGGTGATGCAAGATTTGATTCAATTTGATTATATGAGAATTAAGGAGAGAATTTCTGCTGATTATGTTGTAATTTAGAACCTATTATTGTGATATATCATATGCACTTTCTAATGAGAACCCTTTCTTATACTTTGTCATTCTGATCTTATTAATTGTCATTTTTGGGTCCTGATTTGAAATTTCCTTGTTTTGTTCAGGTGGCTATTCTGGATGGTATTACCATGGGGGGTGGGGCTGGTGTTTCTGTTCCTGGAACATTTCGTATTGCAACTGATAGGACTGTATGGATTTTACTTATAATTGAAGATACCTGGCTATGTCACTGTTTATCTTTTGAACAACAAAAGTAACTGCATGTTTTGCAAATATCTTTTTTGCATTCTTCGAAAGTACAAGCTTGTTATGTTTGTGAATTGTCAAAGTAACCAATGAACTTGAGTTTTTACTGTCTAAATTGACCTTGTGGTTGTGTAAATGCACATAACAAATTCAAGAAACTTGACTTGTCACAATAATAATGTGACAATACCTTTTTTTAAATGCTGAGGAACTCCTTTGTTATTATCGTTTTTTCATATTGTCAAAAACATTCTATCTTTCATCTAGTTTTACTTATCTTGCACATTCCATAAATAAAATTAAATAGTGATCTTCATCAAAGCTTGTCATAGGCCCATTGGCGAGTTTAGTCCCACATCAGGTATGTAGTTAGGAGTTATTGGGTATCTAAGTGGTTGGACAAACCACCATTAGATTGGCCTTTTGGGGTGAGGACCTGTCCCTGACAAGTGGTGTTAGAGCTGATCCTGCGGCCTTTATTGTGTTGGGGTGGATTCTCTGGGTGGGGTGTTCACCCTGTGACCCCTAATGAGGGTATTAGGGATTGGGCTGGGGAAGCCTGTCACGGGCCCACTGGCAAGTTTAGTCCAACAATAGATGTGTGGTAGAATACAATCAGGTCAGTCTTTTAGGGTACGGGCCTGCCCTTTGACAAGTGGAGAAATTAAAAAGCTTACAAATTCTTAAATTTTATTTGTTATGAACAAAGAGCACAACCTTTAACTGCACTGTTGAATGTACAATATGATGGCTGACAAAAATTAACAAAATAGATGCACCAACAAACCTATATTTGAACATGAACATGAACATGAATGCTTATTGAACTGTATCCAATGAAGTATTTCCTTTGTAATAGTTGACCTAACAATAATGCTAATTAATTTTCAAATTCTTCATGGAGTTTTTAGTTGAGTATTGTATAATTTGCATTTACCTATGAAATTTAGGCTCCCTTGCTTGAATGCAGATTTTTGCTACTCCAGAAACTCTTATTGGCTTCCATCCTGATGCTGGTGCTTCCTTTTACCTTTCTCATCTTACTGGTCATTTAGGTAAGAATCATGGGTAATTCTTGGATTCCTTTCCTGTATAATAGGGTGGTTCTCAGCAGTTGATTATTTCTTAAATTTTGTAAAATGGGTCCTTTTTTTAAACAAGTTATTCATTCATGTGTTGTTATTCTTCAAAAAGATCAAGAGTTTTTGGATTTGATATATGAAAAGTAACTAGTCACTAGTTCTGATTTTGATAAATATGCCAGTGACACAAGTAGATATGGTTATTTGAAGCAAACTTATAGTCAATGGAGTTTAGGAGAAATACCTAGAAATGTGTAGGAAATCTGGTTTTGTTACTTGACAGAAAGATTAAATATGCTATGTTTTGTGATGAATGAAGAATTAGAGTTTGCAATTGTAGAAGAAAGTCTGCGTATGGATTGGGCCATTCATGGTTAGTTTGGTAATATGGTAATTGAAACCAACTGAACCGTCCAAATAACTGATCGGAATAAATTTTCTCAACTCTAAAAATAATCTTGAGACTTGAATGGGTCAGTTAAATTGAATATTTATCTGGCTTGGTTTGTTAAGTTGGTTTTTCCGCTCAGTAGTCAGGTTTTCCGCATAAGCAAAGAAACAAAACTACAAGTGTGAAGCTCCTTATCCTCCATAATTTATCTTGTATTTCTGTGCTCTTCCTTTGGATTATCAGGTTGAGTTGTGGTTGTTCCACACTTAATTCTATTTATGTCTGCTTTTACATATAGCATTTATTGTGTAATACCTGCAGGGGAATATTTGGCTTTAACAGGTGAAAAGCTCAATGGAGTAGACATGCTTGCAGTTGGCCTTGCCACCCACTTCTCAATGAGTGCTGTTTGTTCTCTTTCACACTTTTTCTTAATTCCATTTGAAATAGTCCATGCCACCAGTTATGTTGTGTTGCCCCACTTATTGTTTTCATTTCATTTCATTTTAGAGGCTTGGTTGGATTGATGAGAGACTTGCTAAGTTGGTTACTGATGATCCTTCTGTTATTGACTCTTCTCTTGCACAATATGGTGATGTTGTTTATCCAGACAAGAAGAGCATTGTGCATAGGTAATTTTATTCTTGTTTGCGGTGCATCTTGGTTATAGGAGAATTGTGGTATCTCTTTATAAGTGTGCATGTTATAAGATTATTATTATTTATGTTTGAATGTTCTATTTAATAAAATCACCCTACATCTATATTGGAAGTATTTAAAACTGGTGAAGTACATCCTGGGAAAAGTCTGATATTGGTTCATTATTCAGCAGAACAGCTCCTTAACCATGGTTATATTCTAGAGATATCACTTTTTATCATTTATTTTTTCCACTGCAGTTGTAGCTGTGCCTTTATTATCTGATGAGGTATAATTGTGAGCATTGTGTAATTATCTACGTTTTTGTTGATTTCTCTACTATTTTGTTCAGGTTAGAGATGATTGATAATTGTTTTGGCCGTGAAACGGTTGAGGAAATTATTGATGCTTTGGTGAGCTTTCTTGTGTACTCATAATATACTGAAGACAAATGAAACAAATTCTGCCAACTCGTTCCTCTTTTATGTTCTCACCAATTAGGAACAGAACAAAGTTCACTTCAGTTTTCTTTAGGAAGTGTGTTGTACTTCCTCTAAAGTATAACTGTATGATTTTAGACTTTCAAATTAATCAGCATTTCATTATTAATCATATTCCTTGGGAGAAAAGTTGCTCACTAATATTATATATATATATATATATATATATATATATAAAACTTTGTGTTCTAGTAGTGATTCTGCTCGTTCTGAAGAGTTAGCCAAACTTGGAGAATAACTCGGTGTTCATCATTAAACATTATTTACTCGAGTCAGAAGTCAACTGATAATATCCTGGTTGATGATGCATTTATAGTATGTGGTTATGTTTTTCTCAATTTAATTGAATTATGCATTTGATCAAACTGCTTTTCACATTGTGAAAAATATCAAAATATAGAAAACACTTGGTATTGCTTATTGCTCATTTTCAGGTTTGAATTCATCATCCTAGTGGTCTGACCTTTTTGAAAGTTAGTAGATATAAAAACTGCATAATATTTAAGAAAATAAAGTCTTGGTTAGCATCTGGTCAGATTAACTTGGAACTCAACCAGGAAAGTGAGGCTGCTAGATCAAATCAAGAATGGTGTATTTCTGCACTGAAGAAATTGAAGGAAGCTTCTCCATTGAGTTTGAAGGTTTCCCTAAGATCTGTAAGTTTCTTTGATTTCATTGAATTGTTTTTTCTAGTGAGGGCTTGCCTAATGTTGGCTATTGGCCATTTCTAGATTCGGGAAGGTAGGTATCAGACATTGGATGAATGCTTAATCCGTGAGTATCGTATGTCCCTTCATGGGATCTTGAAACATGTTTCTAATGATTTCTGTGAGGTATTTGCCCAATTCTCCTCTCCAGAAATGTGGTAGATTTGTCATTCTCAATTTTGTAACCTTGCTCTTTCTTCTACAGGGAGTTCATGCAAAGTTGGTAGAGAATAATTTGGCTCCAAAGGTATTATCCTTTTGTATACAATGTTCTGCTTACCAAACATGCATTTCTTAAATTTAGTATAACTTCCCCCAGTCAAAGATATTAGTCGTCACTTCCTTAAACTTAACTACTTAAGGTCTATGCTCTATACTCTACAGTTTGTATAGTCATTTGCATTTAACCATGAAGTAGCACTTAGTACAAATGTCCCTGCTGGAAAGTTTCTTATATAGTGATGACCTAGATATGGATCTGGATGTGAGAACTTTGTTATGCTGGAGGTAATTTGGAGAATTTAGTTGAGCTGTTTGCACTGCCCACCTTCAAATTATTTTTCACTATTTAAGTCACTATTTTGATCTATCTCATCTTAGTACACATGAGCTCCTAGTCAATTTGTGGTGTTTGGTTTACGTTATTTTTAACCTTCGACTAGCTACAATGGCATCCGTAAGAATTCAACAAAATGGGGCAGAACGTTGCACCTTCAACCTTGTATCCAAGTTTGGGGAATATTGTTATTTCTGCTCCCTTGCTATTTACACTTTACATTGATGGTCATGATGCTAGGTAAGTTTTGAGCAAGTTTTGGGTCATTTTGTAGCTCATTAAAATCTGTTTGAATGTGCCATATGGTATGTGCACTATGCAGTGGGATCCACCAAGCTTGGACAGAGCCTCAGAAGACATGGTGGACTACTATTTCTCCCCTCTCGATGAATTCGAGCCCGAGCTTAAACTGCCAACACAATTACGGGAAGCCTTTATCTAATTGATCCTGAAGGATATGAACGTTATCTTTTGAGACAATTGAATTGTATGCTTGGTGATATGCTAAATGGGCTTGCGACATAATTGAGCTGCAAATAATCTCATCTTTATGAGCCATCTGATGTTTTTGCTACATGGGATCTTTACAAAGCAAGATGAAAATAGCCGTAGTTCTCTAATAGAGAAAGTTTTATACCAGAGAAACTTCCGTGCATACCCCTGTACAAATGAGCTCTTGCGAATATACACGCACAAAAATTATATTTGCCTATATTCCTTCACAAAAAAAATTGTTTGCATAAATGTTTTTATCGTTAACAATCAATTTATAAATTTTGTATAAATATAGATTGGTGTTTGCTTTTTGTTTTTAATTTTGTAAAATAATGAAGCAAGGAGGGTAGAAATTAGTCTTTTTTGTTGATGAAAATTTTAATTGACTTTTACTTTATGGTTATAGGGCCAATGTGGAGAAAAGAAAGGGTTATGGGAGTTTTATAACTATATATATGCAAATGGGGCAAATAAATAATTATATATTTCTACAGATTATACAATGACAAAAAAGATAATGGTTTTTTTTTTTCTTACAAAATGGTTTTGTTTACAAAATGATTCTTTTGGATAAATAAATAAATTAATTAATAAAGCCACTGTCTATAGATTTGTTATTTGATATTGCTAGGCAAAATAGAGAATTATGTATAATGTTAGAGTAATTGTGAATTCTTACGACTAATTTTGTAACATTTTGAAATACGATTTAATTAGACTTTGATGTAAATACTATCACAATTAATTTAAGAGTTGCAACAAACCCAAAAATAAAATAAAATTTTAAAAAATTAAAATAGAATCTATACTTTAGGCCAATGGCCGTTAGGTCAATTGGCACCCGATCCCTTGCGTAGGGTTTTCACTTTGAAAGCACTAGTCGTCTAGTGTCAAAAAAAAAAATCTATATCTTGGACAAGTATAAGTGATTCAAAACCCAAACTGAATATGATTGGCTAGAATAATATGACAACTCTAAAAATACCTTCCAGCGATATCAAGCGACTTACAAGTGAGAGCTTAGAGCTGTTGACTAGTGTTTTGAATAAGGTGAAAGATAAAAATGCAATAGGTTTGATCTACTTAGTCCGCGTCACACCACCCAAAACACTGATGTGTCTTCTTAGCAGCACATCTTTATTTTTTATTTTTTGTTTTATATTATGGTAAATCACTTGTTATAAATTCATGATTTTTATTTTTGTGAATTCATAAACTTCATATATCCATTTTTATAATATATATAGCTCATGGTGATGAAAGATTCTGAAATTCAAAACCTATTATATTCATTAACTACTTGTTTAGTCATTTATAAGTGAAATAGCAATATAAGTAAAAATGTTATATTTTAAACTATATTACTATGGTTTGGTTTGTTACAATTGCAAATGCTATAATTCTTTTTTTTTTTTTTTTTTGAGTTATAAGTTATTAAGTTAATATGTATCATCACCATGTAAGTAGGACAGTGAAATTACTCTCATTATTTATTAGTTTATATTAACATTAATTATTTAATATTTTTTTGAAAATTAATTTGATAAAAAATTATTAATTAACTTAAAAAACTATTTATTAAATTTAAAAATATTCAATATTTCTTCAAATTTATAATTAAATAAATATTTTTATAATTAAATTTAAATAACAAATGTTATCTTTTAAAAACAAAATTAAGTAAAAAAATACATAAATTAATACATAGACTAATCAAGTGGGTTGTAATAGACCGAAAATCTCTTGGGTCATTTGGAGAGATTCAAGATGAGGATTGATCAAAATGGTTGGCTTGATTTTTCTACTGATAACAATACGTGAACATATTTAATTAATTTTAGTGTCAAAGATACATGGATTTAGGCACTGTGGTTCAACGAGATACAAGTTGATAATCAAAGAAACAACTAGATTCAATGGAATCTCTAACTGATAATTCATTTTAGAGATGACAAAGTCTGAAAATGTACTTGTTGACAATCTAAAACTCTACATGAAACCTCTGTAAAGTAGTCTTTAGTAAATTAATTTGCTAAAAATCTTTTGAATATTGTTGGTCACCAGTTATTTCTTTCAACGGCCTCCGCCACAGATCACTGGAATATCTTTTACACACATGTTTTTCACAATTACTAATGCTTTTAGTGTAAGATTCTCGTCTGTGATTAAGCCTTTCATTAAAGATGGTAAACTCACTTTCTTTTGGCATGACGGCAAAATAATCAAAGATATTTAGTCATATTTATTTTTCTTTTAGCCAAATCTCAATATGTAGAAGATTTAATGTCAATAGGTCAAGTGGTTTGCCATATCAACATAATTAATATATTGTTAAAACAAAGAACTGAAAGAACTAAAAATAGCCCATGAACTTTCCTATGGTTTATTTTGATATGTATATTATATGAATAGTATATAAACAGTATTAGAACCCCGGGTAAACAGTGTATAAATAGTATATAAATAGTGCATAAACAATTTGAGAAACAGTAGTGCGGGGAAAAAAAATTTAAACTCATAAGCTCTTTTTTAACACTTTGGTGTTATATCATTGGACTATCTAATGGTAGACATTTAACCCACAAATTTAATGAAATATCATTTTTTTTTTTTTAAATAATTGAAATTCTTTATCAGTGTCATTTTTATTTTATTTGTATAAATTAAATAATAATTAGCGACGACGCCATTATTAGTCAATTAACGGATTGACAGTCACATCAACACCTGTTTGAGAATATGATAGAAAAATTAAAATTAAAATTTTTATGCCCAAAATGAATATCTAAGTATTTTAATAATCAAATAAAAAAAATGAATCAAATTTTAGTTTAGAGATCGTTAGCGGCTTTTATCTTTTATAAGAAAATTTTAATTAGTGAGAGTTCCATTATTGATTTATTGCATGAATGATATAACCACTATTATGAACAAAAAAAACTTCAAAGAGAGGTCATGTTCATGACACAGAGCAATAATAACAAGCAAAAAAAACTACTGGCATTAATTCAACTTTTAAAATCACGTGTAAGATGCAGTGGTAATAACAGGTAAGAACATGTGAGTTGGAAAATCAATTCTCAATTTTTGCACCTACTTTAATTACCATAATTAATTGTGCTTGCCATAGGCAAAAAATAAAAAAATAAAAAAATAACAAATGTCTAACAAACAATGCAAAATAAAGATCACATTCAATTCTAAAATCAACCGAACAATTGCATCCATAGCATTAAAGCTAGATTACTGCTGGCTTTGTCATCGATAGATATGCTCAACAATAGTAATTTGTACAAATAATCAAATCAATAAGAAAGAACGAAGATATCAACAAACAGAGAAACAGAGACACAGACCCGGGGAGAGAGAGAGATATAACAGAACAAGTGCAAAAGACGTCCAACAAATATAACTTAGATCCGCAGCCAACAAAAAAATAAAAAGTAAAACTGGACCTTTGGCCTTTGGTAACTGCTGGGTTTCCATTTATTCCATATATTTGTTAGTCTGTCAAGTATCTGATTATTTATAGAAAATCCCAAATTCATTATTTATCGTCATCCTCGTAGAGCCGTTGACTTCTTCCATTTAACCAAGGACTTGAGAAAAGACATGACCTGCGAAACAGAACACTCTCATAAGACAAAGATAAACGTGTAAAACAGCAACGAGCGCAGCAAAAGGTCAAGAGCATGCACCTCACATGGGTCACGCAGAGAGTAGAACGCATTTGTCTCCTCCCTCGGATTAGAGGACACTAAAATGCCAAAACCTCGGTTTCCCTCTCTCAAGACCTACATGTGACACCAAACAACATGATATGATCATAATATAATTTTAAGTAGACAGACATCAAGACAAAAGAGCTGATTGGCAGACCCATCTTGCTACCCCAGTTACAACATTTTTGCACAATTACCTTGAAAGCATCCTCATCAGTTCGGTCATCTCCAACATATATTGGGAGCACATCATCAGAATTGCTCAGTCCTAAGGATTCAAGAAGAAACTCAACAGCTTTCCCTTTGTTCCAATCAATCACAGGGCGGACCTCTAAAACCTGAAATCATTCATACGGAAGTGGTACTTCGTTGAGACAATGATCAAGACCAACTTGCAAATCAAGTAATGACTAGGAATTTTGATTATCTAGGCTACCTTCCGTCCATGTGTCAGACGCAAACGTGGGTAGCCCTTTAAGACATTCTCGACACAACAGGCGACCTCAGACCAACTCTGTAGGCACACAAATATGTGGTTTTGTCGTTAGCAACAGAATCCAGCACAACATGGCTTCATTCATAAGCACAATTAGAGGGGCTTTGGTGGTGTACCTTCTCATTTACAAGACGGTAATGTACAGAGACGCAGAATTTATTATTCTCGACTTTTGCACCGTTAATTCCTTTAGTGATCTCAACAAGGGATTTAAAAACCTGCATTATCAAATAGTGTTTATAACTGGCCAACAATTCTGCAGAAGGGCAAAATATCTTTCATATCTTATGTGCATTACAAGATCACAAAATCTAGGAAACCATATACCTCATCTATCATTGGTAAGAACTCGCTTGCAGGCTGGAAGAGATTTACCTCATTTCCCTGTGGAAGAGGAGACATTTTCAGCCATTCAGTTATGGTAAATAGTGCTTTCTAAAAAATAAGAACAATATGGAAATTCACGGGAAAAGCATTGATCAGGTTAACTAATTAATGCAGAGCAACGCACTGTCTATGTTTAAATACCAAGTAAATAAATAAGGGAATGCATTGTGAAAGATAATGCAGAACTAACCTGCTTATCAGTAGACCTAATGCAATTTGGATGATCATCAAGAGAAAACCATTCTCTGACTGGACCCACAATGTCCATTCCATGACTACCAGCATAATATAGTTCTTTTAGTCCCACAAACTCATAAACCTGAATTTGGTGGAGAAAGGTGTCAGACATACTGATAAACAATCCCAAAATCACTCAAATTATAAAATAATATAAGAGAAAAGCAGAGCTGAAGTTTCTTTAAGCCTGTTAAGTTAAAAACCGATAAGAGGGTCTATAAACTAAGCATATAATATAGATCTCAATTGCAGATTGGCACAAATATTGAAGATGAACAGAAGTACCTTGTCCCGCGACCTGCCACTTATAATTGCAGTGGGGAAATTTTTTGCAACACTGTGCACAGCAGCACGCATCTGTAATTAATAAAATCCTAAGCATGCGACAACATAAATGATTGGAAAAACAACTGATATATCTTAATAAGAAAAATTAATTTACCGCAGGGGACATGACAGCAAAGTCAGGATTGTCAACTATAGGTGAAAGTGTTCCATCATAATCAAGGAACAGTGCTATGTTTTTCCCATTAGCACTGGATGTGATTTGATCAAACAATGATAAAGCCGATGGAAATTTCATCTGTGCAGGATAAAGTAAATGCTTAACCATCTGCTGAACAAATCTCATGAACTTTGAGAGAAGTTAATATTGTAAAATATCTACCAGCCAAATGCAGTATGCTGTATCTGATTCATCTTGTGACTCATGGCCAAAATCCTTGTTTAGCTTCTTACGAGGAGGTGATGAAGCAACCATGGCATCCAACCAAGCACTCTCACGAACCTCGTCAAATTTACCAGTGATAGCCTTCCTTCTGGGAATACTTAAATATAAACTAGGAGGGTATGCTGTTGGTGGTGGTGAGTATGGAACCAAATTATTGGACAAGCCCAATCTGGATTTGCTCACTGGCACAGAATCAGCAAGAACAGGTGAACTATGACTTGACTTTAAATCCATTTGATCCAGAACACTCATACAGATAAGTTCAATGCCCAGAATTTCCAGCAGGCAGCAGCTGATTCTAAGTATTTTGTGTTTTATTATCTTCCGAGATTACCCAACTCTCTTATCTATGAAAAACCACCTCTTCAATGTCTTCTTGTCTGTGCAGTTGTGGGTGCTGTCCATCAACCGATGGAAACCTGAACACTGACAGCAACTGCACCGTAAGGCAACACATAAATAATTTAAGGGAAATCATAAAACAAGTTTAGAAAGTCACCTTCTCATTGCCAGAACTGCAATGCATTTAAACAGGCTATCAAATAATGGGACAACAAGCGCCATCAAAATACAAATCAGCTTATTGCTTGAATCAGATACTTCCTTTCACTACAGAAAGTGGAAGAGGGTAACGTGATCACTAAATAGAAAAGATTAAAAGATGACAGATAATGCAAAAATTCAGAATCTTCATATGGGGACCTCCTCTGATTTAAGATTGGCACATAACACATGAACCCTGCCGCAGCAAAAGATAGCCGTTGCCAACATATTTTATCAGAAAACATGCAGCTATACTTTGACGAGCGTTCCAATTTTCTATTTTATGCACATAGGAGAGTTGAATGCCAAGGCTTGCGCCATAACAAACAGTAAATGAATAAACAACAAATGGGGCCTCATAAATGATATACCGATCACAAGCCAAGAAACACAGTATACCAAAAAATTCATCATGATTAGTAAGAGTGTGAATAGTACCACACTGATATCTTTAATTACCACAAAAATATCCTTAAAAACGGACAAAGATGCAAGAGCAGTGGTGAAGGGCTAGCTAGCAGCGGACTGGGGATAGCGTAGTAAATAATTATTCAGTTGAAGGTATACGGCTAACCCCTCCCTATGAACAGGGTAATTTCAGTTAAACCTTGACATCAAGAATTGGCAAACGCATGTGGTTGTGGTATGGGCTGGTAACTAGTGTGGCATGAGACATAGAGGATTGATGCAATAGAAGATTATAGGTCCAGTATAGGTTTATGGATTACATAATAGTAATAAAATTAAACATAGACGGAAGTTTATATCTTGCCCTTTTCCTTTATTTTTGCCTGTAGAAGCTAAAGATTTATCTTTCCTACATAGCACATAGCAGACAGAAACCTCTCATCTTTCTAAAAACACTGTTATGTACAGGACCGACAACAAAAAGGCAAGTCTACCAGCGAAAGTTCACACATAAATAAAAATTTGCCTGTGTGCTTTATTTGTCAACGAAAGTGACCAAACTTCATAAACCTAACCTAACCACACACGCACGGTGTCATCGAGATAACGACTTTAAACTTTAAACAAAAATTTTAAACGTAATGTGATTGGCGAGCCGTGATATAATATAAGGAAAGATATTAAATTAAGAAGTACAGAAGGAAAAGTAAATAAATAAATAAAAAGTGGTGTGATGACAATGATGGCGATGGTGATTGCAAATAAGAAGAGAGAATAAAATGGTGAGGGCGCTGGATCAGGGAAGCCACCCAATGCAACCGGGGCTCCCGTTCAATTTACATGGTCTGGTTATCGTCGAGTTTTCAGATGGAATCAGAGAAAATATACGAGAACGGGCACGAAGCACACAGCATCTTTGCCGACAAGACTTGCTTCGCCAACCACACAGACTTCCCGTACGCGTACGTTTAGGGCTACACACGGATGGTGGACAGGAGAGGAGACGGGACGGGATAGGATGGGAAGGGATGGGGACCGTGGCGTGGAAAGAAAGTAGAATCCAAGAATCCAAAAAAGAGTTTTCTCCATAAAAAGTACAATTAATAGTAATAAATAAACGCACGAGTTCATAATATCACTTCATGCAAGCCGGATCTCATTGACTCACACAAAATAACAACAAAAACAACAACAACAACAATAATAATAATAATTTATGTGGTAGAAAAATATAGATTTAAAACGATAGATTAACTATGATACCAGATCGATAAGAAGAAAGAAATGTAAATTAACCAAAAACCCGATGGCCATTGCATTTGAATATAATGACTCCGGCTGTGAAAACAAACTTAAAAACAAAATGAACGAAGAAAAAGAAAAAAATTGATACCTGACGCGAAATCAAATCAGCCGAAGATGATGAGGTGAGATATCGATCGACAGACTGACCGCGAGGGTGGAGATAGGGCGCCCGAAACGTTAAAAAGACGCCCAGAAGCAAGGCGGCTAACAAACCCTAGAGAAACCCGGCGCCGGAATAGCGGTTTCTTGTAACCACAGCCGAAAAGGAGAAATAGGAAATAGAAAGAAAAAGGGCTGAAGAGAGAGGGTGCCTATTTATAGAGCCCCGCCGCGTAAAAGTCGTGCTCCCCGAGGCCAAACTCGGTAGGCGAACCCAAGCCACATGGACTAATGAATTTCCAGCCTTGGAAGAACCCAATAAACAAACTTATGGCCGAGTTCCTCTCATCAACCAATACATCCCTTTGATTCCAATGTGTGAGATTTTTAAGTGTCTTCACAAAGTCTCATTAAATCGTTCTCAAAAAGGTAAATAAAATATAAAACCCCCGATTCAACCCCCCGAAATTATTATAATATTAACTGTCTGCACGAATATCGAGGGCCTACCAACCCCATATACTCACCAAACTTTAAAACTTGAAACCCCCAAGGCCAGCGAAAACCGCCAGGCTTGACGAAACCGTGTTTTGTTTTATGTCGCAGGGCAGGCCCCGCTGACCGGCTTCTAAGCACACGTGGCGGTTGGTATTGACAACTGGTGAACCAGTAAACACGTATGGAGGACGTAGTCCGCGTGGCGACGTGCTGGGCGGGTCCCTCCACGTCCGCCGATCGTCCTTGTCGAGTCTGCCCGCTGGCTTTACGCCCAACCGAGCCCAAAGAAGGCGACACTCACGTGGCGGCATCCTGGGGTCTCGGTATCACGTGCGGGGGCGATGGGGTGTACGAGCGGGCCCGTCCGAGCTGGCGGCGACACGTCTGTTTACGGTCAATGGCCCAAGAAAGGAAAAAAAAATGAAAGCCCAAGAGAAAGCTGTTTTCCTTTTAGATTTTAGTGCAGTGAATTTATTTGTTTTGGAGTTTAGTTAAAAAAACAGCACGTCAAATCAAACACCAAAACCACAAGCGACGCTCAGTAAATAATACCAGCCACTTGTTTCCATTGTTTTTTGTTTTTTTTTGAATAGTAGGTGGTGGTGCCGCTGTGGGTCTTGGAGATAGATAGCTACAAAGTTTCGTTCCAACCTTTGAAATCCTAAGAGGCCATTTAATGGACCACCTGATCGAACAAGCTCCGTGATTGTTAAATACTGTTAACAAATTAAACATACAGTAAATTTATTTGGTTGCGTGTCTTCGATGATATATACTGTAGAGGGACAGTGAGAGAGAGAGAGAGAAGATACTGGGTCAAAAGTAAGGGTGCATTTTCCAAACCCACGAGGGGGAAACCTATATACAAAGGTGAGGCAAAGCGTGAAGGTATCAACCTATTTGACTTTGCAGCGAGAGTATACCTTTCGATGAAAGTGAGTTGTTAGTTGGGACTCTGGGAGCATGCAATGGTCTCATAGACTCTTCCCGACCGAGTCAGTGACACGCTACCTAGTACCAGAGGTAGCAGGAAGTGAAGAAAGATGCGTTGTTATTACTTGTTTATGAAAAAGTACTCCACTGTTTAATGTCTCTTGTTTTTATGTTAGAAGACGAATGCCAGTAGGATTGGCTGAAAGGTTTCGAAACAGGAACTGAAAATAATAATAATAATAATTAATAATGATCACAGATTCACAATATAGAATATTAAAAAAAAAAAGAGAGCAAAGAAAGCAGCGGCCCTCCCTACCTATTGCCATAAGACACCATTTCTGTCAACATTGTTCTAGAAAAGTAGGTTAATGCGGGGTTCGCAAGGCTGATCTGGACTTGACTGGACGCTTGCAATTTGATCTCAAAGCTGCTACATGAGAAGAAGAAAGAAAACCAAACGTTTTAATTTGACCAGCGTAGTTGCTGTGCTTTCAAAAAATCCACGAAAGGGATTGCCAACTTCCTGGTAATTTCATCTCATGTGCAAGGTTTATTGAGTAATTAGGTCTAACCAACTAACCGTCATCACATGCGAGATTAGCGTTTATTTTTTTCTTTGGCCGCTCTGGCTTTACCCTTTACGCTATTGATGATTGAACCATATAGATATTAGATATATATATAAACGCGGTTCTAGTTATATAATTCTTAATACACGAAAAAACCTGGTCTCTCTGATCCCTGACATTAGCAAGGAGCTCTTCTTGGTTTTGAATGTGTATTTAACATTAGCAAAAAAAGACTTGACCTCCACCTGCAAGCAAGTGATCATATTTCTTACAGGAAGTCGATGGCATCAATTGATGGCTGGTCTTTTTTAATAGCTTCACCACTGACGAACATACAAATGTTGATTGATCCGAATCCTTTACTAACGGAAACGTATGCCACATATATATAAAAAGTATTTGATGGTGAGAGTGGAGGGTGCGGAAGTTGCTGTGTTGCCTTGGAGTCGCAGTGCTTCATCCAGCTGGGAGGCCAAGAACCTGTAGCTGACTAGGACGTGACAGACCACGATGTGACAACTATTGTAGCGGGCCTTGGCTCCAAACATGTTCTGTTTGACTCGCTGGTAGACTCGCTGGTTAACTGCTTGGGTAGTGTCGGTGATGGAAACATGGATTGGTTGCCATACATCGACCTATGCATGCATCCAATTCCTTTACTTCTTGTAGTGTCTAGTATTTTTCCAAAAAATATATTATCAAGAGAGTAATTGATGAGTAGGTAATTGATTGAAATTTAAAATTAAAAAAATAAAATAAAATTATAATATTTGATAGGTGAAAAAACATTAATTAAAATTAATCAAAAAATCACACTAGAGTGTTTGGTAAGTTAATAAAATAGTTACATTTTAGTGTTTATTAAATTAACACTTTTTACGGAAAAGTTATCTTAATTTTTAATTTAGTTAGTGGCATTAAAAATAAGTTTCTTATATGTTATATATTCATGTGCCATAGAGATAGATGTTTGTCGCTCTTTTTAACATATATATATATATATATATATATATATATATATATATATATATATATATATGCTCGTTTGGATGCAAAGAGTGACTAGTATTAAAATAGTATTCATTACGTACAATAATTTAATCATATGTTTGGGTGCATTACTATTAGCAGGTAATGGATACTATAGATAATCCAATTATCTACAATTAAGAAATTGTATTACCCCCAAAAGTGAGGGGAATGAGAATTCCTGGACACTATTTGCGGTGAATTGATACTTTTACCCCTATTAAGATTTAATTAAATAAAAATTATTAATTTAAATAACTAATCATAATAATTAATAAATAATAATTAACATAAATAGACTCATTTAAATATTTACTTAGAATAATTAAATAATATTAATAAATATGAATTATTTAATATGCATATTTAATTATAATAATTAAAGCTAATAATGGTGAAAGAGATATTTAATTTAAATATTTAATCATAACAATTATTTTGAATAATTATATTTAAAATGTTTTATAAATAAAAAATTATAATATATGATAATTAAAAGGGATAAAATTAATTTAATTAATATATATATTTATAATCATTATTCAAATTATATTATGATCTAATAAATTTAATTATAATTAAATATCACCTATTATTTTTATATAATAATATTTATTTTTAAAAAAAATATAAATAATTTTGCCACAATTCTCTTTCATATGTTTTCATATTCTATACTCTCATTCCCTCTAACCAAATAATATTTTATTGCTATTTTTATTCCTCTTATTTCAATTCCCCCTAATCCCATACCCCAAACCAAACGCATCTTATACACACACTTACGGGAAAAAGAATAAAAGTGGCAATTGGATTTAGTCATTGTAGATGGCCGACTTTAAGACAAATTTTATTATTTCAACTTTCTCAATCACTTGAGAAAAAAAAAAAAAAAAAAAGATTCATAGTCCACCCCAATAAAAAATGATTCCATCATGTCCAAAAAAGAAAATAATTTCATTGAACCCACCAATTTTTCTCGCGAGAAAACTATGGTGCTGTTTGGTTGACAGTAACTAGGTGTAAGTAAGTGTAATGTAAATACTTTTACATGAAAAAAAGGTGTTTGGCTTGATGTAAAAAGAATTCCTATGTAAAAAATTTCACAGCAAAGTACAGCTTTTGCTGTATTTTCACTTACAGCCAAATTGGCTGTAAGTGAAAATACAGTAAAACAAAATGCTAAAATCACCATGTTCCCTTTACTTGTGCAGCACTAATCACCATACATCCTCTCCCTCTTCTCCATCCTCACCCCCACCGCCTTCTCTACCTCTTCCTCCGCCCTAGGCTGCTTTCCCTCTCCGCCGATTGCATAATCTTTCTCAACATCACCTCCCTCGAAAATCGATGCTATTATCCACGCATCCAACCAGAACGACATGCTCGGCTTTGTTATCTCCTCGGTGGCTCACTCTCCGTCTCCTACTCCGGCGTCTCCCTCGCTCTCTCTTCGTGGTCGGAGTGCAAGCAGGTCCCAACAATATAACACCGCTGTTAGTTGGGGACGGCTTCTGGCCAACGGATCTGATCCAGAAGGCTTTGGAGGCGGAGCTCCGGTGAGGAGAAGTGTTGTTAGGGATGAAGATGACGGCGCCGGTGAAGTTCTTCGCCACCTCGTTGTTAGGGATGAAGATGATGAGATGAAGATTACTAAACCGGATGAACACCTCATTTTATTGTTATTATTTTAAAAAAATAATTAATCTTTAGATTAAATCATCAACTAATTTATTAGATTTGATCAGTTTTAAAAAATAAATATAATGATAATGTCGTATAAAATATATCATTTATTATTTAAATTTAAAAAATATTTTTAATAATTAATAAAACTAATTAATATTTTTATTTTGAATAAATATCTTATTAAATTTATTAATTAGTTTTAATTAGTTTTAATAAATAGTATTAGATAAATAGGAGTAATAATAAATAATGGGGTAATCTCACCAACCCACTTACATGGTGAATATACCATTTCATTTTACATCAAATCAAACAAACAAAAGTAGTTACAGTATTTCTAATTACAACAAACCAAATAACGGTGATGTAAGTTAAAATACAGTATTTTTACTTACACTGTAACTGAACTTACATGTAATTTAAATTACAGACAACCAAACAGCCGCTATACCAAAGTACAGAGAGTGATCCACCTAATTAAATTTTATGAAAAAAACTGTCACTTTCCATCGTACCAAAAACACCATGGCAGCATTTGCCATTTGGTACTTTCCCAAAAAAAAAAAAAAAAATTCTACCAAAGTGATTCATAGAAGTTAAAATCATGGAAAAGTATAAATACTTTGGTATGTAAAAAAAAAAAAATGTTGATTAAAATCCATGAAAAGCTACATGCCAATGTTTGGTAAGTTAACACTTTCCGGGGAATATTATATTAATTTTTTATTTTACCCTTCAATTAGTTATATAGTTAATCCATAAAAAAATTAATATTTAGCTATTCTAAATGAAGTGTTGTTTAAACCTCTCTGATGCCATAACATAAAAAATCTATTTAATTATATTTTGATATTTCTTATTAATATTTACTTATGTTTTTAACCTATGATTTTGAAAACTTGATATTATGTTGCATGTAAATAAGTTGTATAAATTGCTAATAATTAGTAAAATTATTCAATTTGTTTTCTAATTAAATAATATAGTAAACATAGTTTTTGAAATTACTAAAACAGCTTTAACAATAAGATTGTAAATATTTAACAAATTTATTGTTAAGTAAATATAGTTAACCCATAAAAAATTGATATTTAGCTTTTCAAAATGAAGTGTTATTTAAACCTCTCTGGATGCCATAACATAAAAAATCTATTTAATTATATTTTGATATTTCTTATTAATATTTACTTATGTTTTTAACCTAGATTTTGAAAACTTGATATTATGTTGCATGTAAATAAGATTGTATAAACTGCTAATAATTAGTGAAATTACTCAATTTTTTTCTAATTAAATAATATAGTAAACTTAACTTTTGAAAATATCAAAAGAGCTTTAACAATAAGATATTTAACAAATTTATTTTTAAGTAAATATAAAACACAGCACAAAAGAAAAACACTAGACTCACACCACCAAAGAAATTCTATAAGAAGAGAAAGGAGGAAAACAAAGAGGCAAGTGCAAAAGAAAAGGAGAGAGAAAAAAAAATGCTAATTGAAGAAAGAAAACCATTACAGTAAAAGTAGTAGTGTCGATTAATTCCTAAGTGAAAAGTTCAAGAGTTTAACTTTCTTCCAAAAATATAATTAAAAATTTAGGTGTATATGGGGTGATTTGTCCACGTTATTAAAAAAAAAAAAAAAATGATGAGGGGAAAAGGAAAGATGTAGGTGTTAATTTTAGTAGAAGATTATGGTATTTTAGACAAAATTTATTTTTATAATTTTCTATCTCACTTGGGAAAGTGATTTCTAGTTAGCACCACCCAAAGAAAATTATTCCCTCTAACTAAATAATAATAATAATAATACATATCACTTATTTAACCGGCAAAGTAATTGCACACTGCTATTTTCTATGAAAAGTAAGAATTTCTATCATACCAAATACACCCGAATTTTCATCGTACCAAATAATATTTCAGTAATTATATCTAAATAACAAAAATTTATTATATTTTAAATATATTAAAAAGTTATTGAGCTTTAAATATTTTCTCTAATATTATAAAGTTATAACATAAAATATATTATTTTGATAAAAAATATTTTTATAATATTAATTCACTAAGTAAATTCTACAAAATATGATATACAATTATATATAACATAAATAAATAATTAAGATGATAAAATAAGATAAAACCAATCTAGATTTAAATATAAAATTTAAATAAACCCGCATCAAATTTAAATCCTAAAACAATCTAATTGAGTCGAGCATTGAGCATAACATGTATTTATGCCTTTGAGTTTTAAAGTTTAATTTTAGGACTTCGTTAAAACAATCACATTATGTAAAAAATCCAATATCAATAAGTTAAGAAGTTATTAACTACTCTCTAATTAATGGTGTTGATTGAATACCTTACCATTTTATTAAAGTAACATTTTTTTTTTTGGGTGTGTATGATACTAATATTTATTTGTTCCCAACAACACCCACTTTGATTCATGTTAAACTCGCCGCACTCTGGCGTTTTTACGCCTAATGGTGCACCGACGGCGAGCAACTAAATGCAGCACTCGCCAACTCAGGAAGGAGTCATTTGGCACATGGTGTCCTAAGTTACAGAGCACATGACATTTTATAACTCATGTTGGCGTGAAAAGTCCGCTTGTTGTTTGGCCACAAGCTCGTATTAATTAGCCACAATATTTGCTTATTGCGTAAGGATGTATTGACTAAGACCGACTGCATGGAAACACTTATTGTTGAATATCTCTAGTTGAGTTTACACAAGAAAAACTTCTTTCCGAAGTTTCCTAAAAAAAATTTTATAATAATTTCATAAAAATATAATTGATGCAACAATGACCTGGATGATCCTTCTCTTCTAACATGCGTGATGACATCATCATGACTTGTTGGTGGAATTTCTCTCCAATAAAGCAATTATATAATATAAGTGGATTATCATTTTATAATGATCCAGACCTGGAATATGGATGTTAGACTTTTTTCCATATGAATTACATAAATCATCAATGTTTCCACGCGGGTGTTTTTGACTTCAAAATTTTTTTAAACATGGTACAATTTATTATTATTATTATTAATTTTTTTTTAAGCGGAAGAGAGAGGAGTTAAAAAAAATTATGCAAGAATAGTGGGTTAGCTTAACAGTAACTACCTGTAATTGTGAATGAAATGTCTCAAGTTCGAACATGTCACTCCCCGAACCTGAAGCGTTGCCAAACGGCCACATACAATAAGGCCATAACCAACTAGGCACGCAAGGCCTCAAAACCTGTCTCACAAAAAGATATAACATCTAACAAGAGTACTGATTTCAAAACAAAGAAAACCACAATATTTGAAACATAACGAAACACATAACTAAGTCTGACATAACACATAAACAAAGACGAGAAATCCTAAGTTCACAGCAAAGAAAATTCATTAACTTGACAAAAGTTAGACGGCGACTTGCTCAACGACTTCGCTAAGTTGTCCACCACCCAATCCTACTCATGATCTGAAAGAGAAAGAGAACAACTTAATGAGCTTGGGAGCCCATTAAGCAACCACTAAAAATTTCGGGATCACAAAAATATTGAATAATTTTAATAAACGTACAAAATGTAGCATAAAGAAATAAATACCAAAATGAATCCCATAAATCAGAAATAATTCAAAACAGATTTAATTTGCCAAATTAATATAAGTCCCCCAACAACTAATGCCAAAACAAAACATCAGAATTCATTTATTTAAGCTCAGTGACCCGAGTCAGATTTTAGAGCTCATATGTTTACCCTTAATGACCCGAGCCAAAATATCAGAATCTGTTATTCTTCATTGACGGAACGGTGCAAAACTGCAGTCTCTATGTCAGAAGTACGTGTCAACACAGTCAGTATTTAACCACCAGTGACAGGGTTATTGCACAGTTAATTGGGGACTATGAATTTCTATAACAAAAATATGTCGGGTCCAAAATTATCGTCAATGCAATAACACAGAAATTCAGTGATCCTGTTTTCAAGCAAAAATAAGCCAGTTATTTTCAAAGTGATTTACACAGTAATTAATTAATTAAATGCCCAACAGTATTGCAGAAGAAAAAGAAATATATATATATGTATACTTATAACTTGATATTCAAAGGGAATCAGAAAAACACAATACATAAAAGTTTGAAAAAAGCTAAACTATTAAATCTTTAAATAATTCAAATAAACTATATTTGACAGAAACTTTGATTGCCTTGTCAATTCAATAAATAACCGGAATAAGCAAAATGATTATCAAATAAATAGAAATTTGCAGATTATTGAACAATTCCGAAAATAAAACAAATACTCAGACATTAAATGAAAGAAAATTATGAAATTTAGTGTTAATTAAGGAATAATAATTTAGTAATAAATAACCGAGTGGCTAAATAATAGAAATAAAACAAAATAATAATAATAATAATAATAATAATTAACTAAAAACTTAGCAAGTGTTTAGAGTACATACATATATTAATATTTATAGGTGGTTTACTTATATGAAAAATCTCCAAGTTATATAATCCACTCGGACGCTAAAATCAGAACTTGAGCAAAGACCCTAAACATAAACATTTACACTTTGGCTTTGATACCAAAGCTTAAATATAAGATAACCATTAGCTAATAACATTAAGGTTTTAAGGCACAAAAACACAAACACATAGCCAAGGACACCACTACAAATATAAAACAGTCTAAACCCGCCAGCAATCCAGTCAATTATTTAACAGGGCAGTATTTTTTTACACTAGTAGGCAAACAACTTAAAAGCTACGAAGCATTATATATATATATATATATATATATATATATATATATATATAGAGAGAGAGAGAGAGAGAGAGAGAGAGAGAGAGAGAGAGAGAGAGACTAACAATTGGACTGTAGAACCGGAGAAGAATTCCAGCGATCCATCCATCTAATATATACATATATATATATACACACACAAATAATAAATAAATAAATAAATAAACAATGGACGCCAGAACTTCACAAATATGTGTAAAATGAATAAATAATAATAATAAAAATAATAATAGTGGACGCTAGAGAACATGTCAAATTACAATTTATCTTTAGGATTTTTTGTGAAAGTTTTGTGTGAGGATTAGCTCTCGTTCTTCCTTCCAGAGTTGCATAGCAAGGAGTTTTCTTTAAGAGGTCAGTTAGTCACCATAACTGGTGCATCTTTATACCTACTTGTTTTTTGCTTTGTCGCTTAACAATTTTGTCAAAAAAAAAAAAAAAAAACTATGCTACTTGCTCTAATATAATTTCAACATGTTTTATAGTTAAAAAATACAAATTTAATTGCTCAGAAGTGAAATATTAAGAAATGACGTGAGTAATGACGAAAGACAATTTTAAAAGAACAAATCCACCTCATGTATTACATTATATATTAATGAATGGCTGAAAATAATTTAGTATCCGTTATTACATATTTGTTTGAGATCTTCATCAATCGCCTCCAATTGTCTGCTTGCATCTCATAATAAAAAATGGTGCTACCAAATCATTCTAGCAAGATGGTTAATTGGCTCAGTAGCAAACTTCCCCCACACATTATGGGCGACATTGTTCTGTGTTGCTCCCCTTCCCCAGGCTTCTATATATGATTTTTTTATCAACCTTGATGACTCATTACACATTTTTAGTAACGCCTTCCCTTCTACTTATCCAAGCTCAAAGTTGCCCTCCCAAATGTCTCTGGCACTCTAGAGGATTTTTAACGCTTGGTCACTCTAATGAAATTTGACTTTGCATGTTGTCAATCAAGTCTTTTTATTAATTTCTCAATAGCAAAGAAGTCAGGTGCCTAGTCACTCCCAGTCTCCCACAATATGGAAGTGTCTCTGGCTTTGAAAAATTGTCTTATTTCATTGGCTTGTTTAGGACAATAACATCTTTAACTCTTGACAACATGGTTAAGGGGGTGTTCATTTCAGGGAATGTGGGGGAAAGTTGGAGGAAGTGGTCTGATTTCTCCCACTTTTGGTGTTCATTTGTGCTGAAGTGGATTTTGAACTAAGCCCACTTAAGTATTTTTTTTTACTGAAGTGGAGAGAAATAAGTAAATTTATAAAAAATAACTTCCTTTCACTTCTAAAGTTTTTTTTAAACTCATAAAACTTCATCTAACACTTAAATTCTTCAGTTCGATTCTCACTTTCTGACAAATGAATATCAGTAGTCTTGGAAGTGATATCACTTCCCTCCACTTCAGGGAAGTGGCACTTCCCCACTTCCTGACTTCCCCTCACTTATGCTGAAATGAACGCCCCCTAAGTGGAGTTGCAACAATCTTCGGTGACAACTTATGTTCTCTACCACAGAAAGTAAGAGACAGTTGATTACCTTCTCATCCCAATGCCCTTCGTAGCCCACATCCACTTATGCCAAACTTTTTAACTCTTTGGATACACAACATCCATCGTTGAAGTGTGGTTATCTTGGAGACCACCTTGGCCCCCTTGCCAAAGACATCTAGAATGTTCTCACACGTACAATCTTTCAGAACATTAGAGTGGAGGAAATAATCACATTTTTAATCAACGCCTCATTTCTCCCATGTCAATCATAATAAAGATTATCATGCTTTTCTCATTTGGCTCTAGGTGGTGCATGGTGTGAAAAGACTTAAGTTGGTGTACATGTGTCATCTATCAAACATAGTTTGGGGTTCCTTGACTCTTGCTCCATCACCGTTGGGGAGGCTCTTCTGAAGAGGCACCTACCCAATAATAATTTGCTGATTAGACAAAGCGACTTAGGAAATCATACATGTGTGTCCCTTTGTTGGAAACTCTATACTGATACTGTGTGATACCGACATAAACGTACCAGTTTAGTTATAAACCAATACTTTCCTTAGTTCTATTTTGACTATTGTACGGATATGTACTTATAATACTGGTCTATATCGATACCTATTTTAAAACTTTAATAAAAATTTTAAGTTCTTTTTTGAATTGGTCTTATTTGTAAATATTTACCCACAAATCCTTTATCTTTCACATCCATATGCATAACTCTTAAAATTGGATTAATGGTAATTATGATTTTATGTTAAATTTTTCAAAGGACAATATGGTAAAATTGTTATTAGAATTTTTTTTATATTTTTATTTTTGAAAAATCATACATATCATATGCAGAGACAATCACAAACATATGCTTGATATAATCTATATATATGTGCTAAAATATTGGTAAATCCAAAATAGTACTCTGAAACACACTATACAGGTATGCATGGCCTCTGGTAAGGTATTGATAATCTTGCTCTATGATGCAGAACCTGGAAAACCTGACAATGTGAATGGGGAGGCAAGCGTCAGGCGCAGTGAACGCAACAACAAGGGGAGGCCTGGGAAGTTGTTTGACGATTTTATAATTGCTCAGTAATTAGAATTAATAGTCTTTTAATTAGTATGGTGATTAGTAAGATGTAATTGTTTGTAATTTCCAGTAAAACTGGATAATCAGATAGGGGTAGGCTATTGAGCATAGTGTCCTGGCCTGGCACGTGTTTGATATAATGCCTCAGCGAGGTAGTTACAAACAATTGTACGAGATTCCCCTATAAAAGTGAGCATGATGATTACAATGAAAAAAAGGAAGATTTGATTCTCTTTCTCTTTCTTCTTCTTCTCCTTCTTCTTCTTCTTCTCCTTCTTCTTCTTCTTTCCCCTTCTCCCTTCCTATCCTTTCCTTCTTTTCCTCTGTTACCTCGATTTCCACTGAGAATTCACAGCGATCTTGCATCATTTGGTGTGTTCATTGACTAATGACTGAAGGAATGGTGACCCGGGCGCGCACGGTGGAGGAGCAACTTGCATCTATGGTGGAGCAGCTCGCTTGGAACGACTCTATGTTCGCCAAGGTGGAATCACTGTGTTCAACGGTCCAGCAACACTCTGAATCGTTTGAAGCCGTATGGAAGAGCACCACCGAATCGTTCGAGGTACTGCGCACTTCGATGGCTTCTCAGCAGGCCGTCATGACGGAGATGGTGACCAAGTTACAGCAACTAGATCGAACCACCCACATCACCGCATCGCAACCCCCACTGCTTCCGTTTCCAGCTTCTTCACCATTACCTATCTATCAGCCTCACACTCCATTCACTCCATACCACTTCTGTCATCTGCTACTTCATCCCATCCTCGACCACCAAAGATTGACGTCCCTCTGTTCTCCGGTGAGCACGTAGTGAGTTGGGTGTTTCAAATTAATCACTTCTTTCATTTCCATCAAACACCAGAAGATCAGAGAATTTTCATTGCGGCATTCTATTTGACTGGACAGGCTTTGCAATGGTTTCAGTAGCTACACTCAACATCTCAATTATCTAATTTGGATGATTTTGTCCGGAAATTAGAGCTGCGATTTGGGCCATCCTCATTTATAAATCATGATGTAGCTTTATTTAAACTCCGGCAATCGTCTACGGTCTCTGCATACTTGGATGAATTTGAGTGTTTGTCGACAAGGGTGACTGGGCTCAGTGAATTGAAACTCCTTAATTGCTTTCTTTCTGGTCTTAGGGACGAGATTAAGAGAGAATTGTTTCTATTGAAGCCTGAAACTCTACATGAAGCAATGGGCATGGCCAAATTAGTAGAAGATAAGATCAATGCTTCCAGGAAATCCATGGTGAGAATTCCATTTCAGCGACCATTGGCGCTACCACCACCTCAGGCAGCCCATCGCGCAGCATTACCACCACCACCGACATTGCATCGGGCGACTTCTTTACCCATCAAGCGGTTGACTCCGGTGGAGATGGCAGTTCGTAGGGCAAAAGGATTATGCTTCAATTGTGACTCTCAATTCACTCTGGGTCACAAATGCAATCCGGAGCTATTCCTTTATTTGATGATAGATCAAGACTTGGGAGACACACCGGATGGATATCCACCACTGGATCTGGACCAAGTTCTGCCAGTGGATGGGCCGACCGATGACTGGCAAGGGGATGGTCCAACCATCTATCTCCATGCTTTAATGGGTCACGCATTGCCATCTACCTTGAAGCTGGTGGGCTCGATTAATGGCCAAGAGGTGATTGTTCTAGTGGATGGTGGATCCACTAACAATTTCATACAATCACGGCTTGCATCCCATCTCAAATTGGTGGTGCAACCTTCAGCTCAGCGACGGGTTACAGTCGGCAACGGTGAAGCACTGGACTGTGGGGGAGAATGTGTGGGGTACCGCTGAAGATTGGTGACGCAGCCTTCACCATTGATTTCATTCTTTTGCCCATCTACGGCGTAGATTGCGTCCTAGGAGTTCAATGGATGCAACAATTAGGCCCAGTCGTTTTTTATTATGCGGCTCTCTGGATGGAATTCTCATTCCAAGGCAATCGGGTGCGTCTACACGGGCTTCATCAACCACAATCTAGTCTGGCGCGACCAGCATCATTACATAAAACAGACTCGGGCGGAGCTCAATTGTATCAGCTGGTGATTGAACCACATCAATCAATTGACTCGGATTCGAACAGCATCCGTTGGTCCTGATGCTCCAGTCATCTTCCACAATGAATTTAGCGTCCTCCTCCATCGCTTTAGCGATGTTTTCCAGACACCCACGGGATTACCGCCAAGTCTCACGCACGATCATCGGATTCCCTGGATGCCGGGAACCGTGCCTGTCAACGTGCGTCCGTACAGATACCCCTATTTTCAGAAATATGAAATTGAGAAGCTGGTGAGTGAGATGCTTCGGGAGGGGATCATACAACCGAGCTCTAGCCCGTTTTCTTCACCGATGCTCTTGGTGAAGAAGAGGGACGGGACGTGGCGATTCTGCGTCAACTACCAGGCGTTGAATGCGGTCACTGTCAAGGATAGATTCCCAATTCCGACGGTCGAAGAGCTATTAGATGAGATCGCTGGAGCTGTATTTTTCTGTAAATTGGACCTTCGTTTCGGCTATCATCAAGTCCGCATCTACCCACCAGATGTTGAAAAGACCGCTTTTCGAACTCACTAAGGGCATTATGAGTTCCTCGTTATGCCCTTCGGCCTGTCCAACGCACCGTCCACCTTCCAGTCGATGATGAATGTGACATTCAGGCAAGTAATGCGCAAGTTTGTTCTAATTTTTTTTACGACATTCTTGTCTACAACCGGGACTGGGATTCGCACTTAATCCACTTGGCAGAGGTGTTTGAGTAACTTCGGGACCATCAGTTGTTCGCGAAGCTCTCGAAGTATGAATTCGGCTGCAAATCGATTGGATATTTGGGTCATGTAATTTCAGGATGGGGAGTGGCAGTGGATCCCCAGAAAAATTCAAGCTATTCGGGAATGGCCGATACCAACATCTGTGAAGGCTTTAAGAGGATTTCTGGGGCTTTGCGGATACTACAGATGCTTTGTCTCTAGATTTGCTTCATTAGCAGCACCACTTACTGACTTATTGAGGAAAAAATGCTTTCTTGTAGACTACGTCAGTGATAGAGGCCTTCCAAGCTTTGAAGGAAGCGATGACGACCACTCCGGTACTACAATTGCCGGACTTTAGCATTCCCTTCATCATTCAGACCGACGCCTCCGACACCGGAATTGGAGCAGTACTCTTACAGAAGGGCCATCCGGTGGCTTATTTTAGCAAGCAGCTCTCTTCCCGAATGCAAGCAGTGTCGACATACAACAGGGAAATGTTTGCCATAACAGAGGTCGTCAAGAAGTGGCGACAATACCTGTTGGGCTGACGATTCAAGATTCAAACTGACCATCACAGTCTGCGGGCATTAATGAACCTAACCATTCAGACTCCCGAGCATCAGAGATGGTTGTGCAAACTCCTGGGATACGATTTCGAGATTGAGTATAAGCCGGGCAATTTGAATGGACGGGCGGATGCTCTGTCGAGGATGAATGGAGTTTTCTTCAATGCTTTGATGATTAATTCATGGCCCCAACCTGCACAGTGGGAAGCCTTGCGGCGAGCATATGCAACACACCCCGAAACAGAGAAGCTCCTTAAGGTTGTCAAAGAGGAACCAGGACAACATCCCAATTTCTTGTTTCAGGACGGAATTCTCTAGTTCAAAGGGCGTGTTTAGGTTCCTGAGAATTCGACACTGCAGCCTTTACTATTAACTAAATTCCATGCTACACCGACGGGGGAAAATGCAGGTATAACCAGGACATTGGCACGCTTGGCGAGTGTTTTTTATTGGTCCGACCTCCGGCGATCGGTCCTACAGTTTGTCAAACAATGCTCCATCTGTCAATCCACAAAGTCCTTTAATCGAGCTCCGCAAGGATTGTTGCAGCCGCTACCGATACCAGGCAAGATTTGGCAATCGGTCTCTATGGACTTCATTATCGGCTTACCTCTATCTAATGGCAAGACGACGATACTAGTGGTGGTTGATCGACTCTCTAAGCAGGGTCACTTCTCTGTGTTGGGGTCGCGCTTCACAGCACCACATGTCACAGAAGTATTAGTGAAAGATGTAATCAAGCTCCATGGCATTCCGGCACAGATCGTGACTAACAGGGATCCAGTGTTCATGAGCGAATTCTGGCGTGAACTATTAAAAATACAAGGGACGGTATTGGCGACCAGCAGTGCCTACCATCCCCAAACAGATGGCCAGACGGAAGTCCTAAATCGGTGCTTAGAAGATTACCTCCGGAGCTTCGCCGCCGATAATCCTCGTCAGTGGGCATGCTACTTACCGTGGGCCGAATGACACTGCAACACCGCGTGGCATTCGGCGATAAAGATGACTCCATTTGAGGCTGTGTTCTGGCGGTCACCTCCCTCATTAGCTGATTATGTTGTTGGTGATTCGGCGGTTGCTACTGTTGATGAATTGCTTGCCGAGCGCACAACCATTCTCCAGGACCTGAAAGAGAATTTTCTCAGAGCCCAACAGAGGATGCGGGATCAAGCAAATTCCGGGAGGACGGATGCTGAGTTTCAGGTTAATGACTTGGTTCTCCTTCGGTTGCAGCCATATAGACAGATGTCATTGGTTCGCAGGACTTCAAATAAATTGGCGCACAGGTTTTTTTGGTCAATTTCAAGTGCTAGAGAAGATAGGCGTTGTTGCTTATAGACTCAAGTTACCAGACACTGCAAAGCTGCATAATGTGTTTCACATATCCAAATTAAAGAAGTTTGTGGGAGATCCAACAGTGCCTGTTAATCCTCTTCCACCAGAATGTCTGGATCAGCACCCAGTTCTGCAGCCAAAGGCAATCCTCAAACATCGGGAGATCTTGAGAAAGGGGAACGTGGTTTCCCATGTGTTGGTGCAGTGGGGTGATCAACCTGAATTAGACGCTAAATGGGAGGATAAGGTTGAATTCCAAAGGGTGTATCCCGAGCTTTTCCTTGAGGACATGGGTCTTCTGGAGGTAGGGGCAATTGATGCAGAACCTGGAAAACCTGACAATGTGAATGGGGAGGCAAGCGTCAGGCGCAGTGAACGCAGCAACAAGGGGAGGCCTGGGAAGCTGTTTGATGATTTTATAATTGCTCAGTAATTAGAATTAATAGTCTTTTAATTAATATGGTGATTAGTAAGATGTAATTATTTGTAATTTCCAGTAAAACTTTATAATCAGAGAGGGGTAGGCTATTGAGCATAGTGTCCTGGCCTGGCACGTGTTTGAAGATTTGATTCTCTTTCAATTGTTTGAGATTCCTCTATAAAAGAGAGCATGATGATTACAATAAAAAAAAAGAAGGAAGATTTGATTCTCTTTCTCCTGCTTCTCCTGCTGCTTCTTCTTCTTCTTCTTTCCCCTTCTCCCTTCCTATCCTTTCCTTCTTTTCCTCTGTTACCTCGGTTTCCACTGAGAATTCACAGGGATCTTGCATCACTCTATGTATATCCTCCCAATCTCCTTTACCCCTTCACCAACCATATCTAGTGATTTGGCATATTTACCCTTCTGCTCTCTATCTCCCTCTTTCTTTCTCTGTCTTGTTATTTCCCTTTGGTTTTGTAATTGTATGTATTGCTTTTTTAATATAGTTTAAATAATTTATTCTTTATTTTAAAAAAACAGTTTCTTATTAAATAAAACAAAATAAAAATAATATTTGTAGTCATAATTTCTTGACTCATTAAATTTAAATTTTGAAAAAGAAAATTTAAAAATTTAAAAATATATTAAAAAAATTAAAACTTAATTAGTTATTCGGATATTATATTAAATTTGGTATTTTATATAGACCGGACAATGAAACTATATTCTATACCGTCTTTTAAATAAAACGTAATTTATTCAATTTTAAAAGAAAAAATTAGCTGATATCAATTTAACCGGTTAAACCATCTGGTATGATTAATTTTTTAAAACACTGATTGACAGGAATTTTTTTTTTTTAATTTTTAAAAGGACATTACAAGGGGTGTGTGTGCAGTTAATTAGCTATGTAGGTAAATGACTCTTAAAATGCAATATGTTCTCCAGCATATATTCCAGATAGCGAGGTTTGAGGTTTGTACACCACACAGTCGTCGTCTCATGGCCTGTTACCTTCATGGACCATGCATGTTCTATCACACTGTCCATATCATTCATCAACCAAGAAAGAAAGAAGACAACCACCTAAAATTAAAAAGAGGCCTCCCCAGCCGCCCCCCACTTTTTTGTTTCATCATGGGCATGGGCATGGGCATGGGCGTGGGCGTGGGAGTGGCGTACACCGGATAAATATTTTGGGAGGACACACAAGACAACTCCCACAAATATGGGGAAAAAAAAAACCACTTGTATAATCCCAAAAAGACAAGGACTCAGATTTAGAGCAGTAGAACAAACAGGGAACTATGGGAGGAGTTGTGAGAGTCTGAGGCCCATGAATCATATAATAGGAAGACGATGATCCAGCAATTAATGAATGCTAAACTGACTGACAGATGGAAATTAAGAGACGCGCGTGCCTCAGCTTATTAGAAATGCACGCTGTTTACTTGCCACATATACACATGCTGCATGCATAATGAAAGAGGCCAGGGCACGCAGTGATAATGGTATATGCATCAATGCATGTATGTGAACAAGAGAAACAAGGAGGATAGTCTTAGAAATGGATACGGACCATAATAACTCAAAATGAGAGTCAGACATTCTTTACTAATCAAGGATTTATTTCTTTTGCTCATACATCTGTTTTTGAATTTCATTTTGAAATTTTATAAAAAAAAATTTTCATTTTGAAATATTAAATAGAGACTATTTAACGTTGAATGATTTGAGCACAATCATTTGGCAAAGATTTAAATCTCACTCAATCAATGATTATAATTTCCCATGTACATCTGATTACACTTGCCATCTACATTTGATTACATTTTTCATTTTAATTAACCCTTGATTTCTGTAATTAATTTTTTATTTTAAAATTTTCACCAAACTTAGTTTATTTTGCTATTTATTTAAAGCTAACATAGTAATCATTTTGGAGTGAGAAAATTTGAATAATCTCTATTATTTCTGTAAACTTTTTTAGTATTTATTATTGGGTTGTTTGTTTTTGAATGAATAAATGCTATGTTGTCCTGCTCCATTCTCTTATTAACATATTTTTGGAGCAAGCTTTAAGTGAATATATGCAGATCATGCCAAAGCTACTTAGTTCAAATAGTTAATGGCATAAAAATTCTCTTATGTGACGTATAGAATAGTGAGGGTTTGAATTTTCGTTGAAGGAATTAACTCGCGGATAATGTCATAATAATACACCTGCCTGCCACTTATTGCCCTTTTCAAAAAATATATATATATGGAGATCATTCGGAGAAGTATAAACCCACACAAGAATCTTTAGCATGGTGCAGCTACTTTATTATTATTTTTTATAATAATTTTTTAAAGTAAAAATTAAAGGTAAATTATGACAAATTGAACATTTAAAATGGAAGTGCAAACAAAATAAATGAATTACCTAGAAAGCTACCAGTTTCCATAAAGATTTAAGAACAAATTTCTTAAACATGTCAATATGTTTATAGTTTAAAATTTAAATAAATTAATTGCTTGCATTAATTTGTATGCTAAATTAAAAACAATATAGATGAATTTTATGATATTTTAATTAAAAAAAGGAAAGAATATAAGGGGTGTTCGATTACTTGGAATGAGAATGGGAATGAGAATGATGTAAGCCCAAACCTTTGTGTGGATGACATGAATGGGAATAAAAGAGGAATGGACGGGTCCTTGGAGAGTAATGACCAATTTACTCATTTATTTAATAACTAAGTTAATAATTTAATTTAAATATTAAATAATAATAAAATTTTAAAATAATTATTAATTAAAAGAAGAATAATAATAATTTAATTAAATATAATAATTAAGTAGATAATTTTAATAATAATTAATAATTAATAATGAAATAATAATAACTAATAATTAAAGTTAAATATTTATTTATAATAAATTAATTTGTTATTTTTTATAATTGATTAATTACAAATGAATGATATTAACAAAATGTTTTTAATTATTTATTTAAAATATCTTTAAACATCTAATTAGTTATTTATTATAATTAATTAATTATTAATTAATGATATTAATACAAATTTTAAGATTGGGTGACCTAGTAAAATTAAATATTTATTTATAACAATTAATTTATTTTTTTTACTTTATATGATATTTATTTACATAAAAAATATAGTAGTAATTTCATCGTATTATCTTTTTTTTTTTTTTCACTTTTCCTATTCCAATAAAGTCTCCATTTTCTTCCTTGCAACCAAACACCAATGTGTATTTGGAGTCTGGAATTGGACCAAATTAGTAAAAGCAAAGCCAGCGGCTGAAAATGAAACCTGAGAACACCTTTATCACCCATGACCCACGCGCCATTCGGGCCTCGTCCTCCGAGGTCTTCTCTTCTGTTTTTTTTTTTTTTTTTAATTATAATTATAATTAATCATCCCTCTCCTCCACCTCCACTCCGGTATTATTGAACATGAATTGAAACGAAGTAATTTATTTTTATAAAAAGAGACGGATAATTTTTTTTTTCTTTTTCTAAAGCACAAAAAAGAAAGAAAGTAATAAATAAGATCGCCAAGGAAGGGGAAGGGGAAGGGGAAGGGGTCGTCGTCAAAAAATCAGATTGAGTGATGAGATTCCAACTCCGAAGACAGGACACAGGAAGCGAGATGAAATGAAAGGCAATGGAAAACTAAGAAGGGCAAGCGAGATCGAGATCGAGATCCTCCAAAGTCAATGGCTGCATGGCTTCTCTCCCATATTCCCATTCTGCTTTGCCTCATACTAATAATCCCCCAATCTGAAGAAGTTCAATCCACCCGCACTGAGTGCCATGGTCGGTGGATCCACATCCGTTCCCTGCCGCCGCGCTTCAACACGGAGCTTCTGGAAAGCTGCAACGCCTTCCCCCTAATGGACGAACCCCTCTGCCCTTACGCAGCCAACCACGGTCTCGGACCCCGCACCCACAACCGCAGCCGCAGTTGGTACCGCACCGACCCCCGGCTACTGGAGCCCCTGATTCACCGGCGTCTTCTCGAGCACCCGTGCCTCACCCCCGACCCCCTCCTCGCCGACGCCATCTACCTCCCCTACTATGCCTCTCTCGACGCCCTCCCTTTCCTCTACTCCCCTCCCTTGTTCAACTCCTCCGCTCTTCACGCTCTTCCCCTCCATCACCACCTCCTCTCTGACCAACCCCACGTCTACTCGCGCCGCCACGGCCACGACCACTTCCTCGCTCTTGCTGGCCCCGCCTGGGACTTCTCCCAGGCCCCTGACGCTGACCCTGTCCTCTGGGGCACCTCCTTCCTCTCCCGCGCCGAGTTCTTCAACCTCACCGTTCTCGCCCTCGAGTCCCGCCCCTCCCCTTGGCAGGAGCACGCCATCCCCCACCCCACCTCCTTCCACCCTGCCACGCTCGCCCGCCTCGACGCCTGGCTCGCCCGTGCCCGTCGCTCCCGCCGCAACACTCTCATGCTTTTCGCCGGCGGAGGCGGAGGCGGGGGTGCCAACATTCGCGGCAGCATCCGCGCCGAGTGCGAGAACCGAACCGATCTTTGCCAGATGGTGGACTGCTCCGATGGGGTCTGCTCTCATGATCCGATCCGGTTCATGCGGCCCATGCTCCGCTCAAGCTTCTGCCTCCAGCCGCCCGGTGACACCCCGACCCGGCGGTCCACGTTCGACGGGATCTTGGCGGGTTGTATCCCGGTATTCTTCGAGGAGATCTCAGCGAGGAGGCAGTACGGGTGGCATTTGCCCGAGGATCAGTTCGAGGACTTCTCCGTTTATATACCCAAAGAGGATGTGGTCTTCGGAGGGGTGCGGATCACGGAGGTGCTGGCTGCCATCCCGGAGGCGGATGTCAGGACGATGAGAGAGCGGGTCTTGGAACTCGCTCCCGGCGTCATGTACCGGCGCCATGGGAGTTCCGCGGGCCTCAGGTCGATCAAGGATGCTGTCGATCTCGCCATAAATGGGGTGCTCCGGAGGATCCGGCGAAAAGTGAGGGCTCTCGGGAGTGCTGAACTCTTCACGGTGGACGAAGAAGAGGACGCTGCGGGATAGAATGGACGGCTGAGATTGATTGGGTGGTACTGTTCTCTCTGCAACCTGGTTTTTTAACTCTTTCTTCTTAGTCTTGTGTTTGAAAAAAAAAGTACTGAGAAGCCTGTTTCGAATGAACCTCCGGACAATGATATATTGATATCTACTTACTTAAATAGCTTGCTTGCACTGTTCTTCCAATTTATGTCTTGTTGCATGCCCTCCTTGTTTGTATGGCTTGCCGCTTGCTTAACAAAAACGGATGGTCATGGTGAGTTCACTTCTCGTCACTTCTCTGCCTGGCCAATGGGAAGAAAACAGAAAGCTCTCGGCTTCCAGTTCAACTTTTTGATTATTATCTCAAAGACAAAATTGGCATAATATCACTAAACAATTAAGCTGAAGTAGTTGTTAACCAAGCTCGAAGGTTCAAGCCCTACTTCCAGCGTGAGAGGCTTTTGATAAAACCCTGCTATTAATGACATCCTATGCAGTACGGGTGAATTGGGCTTCTTTTTTTTTCTTTTGCCCTGCGCGAGTGCTCCAGATTAACAAGGGCTACATAGCCGCATCCATAACTCAGCACAAACAACCCAGCATTGTAACCATACCTCAACACGACAATCCAGCATCAAAACCCATTGATAACACTCCAATCTGATCTCCGAGGAATAAAAGAGTACTAAAACACTGAAAATTTAAGAAAATCAGTCTACACCCTAACTTGCCTACAGGATCCGGACATAATAACACATACGCTACAAATAAGTAAAACCCAAGTAACTGAGACAGAAATGAGGCAACAGACAGGCCCAAAATTAGATCCAGTGATCCACACCACACCAACACAAGTTTAGCAATCAGCAGCAAGTTTGTGTAGCACACAAGATGAACTCTACTTCCATGGTTTACAAAGAAACACCCGACAGAGTATTGCCATGGTTGTCCTCATCAAGCATCTGAACTACCTCTGCCACACCCATTGCCATTTCCCTCGAGATGGATCCACCAGTGGGTAAGTCAAATTGCCTGCGCTTCATCGATCCCAGCTTTCCAAATGGTTGAGGGTCCACCACCTCCAGCATACCTTCCAGTTCCAAAACCATTGACCTCTTCGCAGCCCGAATTATGTAATCCAGTCCCTAACAACCGCACAAAATGCAAAAAGGAAATTAGTTCTCAATCAAATAAACGAGAGCAGTTTTTAACCAATTCTAGATTGATATGCAGCAAAAGCAAATCACCTAAAGAAAAAGAATGAAAAAAGAAATAAAGAAATAAACATGATTCAAGAGATGCTACCTTCTGGTGCATCAAAAGAAAATTATCTACCACATCCCTTAATCCACCACACTCATTTGATAAATCAATGCAAAAAATGCAACAACTTATTCGATATGTAATCATGCATAACATATACACTAAATGGCATGCTGAAGTATGCTGCTTAATATGCATTACTTATAGTGTTCTTGTGGCTATATGGGACTTGGCAATCATCACATACTCTAGCAGTACCCCAAGGTTGCTCTTCTTCCAAAAATTTAAGAGAAATATCAACAATGCATATGCTAAGAACATTTTTTAGACCTAGAAAAATCAATTACAATGAAGCTATACTTATTCAAGTTTAGAATATCAGGTATGAGACCGCAACACATTCTTTTGATCCAGGAACAACATAAACAAACATTGAGATATTAAACGATAAGGTTTATTAAAGCAGTACAATTCAGCTGCAATGACCAAATAAATCACTCAGATGAAAAAAAGCAATATTTTTACGTTCAATGCTCTCAAGCCAAAAGCAAAGGTCAAGGATCAAAAGCACGTCTTCCTCAAGGAGCAAGCAGGTGCTAGACAATGCAATTATGAAAGGGATGTATCATCACAAATCAAAATAACAACAAATCTGTTCACCATAGAGGATATTTCTCGGAAAAAGAAAATATATAAAAACATAATATTACTAAAAGGCACAAGATAACTTGAAAAACAATTGGGATAAATGCATTTGAAATCATTTAGGTGTAAAATGACAACACCTCTATGGCATCAACAGTCAGGAGGAGAACAATGATTTTCTCAGAGAACCTCTGGCGTTCTTCAGCATCAACCTCCATGCGACGGCGATACGAGTAATTGGAAAACAGAGCTCTGATTTCCTTCAGCTTATCTTTTGCAACTGCCAGATCACGAAGACCACGAAGCACTTGAGAGCGGCGGACTAGATGAGCTCTAAAACTCATTTGAATTATCAAAGCAGCATCCTGTGGTGATAGCTCCTTCCTCTTGCCCTTGCTATGATCAAAGGCCCTCTTTGCAAAAGCCTCCATAACATAATATAAACGAAAAATTAGTACAGGCTTTGGAACATTAGTGATGTATTTGGTATGCCAATATTGAAAAATGCTCATAAAAAAGTTGAAGAGCCAGATGTTTTAGCAATATCATGCATGTAGTGAAATCTGGGGTATTTATGCAAGCTTACTGGAAGAGAGATCTTAATTCATCACTTCTACAGACCAAAGCAGCAATTAGAGCTTTGCAGCAAGCCCATAATATTTTTGTGTATGAATTTAAAAGAACTACAAAAGAACAGAATGATTTATTCTACCAACCATATTCCAACTTCAAAGGCAAGGGTTTCCGATGCCTCTACATGTAGAAAAGACCATAATTAAGTGAAAAAAAATGAAGATATGACATTAACAAAATGAAATTGCAACACCAAAATTGAAAATAAATTTGTCTCAGTAATTAGTTCACATTGAGAGCATTAGAAAAACACGAAGATTATTGCACTTTCACTTTTGTGATTGCAATAAACCGTCACATTTGCTCTGGGTTCTTAAAGCAATATTCCAACAAGTTCTATTGGAACAAGCTTCAAAGTTATCTCACCACCATTTTCTAATTTGGTTACACCTGTATTTAAAGCTGATGTTGATGATATTTATGTAGAAATACAGTGAATGGACATGATAAGGAAATGCTAATTTTAACAGATATTCTTACAAGGCACACAATGCTGATTAGACAGGATTATGAGAAACTATCACCAGGAGTCTCTTATAAATAAACAGGGTCATTCTTCTGAGAATATTGTTAAATAAAGCCATATGGCCAATTAGAATAATGCCCTTGAACAAAAAGCATGTGCCAAAACTCCATACCGCTGTCAATCATATACACAATCCAACTCAAAATACCAGTATCACCATGGTGATCTAACAAAAGGGCATTGAGAGCATTTACAGGTGAAGCTGCTTGGTGGTGTGAACAGGTGGCAATTGTAGCAATGCATGTGATCAAAAGAGCAGCAAATTCTCACAAGAGTAATGTTTTTACGAATAAGAAAAAGTAACTAGCTAGCTCAGAAGAAGTCATGAATGGGGATTTCTTAAAAAAAAAAAATCCAATAAATTGAATAACAGTTGTTGAGATTACATACCTGCTTCAAGACAATGGCCCCACGATTCACAGGTTCCTCGATCTCCACCACCCGTTTACCGGAGGAAGCCTCTTTTTTCCCCATTTCCACTTTGTTATGCTTCTCCTTATTGGCCTCAGACGGCACAGTGGACGCCTGGAACGTGTACGTGCGAGTCAGGGGCGCGTCCTTCCCCTTCCCTGTGATCTCAGCGGTCCATTTGACGTTTTTCTGCGCCGCGCCCTTCACCGCCGTCAGTTTGTACTTCCGATCAAAACCCTCCCCCTTGGGACCCTTGATCTCCGCCGTCCACTTGTACTTGCGCTCCTGATCTGCCGGTTTTGGCTTCATCGCCAGGTCAAACCCGATCTCCAGCGCCGCGACGCGGTCGCTGAGGTTCCGGAGGTGGAGCTCTGTCTCAGCCCGATCTTGCAAACGTCGGAAATGCGACGCAGCCCGGTTGAACTGAACGAGATCGGTCGCGCTCTCGAAGAAGTCAAGCGGAGAGATGACCGGAAGGTCAAAGACGGAGGGAAACTTAGGGCTTACTAGGTCGAGGGCGAAGGCGAGCTCATCCTCAACAATGTCAACGAGGGGGGAGTAGTATGGGGGTGAAGAAGGCTTGAAGATGGAGTACTCGCGGAGGATGAGGGAGGCGGAGATGGGATCCATGAGATGCGATCGCTTGGACAGACTCATCAATGGTGTGTTTTCTTCTTCTTCTTCTTCTTCTTCTTCTTCTTCTTCTTCTGTGTTTTTTAGGGTTTTAGGAGGAGAAGACAATGAATGGATTGAAGGAGGAGAATGGGAAATTGGAATACAAGGACGATATGGGTCCAAATGGGGAAGCTGATTTGGGAAAATAAGGTCGCCGCGTAACTCGGAATTGATTAAGTGCGTCCTAGCTAGTTGGGGACCTGACCTCTGATTTGAAGGAAATCACGGAAAAGACCTGGCGACGAAGGGTGGCGTACCAAACAACCACGTGAGTGCTCAGTGCTGTGGGAATCCGACCGGAGATTCAGAGAGGCCATGTGAGTTATGATCTACCTCTAATTTGGCTGATTATTAGAAGAAGATTATTGCTTATTGCTTATTGCTTATTGCTTATTGCTTATTGCTTATTGCTTATTGCTTATTGCTTATTGCTTATTGCATCGGTTCTCTCTCTCCAGACTCCAGAGGCAAGGAAGCTGTCACACGTTGGACCGTTGTGGTGTTTTATTTTGAGTTTTTAGGACCAGTTTAACTAGTACTCCTATACAAATACAAGTGGGGGAGGCTTGGTGGGGGTAGGATAATGAATTGAAATTTTTGTTGAATGTTTTGAAAGCAACTTTTGACAGGCGCTGCTTTCAAAGCATAGCACGTGAGAATTATTGCCTCTATCCTCTTTATCTTTTTAAAACTCCCTCCTCCGTTCCTTATTAAAATCCATTTTAATTAAAAAAAAAAAAGCCATTTTTCCGTTCTCGGTTCCCTGTTAAAATCTATTTTAACTATTTATATCTATTAAAAAAGTAAATTAAAATTCATTATTATTTTTAAAAGAATTGCTCAAAAAATTCAAATAATTTATCGTTGGGCCAAAAATTTTTTTGGATTTTTTTAAATTTTTTGAAAATCTCCCTTTTTTTAGAATTACTTTTTAAATCCAACGTTTTGATAAACTCGGATTACTATTCTAACATCACGTTCAATTTTTAGTTTTGCTTTTTAATTTTGAAATTTCGTATTTACTATTCTTACATCACTTTCAATTTTTAGTTTAGTTTTTTTATTTTTTGTGTAACCATTTACTATTTAACAAATATATTCAAATTTGTGTGTTGTTGAACAAAATTTAAATTTTTTAAAGATAACGCGAGGGATGAAATGAAACTGGTTGTAAAAAAGAGGGATTGCAAAGGATAATTTTTTGTCAAAATGACTTATTGGAATAAGCAAAAAGTTCAATGGACTAATAAATAATTTTCTCTTATTTTTATTTTTAAAAAAATTATATTAACTTTTTAAAATTACACCATTTAAAATATCAACATAGTGTTTTAATTTTACACAAATATATTAAAAAATATAGTTTTATATTAAAAATAAAAAAATAAGTTTTTAATGTTCCATAGATTTTTTAAATAGATATGAAAAAAATAAAAAAAAAACTTCTAAAATGACACAAATAAATAGAATGACAGAGAGTTGTTTGTAGGCATGGCAAAAACTGAACCGACCCATGGTTTCTGACCCAATCCGCCACAAATGGGGTGACTTTGGGCAGGGCACCGGGGGGGAGGGGTTTCGGTTTTTTCCATGCCCCGCCCGGCTATTAATTTAACTTATTATAAATATTATATAGTGTAGGGGTAAATGATTTTTTTTTAAAATTTCAATAAATTTTTTATGAGCTTATTTTTATAAGTATATGTTTTATAAAAAAAAAATCTATTTTAAAAATATTTTTTAGGAATTTTAGTTACTTATTTGTAATTATGAGTGGGGTAAGACGAAGCGGAGTGGGCGGTTTATGAATAAAAATGGGACGGGGTGAGGCCGAGCAGGGATGGTAGAGGCATGCCCCGCCCCGCCCCATTGCCATCCTTAGTTGTTTATTTAGTCTTTTTCTATTGTACTGTTGTAATTTACTATGTTAGCTTATCTTTTAAAGATTGCTTCAACTAAACCATGAAATTCATGAATATAGATTTCAAAATCTTTTACTTCATTCTTTTCACTCGCGCATTGGTCTCATATGCACCAAAATTATCAAATAACAAAAGACAAGTTCCAAACCTAGAGTATCATGCAAGTTCAATTATAACATTTACATTATGCGGATGTTTGGTTACTTGTAAATAACTGTAACTAGTTGTAATATAATTGATTTTACGTGTAAAATATTATTTTGTTTAATATAAAATATTTTACAGTTGCTGTAAGTTGAAATGCAGTAATATAAATAATATCCACTCACTATCATATTCATCTCATATTTAATTAAAAAAATTTAATAAAGTAAATTGTCTTAAAATATTTTTATGTAATAAAATTAAAAATGTTAAATATTTTTATAAAGTAATATAATTATTAAATATTTTTATGACAAAAATATTTTTTAATTGAAAATATTAATTAATTTTACTTAAATTAAGTTTTAAAAAAAATATTAAATAATAATTGATAATTTGGGTAATCTTACCATCCCATTTACATAATAACTATGTTTTAAAATTACATCAAACAAAATAAATAATAAATAAATACAACATTTTAATTACAACAAACCAAACAAAGTTAAAATATAGTATTTTCACTTACACTATAATTTTATTTATATGTGATTTTACTTACAGACAACCAAACAACTACTACAACTAAAATTAACACAATGAGGCAAGTGCAACTTATTTTTTGCCTGACTGAAAGCAGCACAACTATCATTAAACAATCAAATAAATGTATAATTTTAGAGCAAGAAGCTATAGATAACGACACAACAACTATTATTAAGACACCCAAGACACAATGAACAGAAAACTCGAAGAATGTTGCTACAAAAATTTCTTAAAATCCTCCATTGCTTGAGCAACCAAATGATCATCATTCCAATCATCACGATAGCTTTCTGGACGGGCAATTTTGTTCTTTCCACATTCTGAGTACATAAATTTCCTCCACTCTTCCACTGCTGAATATCCACATTCAGTGGCCAACCAATCATCATATTCAAACTGCAAGACCAGGTATTTTGTTCAAAAAAATTTGCTAAAATGTTTATAACAGGAGGTCCGGGCGTGGGCATCTTTTCAATTTCTTTGCAAGCAGTTATCAAAGCATATCTATCTCTCTGACCAAGAAGCTTGTACCAGTAATAACATTACATAGTGGCTAGCAACCACCCAGCTAGATTAAAAGCTACATCAATTGCAAAATGGGGAAGAAAGAAATTCTTCCTCATTGCAAATTCAATATATATATAAATAATATAATAAAATAAAATAAAAAATCCAATCACATAGAAGCATCCCACATAAGTACTAACCACCAGGGCAGCAATTCACAAGGTTGGCCACTGAATCTTCTGGCAAGTTGAAAACAGCAACTTTTTGACATGAGTAGTTTGATCCCCCTAACTATCACTCATTATCACGTTTTCATCTGGATCTAAATATTCTTCAAAGGAGTTCCCAAGCAAGATGAATGAACAAACTATAACCAAAGATGTCCTAACCAAGATCAACTCAAGCATGCACATCAGCCACAAAAAATCTTATTATGGGTTCCCTGAGACTAGACCAACCTCATACCCATTTTAATGGAACAGAATAACACTATAAAAGTCTCAGGATCAACAAAAATGGCCACTACAGTTACTTCATGCAATAATAGACGATCCTAATTTCATGACTGGCCGAGTTTGCATCCAGAAAGTTCTCAACAGTGCTCATATTAACTCAGACACGGGCACAATATATAATTATGAAACATGCCTAATTGCAAAAGTAGAGGATGTCATATGTTTGATGAAAGTGGTAGTACTCGGCCCCTATTAGGGAGCTCTCAAAAATTGCCAAAAAATAAAAGGTTGTCTGGATAGAGAACTACCTGATAATTCCCAATGTTGTGGACATATCTCTTAGGCAGTCCGTTAACTTCCATCTCTGAGTGCAAAGCTTTGATGTCTTCCATCATCTCTATTTGTGTTGGAAGTGTCACCCTTCCAGATAGAACTCCGGCCACCCACTTGCTTTGAAGTTCACACAGTGGGAACGGGACAACCTAGCAGAAGTGTTATCAATATATTAATTGTCGCAATCAAATGAATATAACAGAGAGCATGGCAGATATAGACCTTCCAAGGTAGCCCAATGAAAGAAAGGCCAGGAGCAAGCTTAGGTGGGAAAATGTGCTTGTAGAGTGGACCCACACAGTTGTCATCAACAGTGACAATACCCTTGGTGTCAAGAAATGGAAAATGATACTTGTACCTGAAAAAAGAAACGAAAACATGGATGAATTTCAGCTGTAGATTTCCTATGAACTAATGATTGTGTAAAATATTCACAATAAAACTAAACTCAGGAAGTATTTTGCAGTTCCTCTTAAACATATATTCCGGCAAGGAAGCAGAAGGAAAAATCAACCAGGTGTTGCTTCGATTAACCGTTTGATGCTTTGAAAAAGTACAAAGAGAAAAAGCGAGACCTAAAATGCAGTGAATAGAAACTAATATCAATATATCATCCTCCACAAGATAGTACTTGGCGAAATGAGCTAAGCCTCCTTAAAAGCAAGTGAAATTGGCTTGACCTCAGCTACACAACTAACAAGAATCACGGCACTTATCCATGGTCAAAATTTCATAACATCAAAGGGTTCCAATAATAGTTTTAGACAACTCTAGGATATAAATGACTTTACCACACGATTAGGTCCCATTCTCCTACTTGGAAATCAATGACTATTTATATTTTGAATCCACACACAGTTTTAATTTGAAAAAAAATTTCTTTTTTGTTTTTAAAGAATTGTAAATCAGACTAATCAGTGTAATGTGTTGACGGAGATATTTATGTATTCTATATATTTGAAATTGATGATGTAGTTGGTGATATGATGAGATAGAGTAGAAGGAACAGAACGGGTAACCTACTTCTAACGGTCAAAACAAGCCCTTTAATTTAATTCTTCATATGAATAGTTGGTATGAGAGATTATCTACACTTTCAGTTAAAAAGAAAACCCACAGAATAGTAAAGAACATATAAGAAGTCCAATAGATGTGGTAAAATATCTTGAGAAAAGGAGGAGGTGAGAGGCTGTGACTGAGGAAAGTTCAACAAACACCAAGGAACAAAAATTACAAACTAAAGGGGAGATCATTAGTCATGAGTCATCATGGTGGTGGCCAATCATATCCCTACACGCCTATGTTAAGAGTGAAGAGAACGAAAATAAACAATAAAACAGTCCCTTTCTACATATGTTGGTTCTCTATATGTGAGCCAGATGAACCATTGGAAATCCAGCACAGCTTCAAAGTTCTCCCCTGACTGCTATTCCATAAAAAAGTGAAAAACAACCAGAAAAGCTAGACTAAACAAATATTTTGACCTATCAAGAGTTTCTTCTTCTGCTATTGTCGACTGAAAACAACTCATGCACAGCAGAGCCCAATCAATCATAGATAATATTAAGGCCTAATTAAATATGCATACCCAGTACAATGCATAATGACATCAGCATGGGCTGAGCTTCCATCTTGGAAAACCAAAGTACCATCTTCATGTGCGCTTTCAATCTGCACAAGAGCAACAACAAGAACGTTCCTCCAGTCAAATCCTGAAAATGGAAATCTCCCTTCAGTGGAGACTCGGACTGATTCTCACTCACCAGGGGAGAGGGCTTTTACCATAGAATGTAGCCACATATTGTCATAGCCGGGCTGCTTCACGAGCGTTCCTGCAGGAGCTGACCTAGCAGCAACATGAACTTCTTTTGCAACTCCAGCTATGTCCCTTGAGATGTCATGAGCACTGGCCGCACTCCCAATCAGAACAACCACCTGCAGAGAAATTTGAGGTGTAACTATAGCATGAGACAGTAAGACAGCTGAATTTGATCAATCAGACCAATACATGATGATCATATGAAGTTATGAGATCATAAGACTGTAACACATATATAATTCAGTAGAGAAGAGAAAGAAGCCAATTGGACGCATACTTGATCATAGAAAGGGCAAGGGACACGATAATTATGGCTGTGTATTTGTTGGCCGGGCCATGCATCAATGCCTGAGAGAATATCATAACAATAAGCAGCAACGGTGATGTGGGTGTCTATGCCTATGATGATTATGATTATGATTATGATTATGATTATATGCAGAAAAGAAGAAGGATAATGAAGAAGAGCCTAGTACCAGGGATGTAAGCAATCCGGGGCTCGGTGTAGTGACCGTTGCAAACGACGACCCCGTCGTAGATCTCCTCCTCGTAATGATCTCCTCCATCCAAATCCTTCCCCACTTTTCTCGATCTGACAGACCACCTCCCATCGCCCTCGATCGCTAAGCGCACCACCTCCGTCTCCAACCGAATCATTCCACACAAATCGAAATCCCTCGCGAAATCCTTCAGGTAACGTAACACCTCACGGTGCCCGGGAAATCTCCTAGAATCCTCGCTGTTCTTCCGGACAACGAAGGGATAATCTAGGAAACCCATAACCTCTCTTGGGAGGTTGGTGCGCAGTGACGCATAGAGGCTCGAGTGGGTTACATGACGCTCAGGATCGAGGCCGAGAGGATCGGACTCGACTGTGGGGTTGTAGATCCAGGTGCCCCCGACCTCAGCACCGCGCTCGAAGACGACGACACCATGTCCCTCTCGTCGGAGTTCACGGGCGGCGGCCAGGCCAGCGGCACCAGCGCCAATGATGGCCACCGAGCGCAGGGTTCGTGGAGGGGACGAGGGTACGGAGGGAGGAAGGGACCGGGGAATGAGGGACGAGAGCATCTGGTGGGCTGCTGGAACACTGTCGCGACCCGTGGTGCCGCAGCTGTCCGCATATGGCCACGAAACGCCTGCTAACCATTTTCTAAATTTTTTTTTCTTAATAAGCTGATATTTTCCTTTTTTTTTAAAAAAAAAAATCAGTGTTGATATGTTTTGCGTGATTTACCAATTTCATGTAAAATATTAAATAAATATTTTTTTTTTTTGCACGAAAGAACCCAATAACAGGCTATTTATTAAGAAGCAGAAAACTCAAAAATAAAGAAGGCAATAGAAAGACAAAAACTTAAAAAGAAAACAAAAAAAAAATAATAAAACTAGATAAATGGGCAAAAGAGAAAACAAGTGATTACATAGTAAATCCATTAGCTAAGAAAATTTTCATGATCCAACGTGGAAGATCCACGCCTTGCTGATATAAGGTGAGATTGTGTAAGCTGGATCCTAGCATGGCTAATTTGGTAGCTACTACTGCCCAGCTGCAGGGGATGAAATGCATCTCTGAATCACTGGCTTATACCAGAGTATCATTAATGCTATGAACCCAAGCATCATTACGCCACGAGTGCACTCCACTACCAGTGTGGACTACATCACAGAGATCCTTGTTCGCGAAAGAAAAACGTGGTGAATGGTAGATCCCTAATTGATGACAATATTGAGAGCTAGAAGAACTTTGGCTTCCACAATTAGATTAGAGTCGGTCGGAGCTGGACAACTTCCTGCTAGAAAAACGGATGAGTTATGATTCACCACAATGAAACAAAGTCTGCAAACATGTGTGTTAGTGGCCTTTAAAATTGTAATGTGGGGAGGCTCTTAACCAACAGTAACCTATGAAGATAGACCTGCAAGCTCACGCAAGCCAAGCACAACAGTTTCTCAACAATGCATCAATAGTGCCAACAACCACATGGTCTATTGGTACACAGGTCCCTGATAGAGCTCTTTACCAAGTGGTGAGAGTTCAATTCTCAGGTGAGGGTATATTTCTAGGAGTTATGAGAGGTGGTTGTGAGCGGGTGGTCCCAGCACCCACGTGTGCGCAGGCCCCAGCTCTCCAAGTCTAGTTTTCTTAGAAGAAAGAACTATGTGATTTAATTAAGTGTGGTGAAAAATATGGAGGGAATGGTACTTAGAGGTCTTGAGATTCAGATATTACTTGAACATGCATATGTGCCTACTTAAAAAATGTAAACCCCTATGTAATCATTTTGAGAAGCTGAAGGGAGCAGTGGAACATATGCTTAACCTGCATAAGCATCTTTGTTGTCATTTTGAGAACATGAAGGAAGAAGTGAAACAGATGCTTAACCTACATAAGCATATATGACAATATATATATATATATTGGCATACATGCGCAAATGGTTTACATATGCATGTGTGCTGTATTAGGTGGGACATATGGTTATTCTTGTGAGCGAGTGTTGAAAGGAAATTGCTTTCTAATTGGGGTTGATTGTGAGTATTGATATGAGATGTATTCATGAGTAGGTTGATGATTTGATTATAGTTATATGCTAAAGTCGGCTTAATGTTATTATTATTTACTATAGCAATAGAAAAGTTCTACCCTTTTTTTTTTATTTATTTTGTTGAGGGTGGCTTGGGAATGCGATGTTACCCCTTTCTTATATTTTTTCATCTGTTATTGTTTAACACATTCTCTTAGCAAAAGAAGCAGGTGTCGTGCCAAATGTTACCACTATGTTTGCTAACTTGCATTTCATGCCTTCTATGGTGAACTTTGCAGTATGCATTGTTAGAGACCCATATATTTGGGCCCATCTTTGGTTTCAAAATATTTTTATTTAGTTTACTATAACATTGCCTATGTGTAAAGCCTTTACCCACCTTATATATGCCACTATTCATTAGCCCTCAATTTTGGTTTAGTGATTATGCTCTCTTACACCCTGGCACAGGGAGGCTGCAAATTTCAGGGTTGAATTCGGAATTTGGCTTGAAACTTCTAAACTCATAATGCAAATATGAATACAGCGATTTTCTAATGGTTTCAAACACCAACTTCTTTCCACTCAATTCTTCTCTATTCTGGTACACAAACCGGAGAAGACGACTGTTGTATCCTGTGAGAACATCGTCATTGTACTGTTGTTCATGTTGCATTGAAAAAAAAAAGAAGCAAATTCATTCTTAAGGTCAGTACATCTGCACACCTCAGTCATCCTATTCACTACTCCAGCATCTGCAATTCCCAACATGAACTATCTTTAACTGTCATCATTATTATGTTGGACAAATGTTTGCTTGATTCACTTGCTTAAGAAATTTTTTTATTGATTTTCTTGTGTTTTCCATAATCGAGGGAATTCAATGGCGTGTACTCTATTAATCATTCCACTCAAAAAAATTAATTGATTTCTTCAAAGTTGAATCTTACGGACCTCAATAAAACTCTAGATGACAAATCTTCTAGCGCTTGGCACAATCCTTTGTTTACAATTACTTATTCATCATCCATGAACTCCACAGTTGTCCAATGTAGAGCATCCAACAACTCTCAAGCTACAACCTAGCAATTTACTCCATTATGGACAGAATCAAGCAGCCAATGCCCATAAGGAACACTTGTTGCAGTCAAATCGTGTTCTTCTTATTTGGATTCATAATATACCAGGGAAAGCAACACCATAAATTCAATTCATAGATTTCAAGATTCTCAAATGTCTCCTACTCTTGATTCAACACATAATTTGGAGACTACAACGGAAGATTTTACCTACAAAAATCAACCTAGAATGGTTAATTTAGTTCACGATTTTGTTTTCAAGGCACTACAATATCTCTAGAGAAAAATTCTGCGGAAGTTCACAATTTATTGTTCATGCATACAGCCTCTATACGGCCTAGATGTCGGCCGTATGGTTTAGTGCAAATTCTATGGATAAATTTATATAGCCCCTATACGGCAGTACGTACCCGTATGAACTAGGCAAAAGTTTCTAAATTTCCTATATGGCCTCTGTATGCCCTTCATATACCCCCTATGACACCCCATATGCATCCTGGGTCAAATATAACTCTTAAGAATGCTAATACAACCCCTCTTTGTGATCTAGAAGTAAGTATAGACTACAAAGATGACGACAAATGCATACAAACTATACAAGGCACCAATTTAGCGTGGAAACCCTACGAATCGAGGGAAAAACCACGGGACTTCTCAGAGCCTCTTAAAAATGCATCTACTATGTCAACAATGAAGTTACAAGGGTTTCTCTCTAGCTAACTAAAGGTTTACAAGAGGAATAACATGGATAATCAATGGGAGATACTATCAATATACACATACATCATCATCTTTAACACAAAGATGGATACCATGAATTACTTCAAGAAGTGATAAAAGAGTGATCAAACCGGTAGATTTGGAGATCTCATTTCAAGGATTAGCAATCTGGAATTCAGCACCAAATGCTCTCTGATTCACTTGCAAATCTCAACCCTAGCGTCTTCTCTTCTTTTTCTTTTTCTTGAGCTTTTATTTTCTCCGAATTCTTGCTACAGTATAGCAGAACTTTTCATTCACTCATCACACACTTACATTCCCCTCTCCCCACTCTCCAATGAAGGAGAGAATTCATTAAGAATAACCATTCTCTGGAATTTACCATTTTGCACGTTACCTTTCATATTATTGACATAGCTTCTCTCCCCCTCTCCCCCCCTCTTTTTTTTCATTTTAACTTGGACCAAAGCCCAATTTTATTTCATCGAGCCCAAATGGGCTGAAACCCAACACCTCTGGTGATATTGTGCTCAAAGTCTGGTTTAATGTGAATATGATAATACCATCATTTTGTAATTCATTTGCCATTGATTCCAAGGAAGCAAATGTACATGATGATAGTAGGAACCGAGTAACTCCCCTCCCCTTGACAGCTAATGATGATATAGAAGGCACCAATTTACATGCATCAATTGGAAGCACCAATCTACCACCACCTGTGAGTAGAGGCTCTAAGAACAAGAAGAAACATAATCATGAGAGGAGTGAAGAAGATACTTCATCTAGTTGTACGATAGCTTGAGGAGTGGAACACTAAGAGTGATGTTCAAAAGACATACCTTTTGTGAGTAAATATGAGCTGGTGGTAAGTGTAAACAATGACTCTAGTTCAAGGGGGTTAATGCATAAGTCGCTTGTTTATGAAAGTTACCCAAACAAACAATCCCTAGTTGGTAGAGCTTTTAATCATTGTAGTGTATAGATTGGCTCCTACAATATTGGCAGGCCAGAATGCCTAGATCATGCTGAAAATAATTCGTTTAGTTTTCCAACAATAAAGGAGCTTGTTTTTATTTCCGTAGGAAAGCCAAAATGTCTTGCATACCAATTATCTGGCTTTGGATACATTAAACTGAATGCAGATGAAAGTGATGTGCCTCAGTGTTCTTTTGACTTTAACGCTGCTCAAGAGCAAACTTGTTGGACCAAATGTTATTGTTAATGTAATTGGGCCTCTAAATGTTGTTATTTAAGTTATGCCAAGCCCAGTAACATTACATAGTGTGTTGTATATAGGCCTTGTATATTGTATTCATTACACTCGAAAAAAAAATAAGAACACAACACCTGCATCAGATTTCCTAATTTTTCAGTTTTTCTTCTTCTTCAATCATTCTTTGAAGATATGAAGATTAACATGGAATCAGAGCTTCGAGCGATCAATTCAGACGCTTTTCAACATTGATTTCAATATATTTTTTTTTTCTTTTACTCTTGTTCCCTTCTTCTTCCACAATCATGGTAACTTCATCTTCTCAAAGTTCTTCTATCAGTGACATAACAAATCCTTTATATCTTCATCCTTCGGATAATCCCGGGATGATTCTCTGTATCCTAGGTTTTAGATGGATCAGGTTTTGGTTCTTGGAAGCATGTGATGACAATAGCCCTTTCGATGAAGAATAAATTACGGTTCATCAATGGGGAATGCAAGAGACTTGAGGAGAATTCATCAGATCTTCAACATTGGGAGCAATGCGAAAATATGGTGATCTCTTGGATATTCAATGCCATGACCAAGGAAATTTCTGAGTGTGTTGTGTTTTCATCATTGGCAATGAGTCTAGTGACGAAAATGAGATAGTCGCATGCCTTGAAGTTATTTCTTGATACACAGTTTAAGATAAAGGATTTGGATTTTATGCATTACTTCTTTGGGATTAAAGTACTCCAAGATCCTACTGGTTTGTTTTTTAATGCAATTCAAATTCACTTTGGATCTTCTTTCGAAATTTGAATTGAATCACTTATTGCATTTCCAAGTCCATTGCCTATAGGTTTAAAGCTAAAACTTGATCAAGGTACTCCACTTGAAGATCATGTCTCATATCAACGACTAAAGGGCAAGCTTAAACATTTGTCTTATACTAGACCAGACATCACATTTGCGTTGCAGTTTCTCAGCCAATTTATGTCCAAGCCTTGTAAAACTCACATAAATGCAACCTTGCACACATTTAATTTGGATACCTTAAGCATAATCCAAATCAAGGTATACTCATGAGTATATACTCATCTTTTACTCTAATGGCCTACTGTGATTCAAATTAAGTTGCATGTCCTAACACAAGAAAATCAGTAAGTAGATTCTTTATTTTGCTTGTAAGACTCCCTTGTCTTGGAAATTGAAGAAACAAAAAACAGCTGCCTTATCTTCTTCAGAGGCAAAGTACATGTCTATTAGAGGGTTTGTACAAAACTTGGGTGGCTAACAAGATTATTGGATGAACTTACAGTTTCATCAATTCTTTTTATACCATTGAAATGTGATAATTAAGCTGCCATACACAGCCAAGAATATGATCTTCCATGAAAGGAGCAAGCATAAAGAGCTTGATTCCCATTTTGTTAGAGAACAGCTGCAGTCACGATTGGCTATTCTTCAACATGTAGCCACTCAAAGTCAAATAGCAAATGTCTTAACAAAGAGTCTCACAAGTCCTTAACATCAACATGTTCTATACAAATTAGGTGTGTCTGCAACATTTGCTCACCCTCTAACGTTCTTAAGTAGAGGTGGTAGACCAAATGTTATTGTTAATGTAATCGAGCCTTTGAATGTTGTTATTCAAGTTATGCTAATTCCCATTAACATTACATAGTGTGTTGTATATAAGCCTTGTATATTGTATTCATTACACTAAAAAATAAGAACATAGCATCTGTAACAGCTATTGACGAGAATTTGTGAGATGACAGTGAGGGGCCGTTTGGTTCGTGGTAATAACATATTACCACATAATGAGATTACCATGGTAATATGGGTGGGAATGTTATATGGTTGGGAATATTGTGGTAATTTGATATAACCATGTTTGGTTGGGTACTCTTATTACTGGGAATAGTTCATTACATTGTTTGGTTCATGGTAATCAATTTGGTAAAATATATATAAGATTACCATGGTAATTCAAGATAGACACCAAATTTGGTGGTAATAGGATTACCACCTTTTTGGTAATATTCTCATGTTGATAATATGATATTACCATCCAGATTACTACGTAACAAGTGATAATCTTTCTCAGTGCAATGTCAAACGTGGTAATATTTTCATATTACCACGTAACACATGGTAATCTGAAATATTACCACGAACCAAACGGCCTCTGAAAGTCATGCTGAGAAAGCAAATAAGAGAGTTGAAGGAACAAGTGTAACATTAGTCCAAAGGATACCTCATTCAAAAAAAGATACTTGCTCACATGCACACTCACAACAGTCATATATATATATATATATATATATATGCCCATGTGACTGACACAACACACAAACATTAAACACTATAGCTAAGCCATGTTAAACTTAAACGTCTAGTCACGCATAAACAGTTGACATTCTCATGCATATACAATGTAGCCCATAGCCTCCTCTGCACCTGCTTTTGAGCAGCTTCTAACAACAGCAACTTTCCCAATTCTTGAGGATTTCTCCTTGGACTATTGTTCTTTAAAGAACTGAATATTAACAAAAATTGATGAATATCCTCCCACGCCAGTAATACTAGCTTAGAAAGCTATAGAAAACAATGCATAAAAAATGCTAGGCTTCGAGATTTCCCAAAGCACGTACATTTTGCCAGGCCTTGTATTTCTCTCCATGTATGAAATTGATAAGATTTACATATCATTGAGAATGCTCTTAGAAAGTGCAAGAAAAAGACCAGTGTAAACTGGCCCATTCCTGTCAAAAATTGGAGATCAAGGCTCCTTAGCACAAATAATATATATAGGTGCTGAGTTTTTCTATGTTAGCTTGGAGTTGGGAGGCGGTTTTTTTTTTTTTTTATAAATTTAAAAATGCCATTTCAGTTAGGTTGCAACTTGCAGGAGACCAAGAAGCTATAGTTTTGTGAATATTTGCAAGAGGCTACCAATCATATTTGACCATTTTGTTAATGCTTTGAAATTATTTAGTTGTACATGTTTATTGAGGATCATTGCAAGGCTTTCTATCAAATCAAGCTGACGTAGCAGTGCTCTTTTAAATTTGGCTACTTGTAAACCTTTTATGACGTAAAGGGATCGAGACCTAAATATAGGTTATTATGGGCAAAAAAATCTTCAAATGACTTTGAAAAGAGGGTGTTATTTGCGGAATGTAGGAGGCAGAATAGAATGTTGTTGTTCAAAGTATATATCCACTATGTGTAGCAAATTAATCTAATAGGCAACTAGCTAGTTAATATACTCTCTTCTCAAGGGGCTGTCTAAAATCTTTGAGAAGAACATACTGGAATTGTTCTTATGTGAATGGTCAATGATGTGGTTTACTGAGAATTTGTCATCGATATCATAAGATAACGAAGTTTGAGAGCTGCAAAGGAGTCTCAGTGATAAGATGTAATTGTTAAGAAGTGAGTGAAATATATCTAGGGTGGAAAAACCAGTTAAGATGGAAACATGCACCCGTGTAAGGGGTGGGATCAAAACCACTTGCAAGCACGCCATTTAATTGTGCCCATGTGTTCATTGCATTTTGTTTATTTTCTTTTGAGTAGCTTTTGATCTAGGAAAGGGGGGTCTTGTAGATGTGGAGGATTCTTGGGCTGTATCCCTTCATTAATGTGACAAGGCATCACTGGTGATTGGTAAGTTTTTCTAGAGTGGGTTTGTCTTTTTCTTATTGCTTTTTCTCCCCAAATTATGAGATGCTTGTCTCACCTGGCGCCTCTAGCATCTGGCATTGGAGGTATCAACACCCAGATGTTTATCTGTGCGTGTGTTGTCACTTGTCAACTTTGGCCTTAGTGGACAAATTGCACATTTTTTTCCATTTACTCAGTTGTCATTAGTAACTAGTTATATGGATTATTTCTTTGTCAGTTATGGTGGCCTCTTTATTCATAAATTTCTCTAGTTTTAGATGCTTGCAGATTACTATCATCACTTGAAAGATACGTGTGAGATCAACTTTTCAGCAGTAGGAGAAGAGAATCAGATAGATATTTTTGTTGCCATGAAATCGCATAGCTGGGGCGATGAATGAACTTCCAAGATACTGCTGGCCAATAGATAGCTTGATATCACCATACTAGTAGTATAGTCACACCAAAAAAATTGTTTTATACCAGCACTTATCTAAAATGACGCATAAATTCTTCTTTTTTTTTAAATAGATAAATCATATGCATTAGAGAATTGTAGATTATTTTTATATTATAAATTTTATTTACGACGACAGTCAAATTCCATATCTATAAATTTTTTTTTACAAATTGTACATTAAAACTGACGGATTTTCCTAGCCGGCACCCTTCGCCGTGCCATGTCCGTTTCCCAGCCGGCACCCTTCGCCGCTCGCCGCCGCTCCGAGCGCAAGCTCCAGGACTATGAGCCCCAGGAATCCGTGAACTCTCGCTGCGTTTCTCGCTCCGATCTGTCCTTGCTTCGCCCCTGCTCCGCGTTGTCCTCCTCTCCAGTGCTCCAATTCTTCGTTTGGTTGGATCTAAAACCCTAGTTCTTCACGCCCAGGCTGATACATCGATCCATTCGAGGTGAGTTGAATCCCCTTCCCTGTTCTTGATATTCTTCACGACCAGATCGTCATCTCTTGCCGAATCCCTAATCTCTCAGCTGTCAACCTCCCTCCTTTCCACCATTTTGAGGTAAGTTGAATTAGGGTTTTCCGATCCCTTCCACTTTGTTTGTAGCGCTTTTTAGCTCTCTTGAATTCATTGTTTTTTATCTAGGGTTTCTTGATCGATCTGCGAGGCTGGATTGATGGTGTTTTTGGACAATCGTTGAGGAAAAGACTCGTGAATGGTGAGATCTCTTGAGTTTTTTTTTCCTTTACATTGTCTTTGTTATTTTATGCTCTAATAGTTGTTTGATCAGTGGTTCTTTGTTTCTTTTTATGTGTTTTACAAGTTGAATTCCTTTTCTTGCTTAACTTCATGGTTCATGGTTCATATATAAAAGAAATATGAATTCAATACCAGCAATCACTTTTGGCGGTTTCTGTAATTCCTTTAATGCCAGAAGCTTGTCTGTAATTTGACACCATATCTTGGCAGATTGGAAGTGAACCTAAACGAAATGTTCTCTTATTAAATTAATGAACCTCCATTTGGCTTTTTAAGATTATGTGGCGATCTATACTGAAGATAGAACATGAACTGCATAGTTGGTCAGAGGAATAACAAATCATAAGAATTGATTATGGGATTGTTCAACCACATATGCTTTAAATTGAATTTTTTATGAGATCCAATGATACCTCTGTGCATATTCGAGAATCTTGATCAGAATTGCTAGCTCTTAGGATACAGCTAACTAATTACAATGTTTACCTCAGCCAGATTAGGGCTTGTAACTAGGTGAAATTCATTCTTTTGTATAACTTTGACCTTTCCAAAGTTGTTGACAGTTCCTAATTGCGTTCTGTCACTTGAGAAGTCTTTGTACCAATTACAATCTTATTTAAATGAGCATTGGTTGCATTTTAATTATCATTACAAATCAACTTCAGTCAGTGTAAAGTGCAGGTCTTGGCATGTGATTAAGATGGCTTCTCTGTGACTTGGCACCATGGCTTTTCCTTGATGAAACACAATCATCATCACTTTGAAGGTTAGTTTGCTGCATATTGATCTCCAAATACCTTGTGCTGAAGTGCATCTTGCACTGATTTTTTTTTGGGGCACTTTTTTCGTTAATATTTTGAATAGTTGGCAACTTTTTTTTTGTCCTGATCTACCATGCATTATAGTTTTGCTGGCAGAATTCATCAAAAATCTTGAACCTCATATTCTACAATCTTAATTTTCCTACTCTTTTCAGGACTTGGTAGGTCTATTTTGATTGCTCCTAGAACCACTTTATTTTGTATTACTGTTTTTCTTAGTTCATTTTGTTTTAATGGATGTATCATTGTGCACAGTCTTTCCAAACTTGTATGAGAGGTAAATTTTTTGGCAGGGTATCAAACAATAGTCTTTTCTCATTTTAGAGTCTAAACTTCAATTTGAATCAAAATTGACACCCAACTTCAATTTTGTTTTACTGGGTCATTATTCAAAAGATTTTGCCTTGTTTTTGATGATGTAGATGCCGAAAATTGTTTGTTAGGACATATATGACACACTGTTCTCCTAGCTAGCAATTTTATCTCATTTTCTAATAAAGAATTTCCAATATCAGATCATCAAAAATAGACTAAATTCCCTCGGGCGACCACTCAGTGAAATAAAATTAGAGTTGGGTAACCATTTTGATTCAAATTGAAGTTTGGACCCCAAAATGATAAAAAACCATAGTTTAGTGCCCTATCAAAAAATTTACCCACTGGTTCCCATTCTTGCTTCTCGAGCCATTCAGATATGCTTATTTAATATTATTATTGGAATCTTAATAATGCTTTGTCAGTATTACTATCTCCTTTTTCTTGAGCTTCTTGTTGGTTCCATTTGCAATTTATTATGTGATAAAATGGAGGTTGTAAAATTGGCCTGCGCAGACTTTCCAATTTAGAGAGGTCACCTTTTTTTTTCTTCTTTTTTTGGGAAACAATGTGCTTCATCAGAGAGACCATGTTGTAATTAAATTTGACTTTCCATTTGCAATTTATTTGTTGTATTTTTGTAAAATTTATATATTCGGGTTACACTTTTTGGTATGCTATATGAATCTGTCCGTCTGAATATGAAGTTCATAAAAAACAGCAACATCACATGGTTTATTCTTTGTGTTCAATTTTAGGTTCATTGCAACCTGTGCTCATAGTTCTTTTTCATTTTATAAATTGTGATCTTGTTGTTTTGCTGCATGTTGAGTGTTTTATTTGGGGTATTGTTTTTTTCTTTTGAATTGAAAAATACTTTTGGATGGCAGAGATGGAATTCTAAGGGGCTATTTGGTTCGCGGTAATATAGAAAGATTACCACATGTTAAGTGGTAATAAAAAAATATTACCATGTTTGCCATTGCACTAGTGGTAATCTATATGGTAATATCACATTACCAACCTGAAAACATTACCAAGAAAGTTGGTAATCCTATTACCGCCAAATTTGGTATCTATTTAGGATTACCGAATATGTGGTAATCTTATAACACGGTAATGAACTATTCTCGGTAATAAGAGTTTCTAACCAAACGTTCTTATATTAAATTACCACAATATTTCCAATCATATAACATTCCTATCCATATTATCATAGTAATCTCGTTACGTGGGTACCATGAATCAAACGGCCCCTTAGTGTATTTTCATATTAGGTTATGATGAAAATCTTAGAAGATCTTAGAAGGGAACTTCATGAGTACCAAAATTGACTTGGACTTGCTGATGAGCATTATGAAAATGAAGCTCAATTAGCAACCTTATCTGTATGAAATTATTTATAAACTTAAATCTCATGGCCTAGTTACATTTGAATTGATGACTTGTCAATGTAAACTCTATCAATTGGATGATCTTTTTGTTGAGAGAAGTTTGTGGTTAATATTTCGTAGAGGTGGAACTTGTTTTGTGAAATCAGAAGGGCTGAAGCGGAGCCTGCAGAGCTCAGACAGTTTTGAATATCAAATGGCTGATAACCTAGAAGGCAACTTTCTTATACCTTCCCCATGTCTAATAATCTATTCTTGGATTTTTGGAGCATGTGAGAGAATTGGATATTGGAATAATCTAGTTCTCTTTATTTCATTTGGTTGCATTTGTTTTGTTCTGTTGCATATTTGACTTGCTGATAATTGTTTCCATCAGTAGTTGATAACTCAAAGGAGATTGATGAAGAGGTAGCAAAGGAATGGGAACATACGATGTTGCAAAACACTATGGGCAAGGAATTGAATGAGTTGAATAAACATTTAGAGGAGAAAGAGGTAATTATGATTGTAAGCATGATTTTTCATGACCTTAAGTTTCTTTTCTCTTTATGAAAAAGCATACAAAACAGTCAGTCTATTGTGTTTGAATTCATGACATATTGGCAACAACATGCTATTCCACAAATGCAAATGTCTGCATGTAATGTGTAGATCGGTAGTCATGGTTCAAGTAGAAATGAAATTAATGAAGGTACCAACTAAAACTATTTAATTAAATATAAATACAGTACAAATAATTTACTGTTAGCTCTCAAGTCTTTTGTAGATCTCATTTAGTTCTGATATGGAAAATGATAAAAGGTTTCTGCAAGTGGAGTATAGGATATGAAACAACCATCTTCAAAATAAACTTCCAAAAAGTAATGGAAATAATTTGATGTTGTAGGAGCAATGTCCACATGTAAACTGTAGATTGGTAGTCATGATTCAAGTTGAAATGAAATAAATAAATTTATTAGCTAATGAAATATAAATGCAGTAAAATATTTTACCATTATATCTCGAGTCTGTTGTAGATCTTATTTAGTTCTGGTATAGAAAGACGAGAAAAGTTTTCTACAACTGGAATATAGGATATGAAACAACCATTTTCACAATAAACTTCCTAAAACTAATGGGAATAATGTGATATTGTAAGAGCATGAGAAAGGCTATAGATATATATATAAATATATAGAAGTATATTACAGGTTGTGCTTGTATTTGAACCTCAGTAGTCCTATATCAAACTATATATTCTACTTGTTAAGTGATATAACATAAATATCCTCAGATTCTTAGCATTTTAATAGTATTAAGAAATAGTACTTTTCAGAAATTATTATATTTTCAACAGAATAGGAGACATGATGATTTGGTTATCTCCAGATCATCAATATGAATTTTTGTTGTTGTTAAATCCCACAAAGACACTCGACCTTGAACCCTGTTAATTGGTTTACTATCATATTTCCTTTCCTTGTGCCATATGTACTGCTTCTGACGATTCTTATGTATTCACTTTATGATGACTAGAACTGGTTGTTTCATGTATGATTACTATTTTGCAAGTCATTCTTGGTGTTTTAACTTAATGAAATATTTTTTTGTCTTGCATCTTGCAGTCTGAGATGAAATCATTTGGTGGATTTGAAACTCTTGCTCTCAAACAGCATTTTGGAAAGAAGCTTATGGAACTTGAAGATGAAAAAAGAATTGTACAGGTTGATGATAATATTTTTGAGTTCAGCACATCTATTTAAAATTTTATTATTACCCTTTTATGTTTTTGGCTCCTCTACTCTCATGCTTGAGAATATAAAACATTTCAGCAAGAGAACTTGGCTGGTAATTCTGATGGGCAAACACACAAATTACCAGATGCCCACTTGCAGAAATTGAAGTCCCTTGAAGCACAGGTGAAATTTTGTCGAACTAGTGCCATTTGGAATTTTGAATGTTATATTATATCCATCTTGTTCGTTTATGTGCATGAATTCTGTTCTTCAGATATTGGACCTTAAGAAAAAACAAGAAAATCAAGTGCAGCTTTTGAAGCAAAAGCAGAGTGATGAGGCTGCAAAGAAACAAGATGAAATACAATTTATTTCCTTATGGGCATGTTGACCTTGTGTACCGTTTCTTTTTACTGTTTAAAAACTCATGAATGCTAATTATAGTGCCTGGCATTTTTTTAGCTCATGAATGCTTATTTTTGGCTTTTTTTAATTTTAACAATCTCTATTTGTATGACTAAATGCTCATTCCTCCTTAAGGGTACTTGGTTTGAGTATATAGCTTCTTTACTTAATGCTTCACTCTAGCATAGAATTAAATCAATTGTATGGCATTTGGAAAATTAAAAATTTCATTACTAAGATATACTGACGGTATTATTTGTTAGTAAAATTTTTTAAAATTTTCGTCATTATGATGTACTTATGGTATTTTTTGTTAATTAAAATTTTTAAAAATGTATCACTATAAATATACTGATCATATATTTTTTTAAAATTTTCATCATTATAGATACAGTGACGGTCCATCAGTAAAAATTTTTAGAATTGATTTAAGAATAAAGATAAAGTGATGGGACATCTCATAGTCAATATATTCTAATGGGATATTGCAACATACGTAGTTTTTGTCAATATAAGCCTATAGTGTTGAGGGATAATTTAACGAAAATTTTACTATTGCAATAGGGTTAATGGCCATCAGTATAGCAAGAAAAATAGTAATAATGACAGAAATGGAGGTTTTAGTGACAGTTTTTTAAATATCCCTGTATAACATTTTTTTTTTTTTGTAGTAAGTAGGCTATTGTCAGTGCATTTTCAAAACATACAAAGTGCAATTGCTGGATAGATGAAGCACTAATGACCCTTCACATGTGTGCTACTTCACAAAATGGGGGATGCGGAACACTGGAACAGTATCAGTATAAATGACCTCAGCCGTTTTCGATTCCCTGAAAGGTAATAGATGCAACAGATTTTGTACATATGCAGATATGCTCTTTATTTTTTTTCTTCTGACACCGAGTCAAGCATTACTCTGTAAATCAATTGGCCAAACCAATCATATTTTGACATCTACTTTTCTTTTTATTATTGTTTTTTTTGTTGCGATTGTGTTCACTAACTACTTGAAAAATTCCAACGACACACATAATTAGATATTTTGTTTTTTTTTTAAAAAAAATGGATAAACCACTTCAATTAATAAAAACTACAAACTAAAAACATTTTATTTTATATATAAATAGATAAATCATATATTTGCATGATCAGATAATTGGGCGATAAATTCAATGCTTATATGTTGTCTTAGTTAAGTCTTCTTTTATATCCCTTCTATTTTTTTCCAATATTTTTAAATAAATAAATTCAATGCATATATGCCAAGATAATGATGAATGGACTGGTTTGTTTGTGGCCTTGGTTGAAATACGTACAGGAGATAGATAGAGAGTGAGAAAGATACAAAAACTAAAAAATTGCAGGAAAAGTTATGGCGGGCGGATTGATCCATTTTTTTTTTTTTTTTTGGTTCTTCTGCTCCATGGAGATTCATAAAAATGAATGATGGGAGTAGGGTGGTAGTACCTGAATCCAATATTGTTGATCACATCAGTCCATGATTGATTACGCATGCAACACGGTGTGGAGCACAAGGAAAGGAAGGACTTGGCCCCCACCATCATCATCCAATCACACACACATACACCCACAGTCCCACTTGGGAGAGCTCCGAAATGAAGCAAAGCAAATGATGTATGTGGATGTGGATTCCTGACACTCACTCATTGGCTTGTTCCCCATGAAAAGCAACGTGGTGCTCTTTGGCTCCATTTGTCAACATTACTGTACTCGTGAGAGAAGCCAACAAGCAAAGCAAGTAATGGCTGATTGATAATATACACGGTCCTGCTAATCCAATTCCAGCCAACAAGGGGATCTCACTCCACTGATCCACTTGCTTTTTCTTTTCAAGATTTTCACTATTTTTGGAAAAGACTAGCCTGATTGGGTTTGTAAAAAATAGAAAAACACACCACACACACACACACACACACGCACGCACACACTTCAATTGGTAGCTAGGACTATAGATATATATATATATTAATTAACGCATACAAGGATATATATCCAAATATCCAATCCAATGTATAAGGGTGGGACTGGGTTAGCCAAGGGGGGGCATGCATTAAGTAACATCCAAAGAGACGTACAAACAGACGGGGAAAGCATCAGTGTCATGCAGTGGTTGAACGAATGGATCCAATTGGAGAGTGTACCCATATTGAGACAAAGCATGAGAGAAGAGATAGCCCAAATCTCTTTGGTCATAAAAGCTGGGTGTTGAAACATAACACGAAAAGGACAACGAGTATGACAATTGGCCATCTATGGGACGGGACCCACCAAGATTACCAACTGGATTCGCTTTGTCATAAACTCTGCTCCTTTGCTAGCTCTTCCGTGCCAACTTGTTCATGGGACTAACCTGGTCCTTCTCCATGTTCTCCTGATCATGGAACGCTAAACCAAGCCAACCTTGCCTCATCCCACAACCCAATCACCCTTTTTAAATTTATTATTATTATTATTATTATTATTATTAGCTTCCCTGGCTCTTATCCCAAATCTCAATTTGGTCGCATTAATGTGCTGCTCGCTACCAAAGGGCTCATAACCTCTGGGGATTCTCGGAACTGCAATAGTGAAAACTCAACAAAAGTATTGTAGCAATATTGTTATTCATGTTTATGGTCATGTGTGGACCGCAAAATGCCCGCAAGCCTCTCTACCTGTTCTATGCAGGCCACAAGGCTTGTTGCCAACTCTATGTGACCTCTATGTAGGCCACAAAGCACTCGCAACGCTTTTTGCCGACTCTATGCAGCCTCTATATGGCCTTATAACCCTCCTAGGTCAGATACAACCCTTAAAATTAAAGTGTGATTTTAACCTCTCTTTGTAATTTACAATGAGATAAGAAGTTCTAAAACTTGACAAATGCAAACAATTAAAGCAAAGACACCAAATTTAGAGTGAAAAACCCTTCAAATCGAGGGAAAAACATGGAACTCTTTAGAGCCTCTTGAATCTTTCACTATATCAACAATGGGATAACAAGAAGGTTCTCTCTTCAAATGCAACTAGAGGTTTGCAACAAGAAAGCAAGATGCACATCAACAAGATACTCACAAACAACACACACCTCATCAACTCAATAATGGATAACATTGACATTAAGGAGAGATTAAAGGAAAATCAAACCTAGTAGGTTAGGAGAGGCATCTACAAGAGTTCATCACCCAAAATTTGGACGAAATCCAGCACTTATTTGCCGTCCGATTGTCTTACTTGCTCAAACCTTAGCACACCTCATCAACTCAATAATGATAACATTGGCATTAAGATGAGATTAAAGAAAAATCAAACCTGGTAGGTTAGGAGAGACATCTACAAGAGTTCATCACCCGAAATTTGGGCGAAATCCAACACTTATTTGCCGTCCGATTGTCTTACTTGCTCAAACCTTAGCCATTTTTTCTTTCTTCCTCTTCTTCTTGGCTCCTTGCCTCTCTTCTCTCTATGCTTTAACCCTCTTAATAAGCCACAAGCTACAGTATGCAACCCATTTTAACACTTCATTTCAGTAAGTGAGTTTTTCATTTTCCCTTCAAAGCTTTCATTCTTAAAATAGTGTTTTTATTTTGGTGTAAATATCAAAATGGTCCCTCCATTTTGTAATTTCCGCCCTTTTAGTTCCTCTAATATAAAATCCGCCTTTTTGATCCTTGTAATTGCACATTTTCATCCTTAAGCTGTAAAATCCGCTCTTTGGGTTCTTGTATTTGCATATTTTTGTCCTCTTTGGTCCCTCTAATTTATTAGCTGAAAGGACCAAAATGGCTGATCCATCAATTGGAGTGACTAAAAGGACAAAAATATACAAATACAAGGACAAAAAAGACGGATTTTATATTAGAGGAATTAAAAGGACGGAAAACGCAAAATAGAGGGACTATTTTGATATTTTAACCTTTTATTTTATTTAGGGTATTGGGCCAAAACCCAACTTATTCTTCTAGCAGTAAATGAGGTTGAAACCCAACATAACATAATGATAATTGGTCTCTCGTTGGAAGTAATAATGGTAACAGATCACCGGTTGTGGGTGCGTACTCGCAACCCAAACCCCTCATCTCGCGCTAACGGTGGGTGAATTGGATGATTGATTACTGAATCTTGCAGACACCCTTAATGTATATAACTCAAATGAGAGAAATGAGAATGACTTGATGAATACATTGGCTGACATTTTTTTTTTTGAAAAAAAAATTGTGAAAACAAACCAAGAAATAATCACCGATAATAAAACCATGACTACCCTTTTTTTTTCTCGAGATAAATGAAATTTAGTTTATTGTTTCATGCATTCCTAAACGCTTGTACGAACAGTTTCAAGTTTGAAGATAATTCCAAGCATGAACCAAGATAGTTGGGTGCGTTTTGGAGCAAAGCAGCACAAGGAGGAGATAGAAGACTGTAAATCATAATAATAATAATAACTTTTTTTAGAGAAAAAGTAAAAAATAAATTATTAATAATAATTATAAGATTTATATAAAAATTGATAAATCACAATTTAATAATAATAAAATTCGAATAACAAGAAGAAAAAAATATATCTTCATAAAATTTTCTCTCTTAACTATCAAAGTTCTTTACGCAGAAGTGAAAAGTTGACGATTTGATTCCCACCCAATACATAGTTGATATTTAAATAGTATATGTGTGGTGGCTTATCTATATGAAAAAAAGAAAAAAAAAAACTCAAACATTTCAAATTAGTTATTATATTTATCTTCTTCAATTAACCACACATTGGAAAAGTGTTTTTTTTTTTTTTTAAGTTTATAAATATAACAATTATACTAATTAGCATTGAAGTAATATTGGCAAATTTGACTTGAGTGAAATAATCTCATTTTTAGTTGTTTTGCTCACCCACTTTCATCCATCATCTACAATATTGATAACATATTGATATTTTGGATTTCTACATCACCAAAACTAAACGAGCTAGTTTGGAGGAATTTGTTCCAACCATAAAACGAAGCTTTGCCTTTACGAAGTCTTGTGTCCTAAACTCTATTGACCCTCATTAAATGTTGAGAATAGTTAAAATGAGCAGACCATGCATATGTGGGGTTGTAATAGTGGCTTAAATTTTGAAGTTTCATCTTGCATGATCGGTTTTCTACTTACTGTTGGTATTTTGGTTCCCCTCTCTATTGTATCACTAGTGGACTGAGAGATTTGTAGTTTATTTTCCGTCCCTATCCATATTTTGTTCATTATATTCTCTTGTTTTCTTTTCTCATTTTGTACTTATTTATTTGCTAATAAATATTTATTTTTTAAAAAATAAATAACACTAAAGTCAAACTCAAAATTTTCAACAATTTATAGATGTCATACACGACAAAGTCATTAGGTATTTCCTCCCACTTCAAAAATTATGACAACTCTCATCCGCAACGGTGGAACTATACTTGAAAATTTTAATAAATAAGTTTGACCCCCGACCAATATATATATATATATATATATATATATATATATGGATACCACGCATCTTGGTTCCTCCATGAAGTCTAACTCCTAGTGTAAAGGGGGTTATTAATTAATCTTTCTTAATATATATATATTAACATGATGCTTCCATCAGTTCCATGTGTTAGATAAATAAATATCATTATTTGGAAGAATCTTTTTTCATAACTACCAAAGTGATCACATATTCCTTACGTTAACTAATTAGAAAATATTTAATTATATTACAAGTCGGCAACCAAGTACAATGTACGAGAGCATCAACATCAACACATGGTCAACTCAGTCGCAAGCTGTTAGAGCTAGCTCTGTGAATATATAATTTATATGTTTAATTACAAGCAAAATTAATGGGAAGAAGGGCGCTTGTAAAAAAATAAAAAATAATAAAATAATAAAAATAAAAAACAAGGGGAAGAAAACGGAAGATACACTCGATATATTGATTAAAAGCTTGATAGAATTAAAATAATATGGAGTTTAGTAATAATGTTTTTTTTAGTCGTGCTTATTTGAACATACTCATTTTAAAAAAAAACTTCACGATTTCTGTTTCAATGAACATGATTTACCCATTTTTTTTTTTTTTTAAACACTTAACAAGCCAAAGGCAAAGAAGAAGACTTTCTTCTTCAGATAAGGTGTTTGACAAACGACGTGGCGTGCATGCAGCATATTCTTCGCTTTTAGGATCTGAGCAAGCTTCACAAGCAAAAACATCTCCTTTTTTTTCACTAAGATTATAATTAAGAGTTTCCACAACCACTGTTGAGAGTGATCATGATTGGGAATATAGTTAATTAGATGGTCTTGGGAGAGAAATCACTGCTCATAAAATTGATGTAAATAAGATTGGCACGAATCACCAGGCCAATTTATAAGAGGCTTCTTTCATTTGGCCACCAGTACGGTGATTAAATTCTGGCGCTGTGTTTCTGGCAAACATGCATGATTGGATTAGTAAAGATGCTCCAGTTGTTGCTGAATATAATTAAACAGGGGGTGTTTACCCAGACAGCAGGAGGCCATGAAGTGATTAAACAAATTCATTTAATTTCCTTAAATGTGTGCTATCACCTCATCACCTCCCAAAAAATAGTTATATATAAATATGTTAATGTTCCCTTACAGCTATATATATATATACACTGCCTGTTGTTCTTGATTAGACGGATTCCTTGTGCTGTATTGTGTAAGAGGGAAGAAAAGAGAACAGTATAATAAACTAATTAAAGGAAGGATGGTTCCTTGTTTATTCCATGACAGGAGGGACTATGCATGCCGGCCAAATCATATGAAGAGACAAACAGTGTCTTGTGCTCATGCTGTGCATGCACCAAATCAAACCAAACAAATTTGACCACGAGGCGTAGTATCTTCGCTAGCTGATGGTTGTTGTTTTGCATTCCATGCTAGCTCTACCATGCACCCTGGCGCTTGCTTTACTCAATGCTTGATAAACTAGCCGTACTTTTGGCTAGTGTTTGTGGATCATATTTTATTTTATTTTAACTTTTCATATATATATATATAGAGCTAAGGAAAAAAAATAATTTAATCAAGCTCAATAATATTCACTTGATGATCAGTTGTGATAATATTTCAAAGCGATAGATAGGGATTAGGGAGGGGAGGGGGGGCATGTGAAGAACAAGATGGGAGTGGGAGTGGGAGTGGGTTACATGCAACTTACAAATCGAACCGATATAAAGGAAGGAATATAGGAGACGTGAACCATTTTGTAGGCAAAGGACCCCACATGGAGTCCGAAGTTGGCAAAAAGAAAATATCATTTGAATTTTCAGCCGTACGTTGATGCTAGCTACTGCTACTGCTGCTGCTGTTGCTTCTGCTGCTATATATATATATATATCAGTAAACTGTAAACTAGTACAGGAGAGAGCACCGAATCCAAAGACCGAGCAATATCCAGCGAATCCTGGACTGACACACGGGCAGCCTTCCGAACCGGTGCACCAGGGTCTTGTTGCCATCTCAAGCCACGAGCCAACAGATCATTCATTCTGATCATCTTTACGGCCCTCATTACTCTTGCGACTTGCCAAGAGATCGGCTCATCTTTTCAGCCAGACTTTTTTTTATTTTTTATTTTTTATTATGCATTGTTTTGTTTTTTGTTCAGACTTCAGAGTAACTGTTATTAGAAAAAAAAAAAACAAAGTAAATTCCTTCACGGCGCCTTGTTTTATACACATAATTAACTAATATGTCACACCAAGTAAATTATTTATCCTTTCAATCAATCAATCAAATCACAAATCACGTGACAACCGTAATTTACTAAATCTGTGATGTTGTTCGGGTGGACGAAACAAGCAACAATAAAGGAAATATGCCACCGGATGAAGTTATTTACAATGGTCCATTCTACAGAAAGGAAAGGAAAGGAAAGGAAAAGAAAGGTTAACATAGAAAGTGATTACTATTTTTGAGATGGGCTTGGTATGGGTTGTCAACTTTTGGCTCTATGAAGTTTTGAATCCCCAAGCAACAAATAAAAGCAGAGCAGTTAGCCTAGAGACTGAACCAGGGGGCTTGGCCTTGTTACACACAGACGCACTGTACAGTTATTATTATACACCATACCTGGTACATACACTAGTTGTTTGCCACTGGTGAGAAGAGAAGAGAAGAGAAGAGAAGAGGACAAAAGTGGGACTCGGCAGAGAAAGACAAAAACCCTCACCACCCTCGACCCGATGAGTTTTCATTATTATTATTATTATTTTAACTTCTCTGAAGAGTGCTTCTCTTTCTTCTTTACTGTATAAATACCAACCGCTTCCCTTACTTGCCTTGTCTATCTTCATCCAATCAATCACAAAATCATTTATTCATCACTTCTCGTTCTCTCTCTCTTTTCAATATATACATATATCATCTTGTATTGAATATAAATATATATCATCTTGTCGCTACTACTATAACAACTACAACCAGGATCTCAGAGTTCTTTGACACACACACACGCACAGAGAGTGGAGAGAGAGAGAGAGAGGTAACGAAAGGTGTGGGTTCTGGAGCAATGTCGGCTTTCCAGGACAAGGACCCCCGCGCAGAGGTCATTGCTTCCTCGATACGAGTCGTTCCCAACTTCCCCAAACCAGGTAGCGCCCCCTTTAATTTCTTATGCGTATCCTTTTTCTTCAATTTCTTCTCTGCCCCTCATATTCTGTTCTATTCTACTTCACTTCGTTTTCCTTTCTATTTATTTGCTTAAATATTTTGTCTTTCGGTAAGAATTCCTTTCTCTCTCTCTCTCTCTCTCTCTCTCCTAATTTGTGGTCTCGCCTTCCCCTTTTTTTTTTTTTCATTTGAAAACATCTGATGAAATTTCATAGATAAAGATGTGCTTCTTTCTTGTGAATTTCAGCTCAAACAATTTCAAGTGTTTTTATTATATTTATTTATTTTTATGAAAGGTCTATAAACCTCATTCATAATCCAAGAGTGCTTTTATTGTCTTCTTCGTCTCCTTTTCTGTTATCATCTGTTCCCTGATGATGCATGTGTGTGTGTGTGTTTTTTTTTAATAAAATGAATAAATCATATTTATCAAATAAATAAATAAAAAATTAGTACAAGTAGAGGAGATACAATACGAGAAAAACAAGTACATGAAAACAGGGAAATTCATTGGCAGCAATCCATTTGCATTTTGGGCCGTATGCTTCTATGCTTATTAGTGGTTTTATGAGCAAAGCAAGCAAGATCATGGATGTGAGGAGGTTAAAGAGAATGAATTCTTCTGTTGGTTTACCATTTTTTCTTCAGAAGAGTAGTTTGTCTTTCTCACCGTGATGTTAGTCGCTTGTCTATTGCCTGGCTGAGGGAGGACATAGACAAATGTCTCTGTGTCGTTTCCTGCTGTTCTCTTTGTCATAGATAGTGTGTGCATGTGTGTGTGTGTGTGTGTGTGCTCTCTTCATGTTGTCATCTTTGCACAGATCTCTCTTTCCGAGTTGTGTTTATATGCACTCCTTTGCTTCACCACTGTGACATTCTGAGAAGTGGATAATTGGTTGTGCAGGGATCATGTTCCAAGACATCACCACGTTGCTTCTGGATCCCATAGCGTTCAAGAACGTGATAGATATGTTCGTCGAGAGGTACACCGGAATGGGCATCTCGGTTGTGGCTGGTAAGAACTCTTTTCCCTTCTTCCAGTGTTTTTTTTTTTAGCTTAATCTAGTGGACTCCATTCTAGATTTTGTTGTCTGTGATCATACTTATTGCCGATCCCTTTCGTTAAACATGTCGGTTGTGGGGCCGTTCACTTTAAAATTACACCAATAAAGATTTCTTCATTTCAATTGAAGAGCTTGTTTGTCGCCTTTCGGAAACATTAAAGAAGCTTTTAATGGGTGGGAGGGTGCCTGGGTTGACGGCATTGCCATCTTAGTGGCTGGGTTATCATATCCGGCCTTGGATTAGTTGACTTGGTGCCTGTGGTTTCAATTTGTATCCTCTGTTGTGTGTGTATGCTGTGGCCTGTGGTGGTGGTGGGTAGACGTCCATGTTGCTTTCCGGTCCCCACAGTGATGTAACTATGTGGGAAAGCTGCCATTCTGGCCTGCAGCAGCAATCTTTCTAATGTTTTAGTTGACCCTGTTACAGTAGGATCATTGATTGCTTCTCTTATTGGCCTTTTTTCAATCTACTTTGTTTTGTCTCTCATTTCAACTTCTTTGATTTGGTCAGTGGTGCTCCGGTCATTAACATGTTCCATTGCCTCTAAACTTCTGAAGCTCGTACTAACAAACAGATGAGTTTGTTGTATTTATATATATATATATATTATTCACTACTTTGCAGCCTGTACTTGTTGCAGATTGATACAATTTTGTCTGGAACTGGTAGGTGTTTTTTCTTTCTTTTTACATCTTAGTGCATATTAATGGTCTCTTCTTATTTATCAATATATTTCATTTATGCTTTGGCTCGATCATTAACACGTCTTTCTCTAATCCCATTGGGGAAGTGTTTAGTGATTTAGATGTCTCATACCACTGATGCTTTTAGTGGTGGCACTGTACCTCCACTTCTAGCGGTCCTACTTTAAATATTTGCCTTTGAAATGGGTGTTAGGTTGCACTTATCAACACCATAAATCATCCATAGTGTTTATTAGTGTGTTATGCACTAAAAGCAAAGCATTTGAAACCTGTGAGGTGCTGAATCTGCACAGCTTTGAGCATACCGAGTTAAATAGTTCTTGATGACATATAAAACTTTGATGTTAGCTAACCTCATCTCCCTTACATGAATGGGGAACTTGTTTTATGGGTGTTCAAGCGCTTTAGTCATTTTAATGTTGTCATTAAGTTGCATTTGCACATTTTTGGATCATGTTGACAAACTTATTGCTGTTGATGACCATTGTATCTGATTTGGTTCTCACTATCAATCTATTGCAAGTAGGGGCTAAATTGAAAAAAAAGAAAAACAAAACAAAGTGGAAGATGAAACCATCTCGTTCTTGTGTATATCTTTCCCCTATTCCTTTGTGATGAGCAGAGGGGCTGAGTTCATTCATAGGGACTAAGACTGAAAAGTTAATAAAAAAATGAAAAAAAAAAAATGTTTTGTAAAGGCCAGCATGTTTAAATTAGGAAGAAATTTTGACACCTGTACACTATGGTTGGGAGTTCCATATGGAGGGCAATGGTGCTGGTGTTTATAATTTATATGTTTGGTGTTTGGCTGTTTCTAGCCATATCATTCTTACTATTCTAGGGGATGCTGTTATTATTGTTATGAGTCTTATGACTAACTTGGTGATGGTTTGAGTTTCTTAGGAATCGAGGCCAGAGGCTTCATATTTGGATCACCCATTGCACTAGCTATTGGTGCAAAGTTTGTCCCACTGAGAAAACCGAGAAAGTTGCCAGGTATGATGATTTTTTTCCTTTCAAAATGTCGAGTTCTGCTTGGTGATTTCTCTTTTTATGCGCAATGATTGTCAAGGTTGAGTTGGGTTTTAATGATCTATTTTTGGGAAGATAAATATTCAGGCATGCACTGTTTGATATGGGCCATTTGAAAAGCTTACTTTAGTAGAACTTGAGTTAGAATTGCACAAGTTCTTTTTTAAAAAAAAAAATTAGGCTAGGTTGTTTGCTTCATGGGTTTGCCAGAATCGTTTTCCTGTATCTTGTGTTTGATTTACCTTTTCTTTTTAATGAAGCTCTTGTTAGAGCAAGATTATTCTTTACATCTATTGGCTTATGAATCTCGTGAATGAAAATTTTCAGGTGAAGTGATTGCAGAAAAGTATGATTTGGAATATGGAACAGATTGCCTTGAAATGCATGTAGGGGCAGTTCAACCTGGGGAGAGTGTTTTGGTAGTTGATGATTTGGTTGCAACTGGTGGAACGCTTTGTGCGGCCATTAGTTTAATAGGTGCATTGACTACTGATAGTCTCTTGTTGTGCGGCTGCATTTACGCTTCTTATTCATTTGGGAAATCATTATTATTCACCAGCATACCATTTAGCTTGATCATTGATTGTATTGTTTGGGTTTCAGTTTCCTTAAATCTATGTATTTGCATTTTAACTTGTTAAATTCATTGTTCCTGCAACTTGAGTCATGCAGCTTTTATAACCTACGGTACTTGTTTCTTTCATCTAGAGCGGGTTGGGGCTGAAGTGGTTGAATGTGCATGTGTCATTGAGCTTCCTGAACTCAAGGTGTGTTTAGTTTGCTTATTTTGTTTTTATCTCTCTTGTCTTCCTTGTCATCCATTTTTCTCCATGCCATTGACTACAACTTGTTCATATGTTTATTGTACATATATCTATGTGTGTGTGTGTGTGTGTTCCTGATTTGAATTGATTTTTGTGTGAGAACAATATAGTGATCAATTTATCAAGCAAGGAAAATGGAGGATGTTAAACAGAGGTGGATGTTATTTGGTGCAGGGTCGTGAAAGGTTAAGGGATAAACCATTGTACATACTTGTGGAGTCGCACTGATGGTAATTGCCACGTCTTTAGGCTGTGGAAGAGATTAATGATATATAGATATGTGTATCATCTGAGAGGGTTGTCCATCTGCGTTTTGCTGCAGCAAGAAGTTGATGTCTCTACATTAGACATTGGATCATGAAGAAAAATAGTGTGATTTTCTGTTTTATCCTCCCATGCGGATTGGGAAGGTTCTCTTAATTATTTTTCTTCTTTTTTCTTCTTTCGTTTTTTCTCTTTTTTTTTTTTTTCTATAGTTTGACTTTAGCCTTGGAGGGATCAAGCAAATTGCTGAAACTAAGAAGGAAGTTGAATTCAAGTATAATATGTTTATGAGTCAACCCTTCATTCAGCATTGGACAATCTATCTTACTTTGTTTCTGTCATAAGCTCTTGATTCAGCACTAGCTATTAATTTCTGCATTTTATGGTGTACAAGTAAGTAAATCGTACAATTGTTAAGATGTTAAAGAGGCAAGTGCAAGCCACAAGTGGAATAGTGCTGTTATCCGAGAACCAAATTGGAAAGATGACAGGACCAGCAGGACCATAAAGTCATTCAATCCTTTATTCTTTGTCATTGGACTAGTGTGTGTGTGTGTGTCTACGCACAAAGACTGTTAATAGGCAAAATCTGATGGCACCGGCGGCAGGATGATCTCATATTCATATTAATATGAGATATAAACATGAAAGCAATATTGAAGATCCTTTGGGTCCCTCTGGCACTGGCACTGGCACGAGTTTTATTTTGCTTGTTTCTCAAAGTTTAAAACTAAACGAGGAGAATTGCTTTATTAAACTTCGTTAATATATATCCAATCTAACTATCCACACATGCTCAGCATGAATAAAAAATGGTGGTGTTGTTGCATCTGCATGAATTGCTTTATTAAACTTCGTTAATATGCACCATGTAGCAATTAGATTGGAAACAAATTATTTCACACTTTTGTTATTTCTCCTTTATCCTGAGTTGCTATTTGCAGCTATTTTATTTTACATAATGTTATTATTTTTTTTAAAAGGTGGATAAACTACATATATTAAAAGAGAATAGAGATATTGCTTTTTACGTCGCACGTACTGTCCATCCACTCTTTGATATATTTGTAATCACAAAGACTATATATATATATATATATATATATATATGGCGCTTGAAATGAATCTGCACAATGCACTCAAGGAGCAGCTAATATCAATCAATGCTGACACTCAACTAACTTCACACATGCAGTGAAGTTCGTGACTCCTCAAAGTACTATTCAAAGCAATAAAAGGCGTCTCATTGTAATATGCAGAACAATATAATGCACCAACTTCTCCACAGACCATTCAACATTCATCAGCAAGCATTCATTACTGCTATTAAGAACAATAGCTAAATCTCAACTGTCACGCCCTCGAACCCAGCTCCATGACTCAGGATGCTGATAAACGGCCTTACAACTACAAAGACGAACCAAGTAGACATACAAGGCCTCAAAATCTGATCCAAAACAGAACTAACAATCTAACATAATTGTAATTTCAAACGTCAACATCAGAAATTTACAAAGTTGAAATTTTCAACTTCAAATACAAGCTTGGGTTCTATACATAAATCAAATACTCACACAGACAGAATGATAATTCAAAAATTAGAAATGATCAAGAACACAATCTCTCGCTAGCTCACTAAGATGTCTGTTGTATTAAACACCCCGGATCTGAAAAAAATTCAACAACAAGATTATGAGCTTGACAGCCCAGTCAGTAACTCACTAAAAATATAGGGATCATTTACAAAACAATAATAATTTATTAAAAACAAAAATAAAAAAACAAATTTATTTCAAATAACACAGATGTCAAAAACTGAGCATATAGGACCCCCAAACAACTATTGCCAAAACAAAATCACAGAATTCATATATTTAACCTCGGTGACCCGAGTCAGAAAATCAGAGCTCATTTGTTTACCCTCGGTGACCCGAGCCAAAATTATCAGAAGCCGTTATTCTTCACCGACGGAACGGTGCTAAACTATAGTTTCTATATCAGAATACATGTCGACACGGTCAGTGTTTAACTCCCAGTGACAGAGTTATTGCAAAGTTAATTTTGGTACTACGAGTACTGTGTCAAAATAATTCTTATCAAATATTCGACAAAGTCGAAATACCGAGATTTAAATGATCCCAATTTCACTAAAAATATGTCCATTTATTTAAGAAGACAAAATATCTCACAATGAATTTCAATAATACATAATTTAATAAATAAAAATAAAAGTTATAAACAAAATAATATTAAACATCAAAGCTTCAAGCAACAGTAATAATATATAATAACGATAATAATGTCTTTTTCTTTTCATTGGGCATTTTCAGAGGTAAGAAAAAACCAAAAACTTTTCGAGTTTATACATATAGTATCATTTATATGTGGTTACTTACCTGATTATCGCCCAAAAATTCTAAATCTCAAATTGAACAAGTTTCCTCAAAATACCATAAATTTGAGAATAATTTTCAAGAATATCAAAAGCCTATTTAATACAAGTAAGAAAAAAACGAAAGAATGATACAAATGCAAAAGGTCAAGCTATCACTTTGCTCTCCCAAAAATTTGATCATTTCCAAGGGTATAATAGCATTTAACCACTCTAAATTGTCATACTAAAATTCTATCATGACCCATGAGTACTAAATCAGCCACAAGTTTGTCTATCTTTTCCCAAATCATAAAATTATAAATTCTATGGATAATAGACAGCCAAGGCTATGACATATCCAAAATTTACATGGTTGAGAGCACTACTCAATGCATAATATTCAATTGAATCTCCAACTATTTCTGTAGACTTGTAATTCAGATGTGCCACTTTCAAACACACATAACTCTCAAAATACAACTTCAAAAGAAATAAAATTTAACTCACAATCAGATAACTTAATAATAAATAATCTTTCTATTTTTCATCTCATCCAATTCAATTTCTATGATCATCAAAAATGGCTATAAGTCTTCAAGTTCTGCACAGAAATATCATCCGAGACAATTGTACTAATAGGGCTATATCTCACAAACTACAAATGCATAAAATCTGAAATTTGGTAGGTACTTAGATAACTTCGAACTCTACAAGTTTCTTATTTTATACTCCTCCAAATTTTGCCTATAAGGCCCCTAAAATCGAAGAGGGGTTTCTACCATTATCAAAAACAAAATCTGAAACCTATCAAATTGATCTCAAACTCCTCAAACAAGAAGCTAACCTAACCCATTCATCACTAACATCCAACAATAATAGATCAAGATATAAAAAAAACAATAATTCTACAATTTGGTCAAAAATCCGAGAAACAAGATGCTTACCTCAACAATAACACTGAATCAACACTGGATGACAAGATCCTTCTCCCATCCTCGCTGCTGAGACCATCCGCAAAGAGGGAGAGGAAGATGAGACTACGTCTTCTCTTTTCCTAACGGCAATCTAAAACGGAGGAGGGGAAGAGGTGGCTAGGGTTTTGAAACTAAAAACAAAATCAACGGCTAGGATTAAAAAATATCAATGGCTAGAATTAAAAATAAGGGGTAGGGCTCACATCAACAGGAAAATAAGATGACATAGCAAGAACAATTGTTTTTTGGATTTTTACAAAAACCTTTGGACTTCGTCTTCTCCTCTTTCGTTTAATCAAACTGTTTTTGGGCTTCCAAATGATTTGCCTACCCTGTCTGAGGAGAATAGAGTGTATCTAATCAAACCTGTTTCCAAAAGTGAGGTCTATCGCACTCTAAGATCCATGCCCCGTAGTAAAAGCCCTTGACCACATGACTTAGGCGTTGAATTCTATCTTTTCTACTAGAATGTGATTGGTGAACATTTTTTTTAAAACCATTTCTTTTTTCTTTAACACTTCTAAGCTTCCCAATTCTTGGGGAAAAACTCTGGTTGCTCTTATTCCTAAGAAAGATTTCTCTTGAAGTGTGAAAGATTTTCGCCCTGTCTCTCTCTATACTGTCTATTATAAAATGATTTCCAAAATTTTGGCTAATCGTCTCAAATTGGTTTTGCCTTTTTTAATTGGCCATGAGCAAAGTGGTTTCTCTTCTGGGCGCTCAACTTTTGGTGATATCCTTGCTGCCCAAGAGATTGCTCATTCCATCGAGACTGACTCCAACACCATCCTTAGGATGATTGCTAAGATAGATATTGAAAAAACATTTGATACTATAGAGTGGAATGCCATTCTTGCAACCCTCCAAAACATGAATTTTCCCGGCCTTTGGATTTCTTGGATCCATTCTTGTTTGTCCTTTGTCTCCTTTTCCTTTCTCATAAATGGCCATTCTAGCTCTTGGATTTCTAGCAGTAGAGGGGTAAGGCAAGGTGATCCTATTTCTCCTCTTCCCTTCATCCTTGTTACTCAGAACCTCTCTGCCATTCTTAATCAGGCGCTCTTTCTTAATCTTGTTCCTGGTTTTGATCTTTGTCATAGTAAAAATTTCAATCATTTAATGTTCGCTGCCGACTTGATCCTTGCGACTAAGGCCTCAAGATCTGCTACTCGAAATTGCACCCTTTGCTTGGATATTTATCATAAAATCATTGGTCAGAAGCCAAACTTGGATAAATCTGCTCTCTTTCTGCCTTCTTGGTGCAATAAAAAAAATTACTAAGGCTCTCTCCAAACTCATGGGCATAAAACTAGACAAATTTCCATTTACTTATCTTGGAGCGCCTATTTCTCCTTCTAGACTTTCGATTAACCATTTTAACTTCTTGCTAAATAGAGTGGACGCTGCTATTAACTCATGGTATCATTCGTCCATCTTTTCAGCTAGTCGTATGGTGCTGATTAATAGTAGTATCTTCTCTCTTCCTACTTATCTTCTCTCAGTGTTTCTCATTGTTGACTCTATCCTAGACAAAATTTCTAGTTGGCTAAAAATTTTCTTTGGGGTAAGAATGGCAATAGAAGTGGCTTCCACATGATTGTCTAGAAAGTCATAACCCTTGGCTAGTCTGAAGGGAGACTTGGTCTCAGGAACCTTAGGCATGCTAAATTTTCCTTAATGGCAAATTTTTTTTTTTTTTTTTCACTTCTTAATGAGGATGACAAACTTTAGGTGCATATTTTCAAACTTAAATGTGGAAACTGGTCTGTTTGGAATTGGGGCAATTCTTCTAACTCTTCTTGGCTCTTCAAATCAATTTGCAAAGTTGCTGAGGTTCTCAAATCAAATTTTAGAATTTCTGTCTGTAATCGTATTGCTACAGACTTATGGAGTGAACCTTGTTTATTGGATATCCCCATTAACCGTAAGCAAACTTTCATTAATGTTAATTTGCAACAGAATTCCTTTGCTTTCTCTGATTTGCTTAATGAGGGTCGGCTTGACATGAATTGTATTGAGGCACGTTTTAGGCCTAATATTGATAGAAATTGGCTTGATAAAATCTCCTTTGATCTCACTAGCCATAACCATTGAATCTTGTGGCCTTCCTCCTCTAAAATTTCAATTACTCCTGATGTTTATGAGCATTTAAACAATCCTGCTAATTCTAATAAGCTTTGGAATGGTTGGCACCTTATTTGGAAACTTCAAGTTGCACCTCGGGGGAAAATTCTTCATTTGGAAATATTGGCCCTCAGGTTCTTTGTCATTTTTGTGGCCTTGAATTAGAAACCACTAATCATATTCTCTGTAACTACAATCGTCTTCAATTTTGTTAGATGAACATCCTTACAGCTCATGTTTTTCCTCCCCATTACATCTCCAAGCTGAGTTCTGGTGATTGGCTCATTTCTTCTTTCAAGGCTTAGGCAGGTGACGTTTTTGCCAAAGCTGCCATTTCTACAGTTGCCTGGCATATTTGGAAGGCTCGATGTTGTTTGATTTTTTAAAACAAATCTTTGGACTTTAATCACATTATGGCCAAATCTTGGATGCAAACTACAAATTTATTCAAAACCTTGAAAATCATAAACGGAGTTTTCTATCCCTTCTCAATATTTCTTCTAACTTTATTACCTTTCAAACTCATGTGTCCTGGGACATGGATCAAAGAAGGATTGGCCTTGGTTTCATCATTTATAATAATCAAAGGACAGTTTTGCTTGCAGGTTCTATGGGTGGTCCTTTTGGCAATTCAATTCAAATGGAGTTTGATGCCATCATCTTTGCTCAAAAGCAGTGTCTTTAACAACTGGAAGCCTAACTTGATTCAGTGTGACTGTTCTGGTGTCTAACTTGCTCTAAAAAATTCAACCAACTTTACTGCCTCGAGATACACGCCTGCGCTGCAAACATTGAAGCAACTTTTGAAGAATTTCCCCGATGCTACGATCATGACTATTTCTAAGGATGAGAAAAAAAAAAAAGGCTCAACAATCCTTTAACCAATACACCGATTACAACTTTGAGAGATCAACAAAGTCTCCCAACCATGAGAGAATAGGGCCTCCTACGATGTTCTTCTACTATGCACTCTCTTCCTCTCTTCTCTCCTTTTTTATTTCCTCTTTGTGTTGGGATAAGCTCTCATAATCTACTTATAGGATACATATACCAATAAATCATAACGGTGTCGTCAGTCGTCAGAGATGTGCATGACACAAAGGACAATTTCATCAAATACTCATTCCGTTTCTTTTTATTTGCCATGATTACCCGAATCTCACATACAAAAAAATTTAGTCATTTCACAAAATTTTATAAAAAATTAATTATATTTCCAAAATTATCCCTAATTTATATTTTCATATTTCTCTCTTATATTTAATTTCAACAAGAGAGTTAAATAAAATATTAAGGGTAATTTTGGAAATAAATAAATAAATATTTTTTGGTGTTAGAAAATGGCAGATAAAAAAAAATTGATTTGTGATAAATAGAAGGGAACGGAGGAAGTATTTTGAATTCTTGGATATTGAAACTAACTTAATCATAAAATGGGTTGGTAGTACCAACTGTGTGCCATGGTCAATATTAATGAAGTGGCATGAATTGAGGGCCAAACAAACAAGTAGCATTATATGTATCTGTCAGGCACAGGATTCGGGATGACAGAAGCTGTGGTAATGCTAGCTGCATGTACATACATGAGGGCAGGCAGCAAAGCAGGAGGCTTCAATCTCAACCATGCATCATTCATCTAAATTAGACCAGACTGGAATGGCATCTATATATATATATATATATTGCATTATTGGAACTTGTATATATGGAGCATTAAAGTGTTTTTTCCTGGCTTTCTTGCTTATTTATTATCATGGCCATGTGCATTGTCATGTGTTGTGAGATCAACTGCCATACTTGTGCCCTTCATTTTTTACTTCTTTGTATTCTTTGTGATGGATGATACGTGTATGATAGTCTGAGACAACTGTTAATAACTGTAATAACTGCTGCTGGTGGCAAGTCTTAGTCGCGTCAACTTGTGCACCTTCTCCTCCAATGAAAGCCATTTCTGACCAAAGTCCTTCATGACCCATTTAATTAGCTGGGCATTTTTCCTTATCATTATTATTATTTAAGTTCAGTGAAATTAATCATATGATAAAATATTGCAAACATAATGGCAGCATTAATTAGCATTACTACCCAAGCGACTTGAAAAGAAATGGCTGAACCTCTTTATTTAAGATTTATTCGTCACTTGGTTCATGAATGCAATAATAAAATAGCACAAGTTGAAGAAAACATGCATTTATCTTGTCGTATTTCAATGCATGATTTCTCTCCATTAATGATGATGGATGGGATGAGACCAGGAGTGGAGAGGTTCCTCATTTTATTTTATTTTTTTTAATTCTGGTCTATATTTCTTCAACTTTCAATTATTTCATTTATTTGTTAACCCGGTTTTTTTTTTATCCTATCTAGTTATTCATTCGCATGTTTCCATGTCTTGGGACATGGTGGGGCCACTTTGTCCGAGATACTATTGGACATTTGGACCATTTACTTGGTTCCTTTGGCTAATCCGGTGTTTCAGGAAGTAATCATTCTTTTAAGATGCTCTCAGATCTCAGATTTAGAGTTTAAGACTGACTGACTGACTAATTTAAATTAGCCTCATTATGGCTTTGTTGTTTGAAACCTGATGATTTTTTTTCTTACTGGTTAATTAATTCAACAACAGCGGTTGTAATCTGTTTCTAGTGTCTGGTTCTTAAGTTAAAAGTAGTATTGTATAGCACTTAGCATGCAAGTAAGCAGCTTTAGAGAACAACTTTTAAGATACAGAACTGGTTGGGTTGCTTGCCTGAGATTATTTTGATAGATGGATTGATGGAAAGATAAAAGGCTGAGCCGAGTCAAAAGCAGAGAAGCCATGGTCAAATAAAGATAAATATATATATGTGTGTGTGTGTGTGTGTTTATATTGAAGTGGATTAGAGTACATGCTGGTGTTGTTCATAATTTCACTTCCTAAAAATACTCAGACTGTGGCAAAGACATGATTAAAGGCCCTCAAAATCCAAAACTAAAGAGGCGGTCTTTCTTTATTGGTATTGAAAAAAAACAAAAGAGAGTTGTTAAGAGTGGCAATTAGAATGATTGAAAGCATAGATTTCACCAGGCAGTTAAAGCATTAGCATCATCATCATCACCTGCACTTGAAACATACACAGAGATCAAGAGGCAAAGAAGGAGGAGGAGATGAGAGAGTAAAAATAAGCGGCAGAACCGGTTCCAAGGAGCACGCTTGGGAGGGGTAAAAACTAAAAAGAGAGAGAGATGAGGGGGACCCCGGGGGCCGCCAAAGCTGAAAGCTGAGCGTAATTTATAATCTCTGGGTTGCACAAGCCACTAGCAGCAGCAGCAGCAGCAGCAGCAGCAGGCGTGGGTGAACAAAGCCTGCCCACCAACAACATCCAACAGCCAACATCCACCAGCAGCATGCAATTTACCCACCCAAGTCCCAACCTTCAAATAAAATCTCTTTTTTCTTTCTTTCTGGTTCTCAACCTCGTTTACAGTGTAGTGTATCTTCAAATTCAAAACTCCACACATTTGAATCTCATTGATCATGTAGTATTACACTACTCACAATACCTTTCTGTACTTTATTTTATTATATATTCAAACATACATACTGATTCATTCCTTCATTGCGGATCTTCATGCTTCCTTCATCTTACAAGTGTGACAAATTAAGTCAACATCAGTTGTTGTAGCCTGTGCGCAGATGACCTTGTTAGTGATTTATTTTTTAGACATACATCATGCCTGTGCATATAACCTTGCTTCGAAGGGGAATGACCAACAAAGTATGATGCTTGCCATTTTAGCTATGATGGATTAGGATTAGTAAAAACAATTCAACTAATTAATTTACTTGGTTCTTAAGCTGAAGGAAAAAAGAACAAACTTCCAATTAGTTAGGTCCAACATCAGAATGAATCCACTGTCTTAATAAGTAACTCCTTGGCTTCTTCCAACAGGCTACCTTTTGTAGAAGAATTATGGCAGCTGCATTCCTTAATTGTCCTCTAGACAGGTGGTTTATTGTCTCCTTGAATTACAATGAAGAGAGTTTGTTGTGATGTCACCATGTGTGGCTTTTTTTTCTCTCTAAATCAACTTTGTTGGGTGTGATTTGACTGCTGTCCAGACTGCAGACATAATTTCCTTTCGATTTGTTCCTTTTTATTTCATTCAATAAAATTATAAAACACACTTGGTAGGATGTAACAAAATGATTTTTTTTTTTTTTTTTTTTTTGCCAAGATGAGCGGCATAACCGCTAAGACAGGGGCGTGCACAAGCCTCGACGGAGCAAGTGGGAGCGGGGCCCGTACACACATGGGCGCAGGGACCACCCGCACACAACCACTACTCACACTCCCAGAAATATACCATCACCCAATATTCGAACTCTCACCGCTTGTGAAGATTTCTATTGGGGACCCGAATACCAATAGACCACATGGTCGTTGGTGATGTAACAAAATGATTTAACACTCAACTGAGAATAAAGAAACGGCCTCCAGAAACATTTTATAAATTTTTAGTAGGTTTTGAAATAAATTCATTTATTTGTCTGATTATCACTGAAGAATGGAGCTCCACGTGCAGTGTGTAGAGACATAAAGATTTGATGAAGCGAACGTGAGGATGGTTCCCAAAATCCAAATTTGGTGGGGTCTGGAGTAGCCAGAACAATCATTTTGAGTTAGTTTGTAACGCAATCTGTCATTGTTCAAAGATAAAGCAAAAGCTAAAGCTAAGAAGATTAAGGACAATTCAACACTAATAGTTAATCTTGGAGAACAAGTGGGGAAATAATTTAGCATAAATGATAAGAACTAGAATAACCACAGTGTTTTCCATCGATTAAGCAAGCAGTACAAATGTTTAAATGGTAATGCAGGTTAGTGCTTTGATACTTTAAATTAAAAAATAAAAATAAAAATAAATAAAGGAAAGTAATGCAGGTTGGTACACATGAGTTGCAACAACATCAAAGAGGTGATATTGATGCTGCCTCTTGCCTGAATCCTAATATAATATCATATAAATAAGCATCAACAAAATAGCAATAGCAATCATAAGCCATCCAGACTCTGATTACTGCTCTGACAATTTCCATATTTCAAATGCATCTATGCATGCCCAACCCAGGTTGGTCTGAAATTATGGGACCCAGATGAATCAAGGGTGCCCAACCCAGGTTGGTCTGAAATTATGGGACCCAGATGAATCAAGGGGGGGGGGGGGGGGGGGGGGGGGGGGGTGGCATTGGTGATTAAATAAAATAAATGAGTTCACCCACGAAAACGGAAAATGGGAATAAAATAAAATAAAATGCATAAATGCATCCTATCCTCCAACAATTAGAGGTCAGTAGCAACAGCAACAGCAACAGCAGCCAAGGTAGCACCAAATCTGAAAACCTCACCTCACCTCACCTCACCTCACCTCACATTACATTAAAAGGGTAGCGAAGGGGAGGAGGAGGTCAGGTCAGGGTCACACTCTCTCATATACCTCTTCTATTCTACATCTCTGGCTCCTGAGTTGCATTTGCATTTGCATTGGTATTCCATGGCCACTGGGTGGGTCAAATCCCTTCAATGCATATCTAACGCCCTCGACGACGTCGTCTCCACTACTACCTCACCCTCAGCCAACACAAACCCCACAAAAAAGAAGCAATCCAACCTCCTTCCCATCACCTGCGGCAACCCTTCTCACACTCTCCAAGATGTCGTCCTTCTCTTCCCCAAACACCCCCCTCCTGGGCCTCCTCCCACCAAAAAAGTAAAACCACCCTCTTCCAGGAATGCCCATCATCCAAATCCCAAACGCCCCAAAACCAAAGCTAATCCCAATCCAAGGTCGCCTGCCCCCATCCCTCCCCCCAAGTCCCTTCCCACTCTCACGGAGCTCCCTGCAGGACACTCTTCACGTCGCGTCGTCGAGATTATCTTCGCCTCCAGCTGGTCGTCTCGTGGCACTCCTTTCCCCGGCGAGATCGAGATGCTCTTTCGTGTCCATAACCCCACCCGCACCGTCTCCCGTTTCGAGGACTACCGCGCTGCAGTCCAAGCCGCAGCTGAGGGCGCCAACGACGGTCGCTGTGCCGCCGATGGCAACGAGATGATGCGGTTCCAATGCGCCCCGCCTTCATCTTCCGCCTCAGCCGCCGCCGCCGCCGTCTCCGCCGCCGATGATGTAATCTACGACGCCCGCGTGGTTGCCTGCTCGACCGGAGGGATCCGTACTTTCGCGGGCAGCGGCGGGGCCCACGAGAGCGTGGGCGGCGGGAGCGGCAGAGGGAGGCGGTCCATGCTAGTCTGCCGAGTCATTGCTGGCCGGGTCAGGTCCGGTACGTGCGAACCTAGCGGGCGGTTCGAGTCAGTTTCCTCGGGCCGAGGCGAGCTCCTCGTCTTCGACTCACGTGCCGTACTTCCCTGCTTCCTCATCATCTACAGACTCTAGACTCTAGACTCTAGACTCTAGACCTATTATAATGAATTTATTAAACCCACATACAAAAATCAATAATCTTCTACTATCTTAATCTTATCTCTTTCTTCTCCTTCTTCTTCTTCTTTAATTATTATTATTTTTTTTTTCACCGGGTTTTTTTTTTCTCGAGATTCCCGGTTTGGGGTTGGGGCAGGTTTGTAAGGTGGTTTGAGTTGGTGGCTTGATGAAGCGAATCAACAATGCTTGTAATGTAATATCTTTCTTTCTTTGTGTTTTTTTTTTTTTAACTTTTGCATTTTTTTTTGTTTTTGTTTTTCTCTATATAAATATATGATATTGAAGTATTTTGTTGTTTTGTTTATAAAGGTCGGGGAGGAATAGCCAGCCCTTGGCCCAAGGAATCATTATGTGCAGCGAATTATTATTGATTTGTCTCATCAGCCATAGTGCTAGAAGTGTGTGTGTGTCTCTCTCTCTCTCTCTCTCTCTCGATATATCTATATATATCTATCTATCTTGCCATGTTGAAATTTAATTTAATTTTATTTTACTTATGAACTTTTTTTTTATAGAAATTTTAACCATTTTAAAGCTGTGGGCAGACCGCAGACGTGCATAAATAGCTTCTATGACAGAAAAGATAGATACACACCCATCAATCAAGTTACTAGGAAGTTTGCCTCCTTTTAGCATCATTAACCGGTTTAGTTTTTTTTTTTTTTTTTTCAGTAATTTTTTTCGTTATTTTTTTTATTTTCATCTCTAATGAAATTTTTTAGTCCATTTTTTTTCTGTTATTTGACTGTGAGTCTATTTTTATCTGTATTGATTATTTAAATTTTTTTCATAATAAATTCATGATTTATTTATTTATTTTTTTAAAGTTACTGAAAATTTTGTTTTATTGGTTTTCGTTTTAGAAATATGAATAAATAACAAGAGAAACATTCTTTCTTTAATTGAGAAAAAAAAATAAAACACCACCCTTTTATTGCAGATGTATAAGTAGAAACTTAATAAAGTTATAGATAAATTTTGTTTTTTTTTTTGTTGAAAAGGTGGATGAACCACATAAATTTCGTTTTTTTTTAATTTTTCCACATTCAATTTTTACCTGAGCAAGAAAACTGAATCTTACTTTGAACTATATTGGCGGCTCTCAGTTTTTTTTTCCAATATCTTTTTATTTATCTAATTTTATAGAATTTTCTTTTATGATGGGATTTTAAAAATGAAAATGTGTATATATTATTATTTTATTATATGAAAAGATATATTAAAATATGTCTATGCCTACTCACTAAGACACAACACTACATTAAAAATATTTAAACTCCAAAAATACACTAATCTAATAAGCCCTTGTGATACAACTAATGATAAGTTGTCATTTGTGATTTCATTAATTAGTGAATGGTTGTTTTATTTGAAAAAATATTTCATTAGTGAAGTGGTGTGTCTTTTTTTTAAACACCACTTCATTCCTGTAAAAATAATCTCCTACCATCATTTAAGCTAATTGAATGACAAACAAACTCTTCATAAGTTCATTTGTTTTGTTTTTTGAGTGCATAAAAGATAGAAGCAAACTTTCACTTTGTAAAACCATTGTTGTCTTTGCTTGAGTTTGAGAGTGCAAACTATACTTAAGGGTCTTCATTAATTGTATCCTAAAGGTAATTTGCCATTCAATCCATTTTGCATTCAAGGCTTGAAATTAGGTGGAGGCGAATTAAGCCTAAAGGAAGGTGTTGCCCACGCCTTGAAAACTTTGCACTATTTTCTTTCTTATCATTTCTTGTCTACCCTTCAAAGAACCATCTCCACTAACATCATTCATGTAAATCAAGCACAAGAAGAGGAATAGAGAGTTGAAAGTATAGCATTCATAACAGTCCAAAGCAGGTGCAATGCAAGGCAGCCCACATAACCTAAACTATAGCTAGGACTAAATCTAAAAGATGAAGCCCACTGGCCCAGCCTGTTTGATGCTGATGGCCTGCTATCAAGAAGGAAGGCAACACAAGGCAAGGCAGGGAAGTGCCTTCACTTATAATATATCTCATTGACAACTTGTGATTATCCAACCCAGTCTATATGAGGAATTGTCTACTTTAATTAGAGCATCCCATACAGGGCTTTAGGGTTTTACCTTATAAAAAGCACCATGTTTAGATCAAAATCATACTTATAAGCATATGATCTTTATCTCTCTTATTGGTTGTGGGACTTTTTAATTGATTGTTGTATACAGAATCCTGGCTGAAATGAGAGTTGAAACTGAAGTATATATCACACTAGTCAGTAGTCACATGGACTTGATTATTGTTTGATCAATTACTTTGGTCGATTCTTTGGCAGCATGTACTGATGGGTGGATGACCAACTACTTCACCTTCGAAATCATCTACTTTTAATGCAAAGCTAACATCACAAACAACATATATTGTGAACTGTTTGACTAAATGTGAGATATTTCATATTTCTAATCAGTTTTTGCATAGAAAAGTTGGAGGTACGTATGCTTTTGTTGTGGGATGTTGCAGATTTGAGCATCTCTCTTGGTCTTGGTTTTATGCATGTTTCTTTCCATCTTCTGCTTTTGAAGGTCTCTGTTCCCTGTTAATTGATTTGAGCATGCAGCATCGCAGAATTGATAATTGAACATGCATGATGATGTCTCAGTCTGACGAGAGGCCGGGAGAAGCTTATAGCTGAAAAATGTTACCATCGTGATCCCGTGAAGGTATCCATCTACAGTGGCCCTTGTTTTTGGTGGTCTGAGCATGGTGGGTACATCAGCCACCTCTTTAGGAAGCTGGATTACGGAGATACTGCAATGCTGCTCATCTTCAACTCAAGTGGCAGTGGCAGTGTCAGTGTCAGTCTAGTCCTGATCCTCCTTTTTATCTTAACCATTAATTTATATGTTAACCAGGAAAAGTGATGTGATGTTCATTTCATGTGTCTGCTGGGAAAGCAACTAACTAACTAGTTAATTGAGTTTTCATGTGTGTGTGTGAGAGAGAGAGAGAAAACAATTGCTGCTGCTAGCCAGTAGCCAGTGACATGTAACAAATTAAAGGTACGAATCTAATCTCTAAAAGCAAGCAGCCGCTTCGTATTATTGTGTCTAGCTAGCTAGTTCCTTTTAATTAATTAGCAGTCCCCACAAAGGCAGGCATTATCTGCAACAGGAGCTTGCAGGATGCTTCGTCTCCTTTACTGACAAATGCTTGCGCTTTCACAAGCAATCAGATGCATGCCTTTGAAGGATGTGACGCGCGCACCTCGTCCCACTCTTAATTTCTTCATCTGGATCTTATCATCGATTACTCTCCTCTCTCTCTCTCTCTCTCTCTCTCTCTCTCTCTCGAGCTTGTAGTTGTCTTTACCTTTTGATCACAAGCGAGCCCGGCCAGGTCGATCGATCTAGTCGAGATCGGAAACTACGTAGTTAATGTGATGCTGTGATAATTAAGATGTCCATGATGTTAAGACCATGTGAGCAAATAGTGGCAACACTTGGGGTGTTTCTGTCAGCTGCCTTTCATGTGTCTGCCACTGATCAGTTCGTTAATTTGAACCATGGAGCTTGCTTAGCTAGTGATATATAGTATTATGCTGCACGCAGCTAACTTTCATCTTGGATTTATTGTAAATTAATGAGATTCAATCAAACAGTGTTCAACCACAATATTCAAGAGAAGGGCCATATTTCACATGAAAATATCTTATCTGCTTTAAATTAAAGACTTTAATTTGGAAGAGAATGTAATCATGCTCCATACCTATCCCTTATGTTATCTTATCTTGAGCTTCATGCTACATTGCTACTCGACCTTCCCTACCATAAATGGGGAAGATAATATCCATCTTGCTGGACTCCATTGTCTATGTTTCATTCACATGCATCTAATTAGACCAATGGAATTTATGATGCGGTATCTCAAACTAAACAGTTCCTTAATTTTAGCCAACTCCACATGACTTAATAGACTGGATCATGGCCGGCCGAATAGACTAATGAGTAGCTGAAGAGGACAGAAAGTGTCCTGGGACTGCTCATTAAATGATGATTATTATCATGACCAAATAAAATCATAATCCCATAAATTTTGTATAGTTATTTGCTTAATGAATATGGTTTACTCATTCTTTTTTAATTAAAAAAAATTATGAGAAAGAATTAAACACTCAACGACCAATGAAACTAAAACAGAGACGTACGTTCGAAGAGAAGAGACCCAGAAACATGCAACATAAATTAAACCAAGCATTTCAAGGAAATCACATTCATCATGAGTATTCTTCTGCCTATCAATGTATAATGCATATGCCAAAGAGTCTCAAAGGAGACCTTTCCGTTGTTGTGAGTTATGGGCCTTACTATAAGGGGAAGGTCCGAAAATAAAATTAAACTTCTCGATCTGTGGACTCGTTATTAGAACAACTTAGAAACAATATACAAAGACAAGTGGGCGAAGAGTTTGAAAGAAATTAATGGAGAAGATCAAATAGAGTAATCATCTTCTCGATGGTCTTAATTAGACATTTAATATTGGGCTGAAGGTAATTAACAAGTGGTTTTTTATTTTATAATTTTTTTTACTTGCAAACTGTTGGGATCAAAAAGGTCTACGAGCATGCTAGAAACAAAAAATATGCACAGCGGATAACAAACAAAACTAACATGGACCTTAGTATGCAATGGAAGCGAATAAAGATATAAAATACTAAAATAAATAAATAAATACAATTCCATAGGGGTGTAGTAAAAAAAGGGACTGCATATACGCGACTCCCCTCTACTCTTACACACACAAGCCGGAAACAATCCGGCATGGATTGCTAGTATCCAACGATAACTCTTATCGAGAAATACGAATATCAATTAAAATTAGATCTCAAAACCTAATCGTAAACATGTGTAAGAATTGTAAATCCAAAACCGACACTCGGCGAATGTTTCACATGTGATAATATTTTGAGAAAAATTCCACAACCATTATGAAATAATCTCAAAAGGCTCTCACCCCGGCCATTGATAAAGAAATATCAATGAAAAAGCTAGCATGTGAACTAACATACATGAATCAACAAGAAAGATCAAAAGAGTGTTGACCTATACCTTTACCGGAGCCGAGTAATGGCAATTCGGATGGAGAAAACTTTCTCCAAAAAGGGGGGAAGGCGGACAGCACCTTTGCAAAGGATGACAGCGACCAATAATTGGACCCGACGGCGGCCTCGGCTTGGGCGGACCGGCGGCGGCGTCCTCCTCTTGGCTAGGGCGGACCGGCGGCCTCCTTTGAGGAAGAGAGGGAGAGGAAAGATTAGGGTTAGGGTTTTCTCTAATACACATGTATTTATAAAACCCTAAAACCAATCCCAATGCAATATCAACCATTGATTCCTCTTATTGGATATTAATCATATTAGATCCAATAAGCTAACACTTAATTTCTAATTAAGTCCCTCAAATTTTAAGTTATCCCATAACTCAATCCTTACACATTCGCGGTTAGACCAAATCAACTCTTGATTTATCTATAAACCATTTAGCTATTCGACTCATTAGATTGAGTCCGGATTTCACGGCTTTTACGTGTGCGATCCTGTAGGGCCGTTTTAAAACGACAATGGAATTTTAACCTCGTTAAGGCCCATAAATCACAAATATCGTCTAGCATGACAATGTGACTACCCGAATTAAAACGGAGGTCGACTGGGTAATCAACTAACCTCGTAACCTTATATGATTCCTTTGCCAATTGAATATCTCGATCAACATAAGGCATGGAGCTTAGTCACCCTTACTTATTTGTCGATCGATTTCTTGATCCTCGGTGAACTGACTAGGTCAAATAAATGATAACCCTTACCATTTCACTTGGGCGTGGCCACGCACTACTCAGTTTCACCGATCAAATGGCCGGTGATATTCTCTCTCCTCAGAGAGTGGCAATCCCCTCGCATCATAAATGTTAATTGCTATGAATCTCGATGCACCCAATCATACCCACACTTGTCACTCTGTTACGAATGACGTTAGGCGTATGTCAAAGTACACCAACATTCATCTAAGCTCTATAGCGACCTTGAGTCTAAGGATTCAGTATAAGCGTTACACGAGAACCACTTATGACTTTGCAACCATGTAGTGATCTCGTGAGCGGATCGATCCATACACGCTGTTCACTAACACGTGTCTATGTCTATTGATTGACATCACATGTCCTATAATCCGTAAAACATGATCATCACACAATAGGCATACTAGTCTTAGTTTACTATCATTCCCATGACAGTAATTGACTATGGATGTTTAGAAAGTTGTTCTTTTACGCACCAAGGTTTTACTGCCCGAATCACGTATTCGGCAACTTGTGCGGAACAAACTCTCAGGGATAGTTTTATCCAAGTATACATGCACAGAAATCTAGTAAGATAAAACAAGTCAGGTTTTATTAAAAAAACATATAACTAATTAAGGTTTAGATCAACGCATTGGGGCTAGGGCTAACACTAACAATTATCGGTATTTTTTTTTTTTATTATTTAAGATGAGCTAGCTGAGCAAATGGGGTAGAGCCAACACACAAGTGAGCATTGAGATTAGTTATACATAACCAATCTACTTATATTTTCAAAAATATGTCCTCATTTATGATTTAAATTCTCACCATTTATGAAAAAATTTAATAAAATTTTATTACTAATAGAATATATGTTCGTTGGTTCCGTACATTCATGTTGAAGCCAAAGGGCACACAAGCAAGCATGAAGCATGTCCACAGATCAAGATGCACCCCACGTGAGACCTTTTTCTCATTCCCTTTTTTTTAATATAATCTTATCTATCGGGCAACAAGTAACCACCATCTAATTAAAAACTGGAGAAGCATATGGGTAACCACTGGCATATGATCTTGAAGTGATACTGTCGCTGATTATTAAAAGGGCAGGCGTAAACAGTAGGAGAGTGGAGGACATTGGCATTGAAGAGGCTCTGCAGCTACACTCGAGGACTTGGATTTCTTGGCCATTAATTTGGATCTAATTCTGTCCTCGCACCAAAAGTGTTGTCCCTCCCTCTTCTGGGAATTCCTAATAAAAGAGCTTTTTGTTTGTTATATATATAGAATAATATGAAGTGTGAAGAGAGAGAGAGAGAGAGAGAGTGAGAGGTTCCATATATACATGTGTGGCAAGTGGCTAGCAATAGCATCATTCCTTGCCTCTTCTGTGTACTTGAGCCAAAGACATCCATATTGTTAATTTGTTAATAATATCTGGTTATTTGGAGAAATTAAAGAAAGGTGTTGAAAAGAAAGAAATCCATTCATTAACTCACTCCACTGGTTGGTTCGTGATTGGTCATGTAGAAACAACTACCATGTTTCTTAATGCTTCTTAATTCCTCCGTACTAGACTTGGCTAGGAGTACGATTAAAGTTTGTCCTGATATCAAAGGTTGGAGCTGAAGCAATAGTACTCTGTGATGCAAACAAGCATAAGGAAGGAAAATGGACCCTGAACAGCTGATAAATATGAATTGAATGAATAGAAGAAAAATTAAAAGTGGTAGACAAAAGAAGCATGATTGATCGATGAACTCTTGTGGAGCTTTCTTCCATTGATATTTCATCCTATTCTACAGAAGATAGCTACACCCATCACTGTTTAACCCCCAAGCATGGGCTCTAGTTGTTTATGCAAAGGTCATCAGGCTAAAAGTTGGCTACTTTCTTGGTTGGAAGTAGGCACATCATGGCCATGAATGATAAGGACCCACAAAAGAAGATGCTGCTCTGGAACCAGTTCAAGCTCGGCTGCTAAATCAACACGCCATGGATATTGATGTGGATTTGAGATGGTATTTAATTTGCTTCTTTGATCGGGGAGAGGGTCTGGGTCACTCTCTCTCTCTCTTTAGTTCGGTTGGTGTTATAGCCGGGGTTATAAAATCAACTCATTTATCATCATTATCGTCATCATCAAAAGTAGATAGAAAATCGATAGAAAAAGTCTCATCACCTACTTTCTGTGCGTTTTATTTTAATTGATGTGGTTTATTCATTTTTTTTTTAAAAAAAATCGATAGAAAAGTGTTTACATAACAACAAGAAAGTGTGATCATAACCATAAAAAACAAAAATAAAAAAATTAAGCACAAGAGTTTATTTAATTTTACTCTTCTCCTTATTAGCATTGATATAAAAGAAAGTTATTACAACAAAAATATTTTTTCTTTTTTAATCATCAATATATGAGAAGGTCAAAATGCTGGTGCTGTGCTTGGTCAACATATTAAGTTCTAGAACCAGAGTAAATAAGAACATGCGTGTGGAAAAAAGTAACTCTCATTTACATTTTCTCTTAATTTGTAATTAATAGGTGGCACTTTTATTTTTATTTTTTAATCAAATATATGTTTTTGCATTGGTTTTTCGTAATAATAATTGCCGGACATCCATCTCCACATCCATACACATGTGCTGGTATTAAATACGAATAACATTAATTAATATAGCAAGAACATGATAGAAGAAGCATGATATTGTATAGCGTGTCATTCTTTCAATCTCGATTATTAAGAACCAGAAACTGAAGACCATTTCAGGGTCGGGTTTGATCCAAATACATTAGAAGGAGTGACCAAACCGGGCCGGAATTTTTAATGGAACCAGATCCTCATAAAAAAACTAGTATGTCATGTCATATTCTAAGCATAGTCTAGTCGTCTTTAAAAGGCATCATCCCGCATTGCCTTTGGCGTTGGCGTTGGCGTTGGCGTTGGCGTTGGCCCTCACTCACTCAGTCACGCGCTCGCAACAACTGAGACCACCCTCTCTAACTCTAATGCAAAGGGAAAAGGCAGCAGTCATATCAGGATGAAGGCCAAAGCGATGCACCCCTTTGTGTTGTATCACGCTTGACTGCCCGGGTATTGGCGCCGGAGATCTCTCTCCTCCTCCGCCGGATCTCGATGCTGTTACGCTGGCTTCGCTCGTCGACGAAGATGACGCAGCTGTCGCTGGGGTCCTCTATAAATGGACCAACTATGGCCGCGGCTGGCGACCCCGTTGGTTTTCCCTCCGCAACGGAGTCCTCTCCTACTCCAAGATCCGCCGCCGTGAAGACGATGGCGATGAACTCACCGGCGGTATCAACGGGGCGCGGCTGATCGGGAACGCTGCGAGGGTGGCTCGCGCCGGCGGAAGGCCCGTCGGGATCGTCTATCTGAAGGTACCACTGCAATGAAAAAAAGCAAACTTTTTTTAAGGAAAAGATCACATTGGATTGCCATCGTTTCTCTCGTCTTGGATATTCTTTCCATTCGATTCTCTTTTTTTTTAATAGAAAAAATTCGAATATTTGATGTCATCAGTGATCTCTGAATATGAAATTCATAGCTCTTGATTTTTGTTTGCTTTTTCGGACTTCCGTTTATTTTGGACCCGAACTTGGGACATGGGATGATGGGAGTAGGATAAGGGCGCGGAGGAGTGCAACGGTCTTTCAGTTTCACGTTTGATATAGAGGCTATAGAGCGGAGCTCCACTGGCAGCCAGGTTTAAGTTTAAGTGGGGGACCCGAGTTTGACTCGGTGACGCGGACGTGAGAGGGAGTTCGGGCTCTGGTTTTGTTCCGTCGTGTTTGTGTTTGGAGGGTAGCGGGTAATGGCGCCATAAATGGTTCCGCGTGGCATCGTACACGAAGGGCCTGGCAGACTCGGACCAGAACATTTTAACAATGGCTTTTGCACTCCCGGACCCGGACCCGGACAGACAGCTGGAATCTATTCTTTTTGGATCTTTATTTTTATCTGTTTCAAAGCATAGGACAGCACAGCAGGAGGTGGTGGTAGAGCCGTACCCGTATGGGAAGAGGAGGAGGAGTGGTGAATTAGTGATTGCTTCTCATACTACTTTTTACTATACTCTCTTTCCTCTTCTTTTATTTATGTTTTTATTTTATTTTATTTTCAAAATTTTAAAAATTTGGCATTTTGTTTTAGGGTTTCATTTTGATTTTCTTGCTTCTCATCAATGCTTTACTCTGCCTTGTTATCCCTTTGCTGCTTCACACCATAATTAAGGTGGAGAGTATCGGGCAGTGGGAACACTTTTGTCTGTGTGTATGAAGCCAGCCCTCCATTCTTTTGTTTTCCTATTCCTATCCAACTATGTTCTAAGAACTCCAGTTCCATGTGTAGATCTAAGTTCAGGTTTCGTCATTCTTCTTCTTCTTCTTCATTATCTTCTTATTGTTTCTTGCTGCTGCCGCTGCTGCTGTTCTCCTCCTCCTCGTTCTTGTTCTGCTTTATTATTTTTGTTGCTACTTGTTCATGTTGTAGACTTGTAATTTGGGAATTAGTTCTTTTAAAATTATTTTACTGTGTTATGTGCATCTCTTGCTAAAAAAAATAAAAAAAAATTGCATTAAATCTGATTGATTGGTCGAAATATCACACACGCAAGTCAAATGATTTCACACATGTCTTGCTGATGATGTAGTTTATTATGTTTGACTAAATTGGTTGACTTATAAGGAATGATAAACATCTCTTCCTTATTTTGTTATGATGTTGTAGTTGTCATTTCTTGTAAATGGTTTGTCATGTACTGCTTTCTTGAACATTGAAAATGACCAACAACTTGTGCATTTTAATTACCTGTAGATCTCATCATTCCGTGAAAGCAAATCAGATGACAGGCGGTTCTATATCTTTTCTCCCACCAAAACTCTTCATTTGAAAACTGAGTCAAAGAAGGATCGGGTAGCTTGGATCGAGGCTTTAGTCTCAGCAAGACGTGTGATTTCCTTGAATGACAAGTTAATTTTCAGTCATAATGACGTCGCATTTTCAACTGAAAAGCTCAGAGATCGGATGCGTGCCGAAGGACTGGGTGAAGAACTTATCAAGGACTGTGAACAGATCATGATTTCAGAATTGTCAGAGTACCACAGACAATTGAAGGTTCAATATGAGGAGCACATAACCTTGCTCAAAAACACATATGATTCACAGTTGGAGGAGGTACTTACTTAACCAGATGCTCTTTTACAAGATTTGGCTATTGACATTTTCTGTGTAACTAACTCTATCTAGGTTAGTTTTTCTTCACAACCACTACATGGAACCTGATCCATCTTTAAATTTACTTCCTTCTCAGGGAGTTACTGTGGATGATGAGAGTAGAGCTATACATGAGAGCCAGTTACAGTTGATGAAGCATGAGTTTTCTAGCTCTGGACATGGAAAATTTAGTGGTATTTCATCTTTTCTTTTTATTTGATGAACCGAGAATTCATTAAAATAAAGATGGTTACGCATTCATTTTCATTTCTATCTCTATTGTTTTATGCTCATTTCTTTTCTCATTAATATTATTGTGTTTAAGATGGTTTGAGGTAGCAATACCATCAATTCTTAACTATCAAGTTATAGTAACTGAAATTGGGATATTTAAAATGCCTCCAATCTTATTAATAAAGTGGGTTTTCTTTGATAAAATTAATAAAGCCGTATCCCTTTTTTTTCAATTAATAATAATAATATAAAAAATCTACAATTGGTTCATACAGTTACGCTGATTACTTCTTTGGCTGTTAATTTGTTAAGTTAAATCATTTTTTTGCTAAAGATCCTGGAAGTATTCTTGGTCTTCCTTTTGTTATTAGTTTCACATCAGTAATTGTCAAATTGCATGTTTTTCTATATATAGACGTTACAATTTTAGTTTTCTTGCTTCCCAAATGATAAAAATCACCCTGACCTACTTTATAATCTGGTGGGCGGCTGTAATATTATGTGAAATCTGCTTATATTGATTAATTCCTCGGGGGTTGTTATCTCTATAAAATGTTATTTGCTATTTAGTTTTCTTATTATTGTTTTGTTTTGATCAGAGTATAGTACAACGGAATCTTCAGATGATGTTGGAAAGCAAGATCTTGATGAACTGTCAGATGAAGATGAACCTTACTTTTTTGATACAGAAGAGTTATTTAATGATTGTAATGGCACATCATCCTCTATGATCCTGGGCTCTGATGATAATAACAGTAAGGGATGGCCATGTGAGAATCACAATCACTCTGCTGATGCTGCAAACATGCATACTGGAACAGTACAAAGTGATCATGTCACATATCCACACATCCAAAGGCGTAAGAGGTTACCGGAGCCTACTGAAAAGGAGAAATATGTTAGCCTTTGGTCAGTGATCAAAGATAATGTTGGAAAGGATCTTACTCGTGTGTGCCTTCCTGTTTACTTCAATGAACCACTTTCATCCCTTCAAAAGTGCTGTGAGGAGTTGGAATATTCATATCTCTTGGACAGAGCTTATGAATATGGGAAGATGGTAGATTCTCAACACATTGTCTCTTGATTCTGACGCAAAATAGTGCTCATAATGAACATAACTATTTTTGCAGGACTTTGACAACAATTAAGTTATCCTCATTTCCTTAAAGTTCAGAGAGTTCTTTCTTCATCAGTAACCTTTTTATCATGAGAATATAACTATATGCTTCCATCTTTATTTTAGAACACTTGGAACATACATAAATGATATAACGTTTGGATTGGTACTAATTTCATGTGGTGTAACTGCATGCTAGGAAAAACTTCATTGAATCCGTACTTATCCTAATTAAGTTATAACAGTGCTGAATTACATGTGAGAAAGTATTTTCTATTTCATGTAAACTTGTCCTGCCTGGCATCTATTATAGATTGTTCAAGTGAAGATAGCTGTGGGAAATTTGACATGCACTTGCCTTTGCATTGTTCTTACACGAAATTATATGTTGTATCTAGGGAAACAGTCTCATGAGAATTCTGAATGTAGCTGCCTTTGCAGTCTCTGGGTATGCTTGCTGTGATGGGCGGCTCTGCAAACCATTCAACCCTTTGTTGGGTGAGACTTATGAAGCTGATTACCCTGAAAAAGGAATTCGCTTCTTCTCTGAGAAGGTCAGTGTCTGCAAACTTCTAGCTTTGATGCTTTGCATATGATTGCATCTGTTCTACTTTGTTTTATATTTTATTTAATATAAGCGCAGTCATATGCAATCAACTTATTACTTCTCTTCATGTTTATATATTAAAAATTTTCTATGTACAATTCACATACACAAGAGGCTCATATTTGGATCTTGAGTTTCTTCTTTTCCATGAGTAATAGGTCAGCCACCACCCAATGCTCATTGCATGCCACTGTGAGGGTAAAGGATGGAAGTTCTGGGGTGACAGCAACCTTAGGAGTAAGTTTTGGGGAAGATCTATTCAGTTAGACCCTGTTGGCACTTTGACCCTGGAATTTGATGATGGTGAAGTATTTCAATGGAATAAGGTATGTTTTAGTCAGCTCACCATGTTAGTGTCTCAGTTGCCTGGTCTTATCCAGAGCTATATTCTCTTATTGTTTTCATTCAGCGTTACCCGTTTGCTGACCCATCTCAGGTCACAACAACTATTTATAATCTCATTCTTGGTAAAGTATACTGTGATCACCATGGGACTATGAACATAAGGGGTAATTGCCAGTATTCATGCAAACTGAAGTTCAAAGAGCAGTCTCTGCTTGACCGTAATCCACGTCAGGTCAGGAAATCATTTTCTTTTGGAACTAACGATGAAGTGTTCTTGGTTAGAGTTCTGACTGTGTCATGCAGGTGCAAGGCTTTGTTGAAGATTGTGAGGGAGCTAAAATTGCTGCCTTGAGAGGAAAATGGGATGACAGCATGTATTACGCTGAAGGAGATGCTATGTTTAGAACGAATGACAGCAGATCACCTGAAAATGCCTCCTTGCTATGGAGGAGGAGTAAACCTCCTGATAATCCTACTCGGTACAACTTATCATCATTTGCAATTACACTGAATGAGTTGACACCAGAGTTGCAGGTAGAGATGGCATAATTTCTGCTTACGAGCTTCTATTTCTTTTTTACTCTTATTCTTCTTTATCTTCTGTCTAGTTCTGATCCCGAATATTTGATCCGGATTAAGGAGAAGCTTCCCCCTACGGATTCAAGACTTAGGCCAGACCAGCGGTATCTGGAAAATGGGGAGTATGAGAAGGCAAATGCAGAAAAGCAGCGGTTGGAGAAACGCCAGCGGATGGTATGCCTCTAAGACAAATACATTTTTATCTTTCAGTCTGCTATATTTTCTGATTGTCTGTGTTTAAACAGGGAGTTCTCTTTTCAAATTTTTAAATGGCTCTTCACTTTTGTTGTGAATATTGTTTGATGCCTTTTTTGAGCTTCCATGAATGCCCAGAAGTAACTAAATCAAACAGCAGCCAATATATCCTAGATTGAAGTCCCAAAATTTCAAAGATGTTTGCATGTCTAGGCTTTGCGTGTTATGAATGCTAGGTTTTTGTGTTTATGTAGTAACGCTCATCCCTTTATGTCTCTGGATGGATTGATTAAAAGCACTAAGCAGATCTGCTGCTAGATGTTCTCATATAAACATTGGACATAACTTGCTACATTGCTACTATTCTGGTGAAACCTGATTGGTCTCGGTAGCCAGAATTCTAATTTGTTGACATGCTGAATGTTCTTAATACTTTTAAAAGAGCTTGTTATTATTATTATTATTATTATTGAAGGAAATGGGTAGATAAAACCATGTTGGAATAATGAAAGAGACTATTATGCTCGAGTTGTTCCAATTATTCATATATCAGTAGCACTGTGGCATGAAGTTTCATTGGTGTAAATTTTTTATAATGGTTTGGCATTTAACAGAGTGCTTGTGTGTGTGTGTGTTTGCATTTTGCTTTTGGTACAGTCTAGGAAATTGCAGCAGGATGGATGGAAGCCAAGGTGGTTTCAAATTGATAGTGAGACTGGGACGTATAGATATGTAGGTGGATACTGGGAAGCGAGAGAGAAGATGAACTGGGATGGGTGCCCCCATATATTCAGTGAAACTTTAGTGGATAATAATGTTACTTCCTGTTCATAATCAAGTTTGATTATTTAGGTGAGAACCATTTCCCCATCATTTTAGTTGTGTCTGCAAATGAAATATTTCTCATTCTTTGGTAAATTTCTTATCGTTTGCAGATTCCATCATTATCCGTTGACTGAATCAAATCACCAAGCACAGTTTGCAACTTGAGTAAATTATTCTTTCCTGTATACCTTTTACTAGCTTTTCAAAACTCTGCTTTAAATGATACCAGCGAAGGCACATACATGTATTCATGTTTATTGGTGTTGTATCTCAAATTATTGTTTATTGAAAGCTAGTTTCCATCTGCTGCCATGGTTGTGCTTAAGACTCATATTGGCATTTGGTTTGTTAACAAATTTCAAGTTTTGTACCTGTGGTTTGCTTGCATATTTGCTGAAACAAAAGTAGAGATCTCACCTTCAACTGGATCCTGTCTTTTTAATATGTATATATGTTACCTTTCAACTTTACCCTTTCTTTCTAACACAATTAGAACTCTTTGGGTTCATTATATTGTTTCTTCTTTTGAAGATTGCAGCACCTCTACCACCAAACCCACCAAAAGGCGGTTTGGCCCCACCTGCCAAGGCAACCTACCAACAACCTCTGTGAAGTGGTGTGAATTTAGAGCACTCAGCAGCATGCTTGATTCGATGTTTCCGACAACAGAGAAAATTATTTAAGGTCCTTGCCAAGTTTCAAAAACGACATCATGGTCCCTATAATATTTTTTTCATATTTAATAAAATTTTTATTTTAAGAAAAAATATCTTACTCATATCTAATTTTATGAAATTTCTACTTCATCTCTTATTATATGTATATATACACTTTGTGTGTGTATATTTATCTTTCTCGCTTGAATTTGCTGAATAGCTCATTTTGCCTCATGAGGGCTTGCTAGGACTGAGCGAGTTTTTATAAGACTCTGCAAGCTTCCTCTAATTCCAGGGAGCCACCTAGAAGCTTGTTAAAGCTAGGATGGCCTTTTCATCCTGGGTGAGTTTGCCCAATCTCAATGAACTTTTAGTAAAGTTCATTCGGCTTCTAAGTGTACTCTATTCTCTGTGTGGCTCCTCTAAGTTTGTTGGTGCTCACACGTGAGAATAGCACACTAATGAAGGAATGGAAAATGTAAAGATTTAAATTGGGTCTAGAATTATAATTGTATTAAAAATAATTAATTTCTCATTATGGGTCGTATTTTTCCAGGGAGTTATGTTATGTTGTGTTAGTGTTGTTCTTGTTTCTGTTTTCGGTGCAACTGTATTGATCCATCACTAATGATTCAGTTTATGTTTGGTGCTTGTACATGTCTTTGTTTTGTTGTAATTTTTTTAAACTTCTCTTTTTATTAATGATAGTGATTTAATAAATAAATAAATAAATAAATAAAAATACTGAGGTATTTGAAAAAGTTAATGTGGTTATGTACAAGTTTGAGAAGGATTTGTAAGTCCTTTAGGAAAATAAATAAATAATATATTATTAAAAAAATATTAACATCTTTGTGACAAACCATAAAAAAGCACAGAGTACGTAATTTTTAGCTTTCAATCATGTTTCTGTTGTGTCTGTGTGTTTGTATGTTTTTTTTGTTTAATGTTTTGTTAGTTGTGATTTTTTTTGTACTCTTTTCATTTGTTCATTGCTGTTTCTCTGTTCTGTTTTGGTGTACTTAACTGTCTTTTAATCAAGTGATTCATCTAATTTTTTTTTTTTCTAAAATGTTTAATTCTTTTAAATATCAAGGGTATTTTAGTCATTGAGACTGATAAGTAGTTAAGCCCAAGAGGAAAGCCCGCCCATGTTTCCCCTCCGGGCCCTCCCTCTGGGCCTCTGTATCAAAAGCTCGCTCGACGCGTTCCTCGTCTTCCTACATCCCATCCCATCCCATCGTTCTTGGCTTCTCACGTTAGAGATAGCCGCGTTTCTTGCCGCTCCTCTCACTTCCATCCCGAAGAGATCTGCCACCATGCGCAGCCGCGGCGATCTCCTCAGTATACAGCCCACCGAGCTTAAATTCCACTGTGAGCGGCTCTCCTCCCTCTTCTGCATATGCTTTCCTTCTATTCCAATTTTCAATACGAGATCAAGTTCTCTTTTTTTTTTTTTTTTCTCATAATAAATAGAATTCGATGTGAAACCTATCTCAATACCTAATCGAGTTTGGTTTCTGTTTGTTGTTTTAATTTGTATTTGGATGGAGAAGTCGAACTGAGGAAGCAGAGTTGGTGCTCAATGCGGGTGACCAACACGACTGATCAGTATGTGGCCTTCAAGGCGTAAACTTCTTTCTCTCTCATTGTTGAGTTTCCTTTATTTGTTCATTTTTCTTCAACATAAATTATTAATTCTAGCGTCTTGAGAGTGAAAGTTAGAATACTATCTATCTATCTCTCTCAATCTGTAGGTGTAGGTTAAAACAACAAACCCAGACGAATACTGCGTGCCGCCAAATACACGTGTTTTTTTTATTTTTAATTTTTTATTATGTAATCATCATTCATTTGAATTATATTCAAGTATTGTTTGAATTGGATGTTCTCAGTTACAATGCAAGCTCAGTTTGATGAGCTTCCAGCTGACCTGCAATGCAAAGATAAGTTCCTTTTGGTGATGCCTATTTATTGATTCTATTGAGTTATCAGTTTAATAAAGAAGATGGTAAGCTGTCTGTAGAGGAGTTTAAGTTGCAGGTTGTGTACATTCCTGCCAATCTTCCCTCTCCTGTGCCTGAAGAATCAGAGGAGGGATTGTCACCATTGTCATTTGGTGTAGAGAAAGGACCTCGAAGTTCATCTCTGTCTGATACAGTAAGGGTATATGGACTTAAGTTTGCTAATGATCTCTTTCTCGTTAACCTATATTGTCATGGTTTTAGTTTTCAAGTTCTTACCTTTTGTTTTATTTTATCCAAATGGCGTATACTGATTCACTGAATGAGAGGGCAAATGTTAGCTATCAGGTGATGCAATCCTCGTGTGAGCCAGTGGAATCAGAGATTCAGAGGTGGTTTGGATACATTACGTTCTCTCTTCTTACTATGAAAAATTTGGAGCACCCAACCCGTAAATATTGCATCGTTCTTTGTATTTAATTAATCTGCACCTTTTATTTGTGACAAGCAATAAACGTCAATGCCCTTTATCAAAATAAATAAATAAACTGATGCCCCTTGACTTACTACTTGAATAGAGAATCAACCAGGAATCAGCAGTGTTTGAGATGGGAACACGTGATCCCTTAATCTGTCCTGGCAAAAGTTATCACTTTTGGGTTGTTGAAACTAGTTCAAATGAAAACCTGCTCCAATCATAGGAACTGACAATGCCGTAAAGGATTATTCTGTCGAGGTGTTTTACTGTCTAAAAAATTATCTGGTTTAAGGAATGGTGATTAGAGTTTATGATACTGGAAAATATTTTTCCTATGCATTTTTTTTATGAAATAGATTTTCCTAAGCATTTTTGTTATCATGGCTTCACAGAGTCAGTGGTAGGACTAAAATTGTTGACCATATGGCAACATTCATGTAAGTGACAGAAATGAAGCTCAGATGTTTCAGAATTAAATTCCATTACAGAATTCAAATGAACATGGGTAGTCAGAGAACAGAAGGTAGGGTGGATGAGAAGGACCAGATTTCCATCCTTGACACATTAACTGTTGGTTTGATAGAGGGGTCTAAGAAATAACTTATGCACAAGTGTTATCCAATGCTTAGGTCTTGTTATCTTTCTTCTCTTTCTGTTGAAGTTCTGCATTTTTCCTCTTTTGCCCTTTACTTCAGTAGTTTAAACCTATCAACTGGATCTCTGCCCTTCCAATCCTTTATATCCATGCTAATTATACAAGCTAAATTTGCCCTTTGGAAACCAATTTAGCTGTTTCATACCTGAAATAGTCTTCTAGCCCAGTGTTCTGTTCTCATCGAGGCTTACATGGAAAACAAATTCATGAATAGGTTCACAAAAAGATACCCTTGCATCAAAAGATTTCAAAGAGTGTCGTTTGGTGTTGATTTGTGTCTAAGAATTTGTGACATATCCATTCCTTATTGTCCATATATAAATAGGCCTAAGCAAGGATATGCTTATCTATATATTCTTTCCCATGCTTTTGTGAGAAAAATCTTTGAAAACATTATTCAGTTTATTACTGTAGGTGATGGTAAAAACTTCATTAACACTGTAGTAATCAGACCTGCGTTTGCCCTCAAATTGTCAATCTGAAATGGTGACTTCAGATCTTTGAAGTGTGAACACCTCGAGAGGTTCCTGGTCAAATAATCACAATTTTGTACTTGGAAGTCCATGTTCTGCTTGATTTACGTGAGTCTGTGATGTCATGGGCATGCATATATGACAGCAAATTTAAATTATTACCACTGCATTATAGATAATTTCATTCTTAATGGATTTTGAACCTATCAAGTGACAAATTAAATCATAATGTCTATAAATCTAAGATGTTTTCTGTTCTGGTATCATATTCCTCTACCATTCTCTGTCTTTATCCTTAAAATTCCATTTTAAACGTAACTGAGCACTTTATCCAAACAAAAAAGGACATAACTGAGCATTGATCAACTATTGTAAGGAGCTGTCCGTATCCCCGATTGTCATGCAACCATGCGTATTAGCATGAAACAGACACCAAATCAAATCAGGAAATACTTGTGCTTGAGGATATCATATTATGTTTAATTGCCATGAGAATAGGCTTATCAAAGAGTTTTGGAAAGTCAATCATATGTTATACGTTTCTGATATCAATGTTGAATAAATTTGATGGAAGCTAAAGAAAGCTTGCATGGCCTCATGAGGAGAAATTACCATGCCGTGCACCTGTCACTTGATTCCTTCAGAAGATGCCTGGTATTATTTGGCAGTTCAAATTCTCCGAAGGGAATTGGCATTTAACAATTAGTTCTGGAAATCTTGGTGGTGATTCACAAATTTTGAAAGTATTTGTAGTTATTGATGGTTTGAAATTTTCAGGTATCAAACATCATCTCCCTGCTGACCATGGAAAAAGTTCATGCTATTCAGCAAGACCAGAAACTCGAGCAAGAACTGGTATGGTGCTCCAGCTCTGCACTTTAACTAATGTTGCATTCTCTTGCTGATTTGCTTAAACACTTTTGCAGTATGTTATTGATTGAAAGGAAGTGTACTAGCTACTAGTTTTAGGTATCTATTGCTTTTAGGTCTTATCTTAAAGAGAAACTATTTGGATTGAACTAGCGTGAAATGTACTAGATTGAGGCCCTTCTAAGGGACCTTAATATATGGTTACCTAGCTACTCCTAATCTGTGAAAGGTCTCTTCCTGAATCGCCTCTTTGAGCACCGGGCAGGATTTTTTCCTGTAGCAAACAAATTTCACATTTGAAGAACAAGTGGGCGATTTATCTACCTTTGCATGCATACAATTGATGATGTGTGAAGAAATCTTATTTTTGAAAAATAAAATATGTGAAGAAAATATTCTTAATTCTCAATTGTAAGTCAAGACACCATTCATCTTCCTCTGTGGAGCACTGCCACAAGTTAAGTAAGACTCTAGAATTGATCTTGCGTGATGGTTGAAGTCGATTTTTTTTTTTTTTTTAACCTTTGCACACATACAACTCTTTTTCTGTTTTTTGTTTTTCTAATTCCCGTGTTTTTATTCATCATCTTGTGGTTCATACATATAACAGCAAGAGTCCTCATCGTGGTTTTTCGGTCATGTTTGTGGTGTTGGTGGGACTTGTGTGTGTATTAACCTAATCAACTCTTTATTTATATGTTGTCCAATATAAACTTGAGTGCTTCTCGGTATTAAACTCCATGATTTATTATGCGAAGAATATATTACAAAATTCAGCAGTAGAGAATGCATAGTACAAGTTGAAAAGCATGCTTTTTGTTAAGCGAGCAGAGCCTGCAGTGTAAACATTCAAAAAAAGGGCGCCACACCACACTTTGTCGTCGTGCATTTTCATCGGCTCATCATCTCTACCATTTAAGCAGGAAACGAAGCCTCCGTTCCATTGGCTTCATAGTTCAAACAGCTTGCACGCGAACACAAGAGATGTAAAAAGAGAGGTGAAATTAGGATAGCAGGGGAATGGGATTATTATTCTTAAAAAAAAAAAAAAAAAAAAAAAAAAAAAAAGATATGTAGTAGTATGTATATCATTAATGGTAACAGGCCTCGGCCTCGGCTAGCTCCACGGATCCGTTGATGCTGTCATCCCCCACGGCTGTGCCGGCCCTGCGATCTTTGTAGACATACCACTTGGCACAGACCAAGAAGACCCCAAGGTTAACGACGCTGAGCATGGCCAGCAACCAATAGAAATCATAGAGCCTGCCACGGTTCAAGTCGTCGGGTAACCACGCACCATGCCCGCTTTCCCCCGTGACCTTATGGACGATGGTCACCAGCACAGAGCTGACGAAGAAGCCGAGGGACAGAGTGCTGAGGAACAAACCTGTGCTCATGGTCTTCATCCCTTTGGGGCACTCCCTCAGAAAGAAGTCCAGCTGCCCAATATACGTGAACGCCTCCCCGGACCCCACCAACAAGAACTGCGGCACCAGCCAGAACACGCTCAGTGGCACGGCTGCCCCATTTTGGATTGTCTCCGGGTTGGACCACGCTGATCTAAGCCGCTTCTGCTCTGTGAATGCGGCCGCCCCCATGGCCAGGATGGAGAGCGTGAGCCCCACACCGATGCGCTGGAGGGGTGAGAGACCTTGAGGGCGGCCAGTGAGCCGCCGAGCGACAGGGACGATGAGGCGCTCATAGACGGGAACTGTGAGCAAGATGGAGCCAACGAAGAAGACTGTGAGGGATCCTGCGGGGATTTGGAAGGAGTGACCGATGTGGCGGTCCATGATGCTGGCTTGGGACACCGAGAAGGTGGTCATCTGCGCGTACACCGTCCAAAAGACGATGGTGGTAGCCCACACCGGCAGCAAGCCCACCACCATCTTCACTTCCTCCACGTCCGTCAATGTACATACCTTCCATTTGCTTTGCTTCTCCACGGCACCCTCCACGATGATCGCTGCTCGGTCTAGGAAGCTGCAAATATACGCCCAGAAATCTGATATTTTAGAAGCACGATTCCATTATTATATTTTATTTTTTTAGTTCAACAATGTGACTATGTGAGTGTGTGTACACGGACCATCCATTAATTACAGGTGATCAGGTTTTGGGTAACCAAGCAATGCTAAGCATTTAAATAAAACAGGTCAGGCATATATGACTTCCACCAGTTACTTCGTCGACAATAACAAGTTCATCCAGATTCCACGAAACAGGTTTATTTATTTGTTTAACCGATGTCTCTACTTGAGATCGGGCATATTATGTTGCCGTGGAGATTGAGGCTGGGCTGGCCCATACATGTTAAATTCAGATGCTCTTGTCTGAATGACTACGTGCAGTGCATAAGATGGGTAATTTAATTAAACTCTGCTGATTCCCTTTATCGAGAGAGTCTCTCACGCATTCATGCCAAATTGAAATTTCCTCGCAGGATAAAAAAGTCTGGCGGGCCAGAAAACAAGATGCATGTAGTTTGATGAATCATGCGCTCAATTCCTACCAAAGCACTCAGCTGTAGTCTGTAGAAACAAATAATGGAGCATGGCTCGGCTTACAAGTGGTCTATATTCGGGTTGTGTGTTCGAGGGTCTCTCCTCCTTACAGTGAAAGAGACGGTGAGAGGACGGGCGATGCTGACAATAGCAAGTGGTCTATATATATATATATATATATATATATATTTATAATTTGTATGGTAAAACATCAGCGCCCGTGATCAATCAATTTGACTCTACCAGTGTACTGACTTTTGGCTTTGTCTTTAACCACTCTACTACTAATCACAATATCTATCTATTCCACTAAAAGTGGTCAAGTATATCATTATTAACAGTGTCTATATATCATAACTGTAGGTAAGAGAGGTAGCTAGCTCAGAGGTTAAAAAACAATAATAATAAAGTCAAAAAGAAAAATAAAAAACGAGAGAGAGAGAGAGAGAGAGAGAGAGAGATAGTTTTATTAATAAAGAAGGTAATTAATTAATGTACCGTAAGTGCTTGGTATGGGGCAGCTTCTGCTTGGGCTTGATGTTGCTGGTTAGTCCTTCATGATGAGCTGCTACATCATCATAGAGCAAGGAGGGATCAGAAGGCAGGTCCAAGGCCCTTTTTCTCCAGGCACCCAACAGCACCACTGCTATCTGAGTCAATGGGCTCCCCACCAGCTTCTTAAACCTATATCTCCTAGTGCCAGCCAAGAAGACGACCAGGCCCGCTAGTATCGCAACCGCGCATATCCCATAACCCCACACCCTCCCGATGTTGTCTTGAATGTACACAAGCACAGTCACTGCCAGCAGAGACCCCAAACTAATGAAGAAGAAGAACCAACTGAAGAACTTGCCCATTGCCTTTTTTTCTTTCGGATCCGACTCATCGAACTGGTCCGAACCGAACCCTGACACACTGGACTTGAGCCCCCCAGTTCCAAGCGCTGTCAGGTACAACCCCAAGTAGAGCACTCCCAGCTGTTTCCCGTTGGCTCTCTCGCATCCTCCTCCCGCCGGGTCTCCGCACTTGGGCGGCCTCAGACCCGGCGCCACTGTCGATATTGTCAGTACGGTTACCCCCTGATAGCATTTATATATAAAATGAATCTCAAGTTCAAAAGAAAAAAGAAGAACTATAGAATGATGATGATGATGATGATGATAGATCTAGGGAGCCTACTGTGGCTTGGACTGCAGCAAAGATGGCGATGGTGAGGTAGCGACCGAGGAAAGTGTCGCCAATGAATCCACCAAGAAGGCAGAGCATGAAGGATGTGCCTAGGAAGTTGGTGACGTCGTTGGCGGAGGCTGCATTGCCGAGATGCATCGTACCCGTGAGATATGTCACCAAGTTCACCGCTATACCCAGTGTTGTCAACCTCTCACACAGCTCCACACCTTCATTTATTTATTTTATTTTATTATTATTTTTTGTGCATCGTAATTATTATCTCGTTCTTTTTTGAGAATTAAACATGCATATATATATGAAAAGTCAGAAAGAAAGAAAAGAAAGAAGTTGAGGACCTAAGATCATGGCGGCACTGGTCCAGCCGCCGCTCTGGGTTCTGACCGAGGGCCGGCCTTTGAAATCCCAGGCGTCGCTAAGGATCTTCCCGTTCGCTGCTTCATTATCCTCCAAGCTAGCCATCTATCTTTTCTCAGAATCAATGACAATCTTGCTTTGTCTCCCAACCTCCTATATACACATATCAGAAAGGCGTTACTCCTATATATAGAGGAAGGAATCATCATTAAATTCATTCTTAATTGGTTGGATATATTATATTAAAATTTTAAATTCACTCTTAATTGGTTGTATATCTCCTAATACTGCTTCCTCCATCCAGTGGAGTCTGTTATGTATCTTGTTTTGCATATTTCAACTCTTTGTCCTGTTTTACTTTCTAATGTATCTGTGAGTCAGTTACTTTGGTTAAAAATAATAATTCCATGTTACACTAAATTAAACTAGTCAATTATTATATATGTAATGCACCAAGTATATTAAAACAATAACTAAAGCACACTTTTAATTATTAGGATGCCTCATCGCTGGTGAGGATTCGTGTCTTTTTTTTCTTTTTGTGTGATTGTTTTTTTTTTTATTTATTGTTTGTTATGTTTCATCTTTTTATTAATAAAATTATGGTTTATTCACTTTATTAAAAAAAATCATTATGATGACTAATTAGAGATCAATATAAATATATAATTTTGAATAGTGTGAATAAATGACAGATTTATTGATAAAAAAATCAAGAACAAAAGTGATCTCAAACATCATAAATATATCAGAATTAAAAGTTAAAACTAATGATGATTAAGGGTCCAAATGAGGAAAAAAAGAAAAAACTATCACAAAAGGAAATGATCTATTTCAAAAATCATCCATTTATAATAGTATGAAAAATTGAGCACTCATTCGATCTTTTGAGTTCACAATATATAATTTATTATCTAATAATTTGGGTAATTATGTGGATGAAATCTAGATTTTGTATACTGGTGGTAGCTATTTCTACAAGCTAAAATTATTTAGAATCGCAATTATGGACTACTAAAAAAAATATATGGTCAATTCTAAAAATAACTGAGTTTTGTGAAATGATTTTGATTGGATATTCAACTCTGCGCTGAAAACAAATGTTTTGAAAGATTGGCCAAATTAAGAGATCCCAAACCACTCAAATACTACTATCCTAGCTACTTTGCTTAGAGGTTGAAGAATTATTGATATTAGATGGTAGTTTGGCAGCCAAAATGATTGCATACTATATGAAAAACACGTATTGCAAGAAAAGATGGTTCGTGGGTTCCTCTTTTGTTGCATAGTAGGTATGCCATAATTGATAGCTTATTGCATAATTTTTTTTAGTGAGATTATCCAAATTGAAAGTTTTGTTGTACTAGGTATGACAATTGGGATTTTAATTTTTAATGAAAAAATATATTTTTAATAAACATAAAGTTTTTATAATTTTTTATTTTTTATTTTTTTTTTGAGTGAAGTGGATAAACTATAACTTTATTAAAAAAACAAAAAAAAGTACAAACACAAACAAAAAAACAAACAACAAAAACAGCAATAACACATAAAGAGCGAAGAGATTTTAATCAGATGTGAGATGTTCAAAACCCAAAGAAGAAGAGGAGAGAAGACAAAAAAAAAGGAAAAAAAAATAAAGGTAACAGTTTGACCGGCGAAGACTATCATCTTGAATCACAAAACTGCCCAGACTACTTGTTAGGTCTTCATCATTGGAAAAAAAAACAACATTGAGAGATGCAATTAAGGAATTTCAATTCTATCAAAAAGTAGGATTTGGAGATATCATCTTTAGATAAAAAAAGACAGGGAAACTTTTTCCAATATCAACCAGGTCCAAGATGAATAACCTCGAGAAAGAGCATTAGTGAATTTGATAAATATAAATTTGAATAAATATAATTTATATTATTTGTTATCAATATATTATTATTATTTTTTATTATATTTTATTCAAAAAAAATTATTATAAAAAATACATTATCAGAACCATCACTTCCTCTCTAATAATTCTTTATAATACTATTTAAGGTTTAGGATTTAATTAGCTTTATGCTTGTATGGAAATTTTCATATATTATATTTTTCTTCTTCTTCATAATCGAGGTATATCAGTGGTATTTATCATGATCTCGGGACACATGTGACCGACTCAACTGGCAGTTGCTATTTGTTGATTTATTAGTTGATGCCTCCCCTTAAAACGTTTTTTATTAGATTCCCGGCCCCTTCAATTATTTGTTCTTGAATGTACATTTTCAAACCGATTTAATCCGTTCCTTAATATATATTATATACATGTGAGGCTGTTGATGAGACCACCTAACGAGAAGAAGAGATTGCTTCACTGATTGATGTTTGACTAGGGAAATTATTCATATATCCAGAAACTAAATAATAATAATAAAAATAAAGAAAGTTGTTAATCCGATCCATAGTCCCACACCACCTGTGATATAGTGTCTCCCTAGCTTTAAATATTTTAAGCCAATTTTTTCTTTTAACTGTAATTATAAAAAAATTAGTGTGGTGAATTCCTGTATTAACAGATACACCCCAGCAGGCACATCTTTGATGTCAGTCATCTTAAACAGTAATAGAGTTATATCTGTGCTCTGAAAGAGCTGAGCTATTTTCCCATTCTAAGGGCAAAGTTTTTTTTTTGTTTTTTTTTCGGAAAAGTGGGTGAATCACAATTCATTAAAGAGGAAGGGCAAAGTTTTATCTGTGAATCAGTATTTGTTGAATGATATAATTGATAATAATATATATGAATCTCGCAAGAAACGTCAAACAAGTTAAAAACAAAAGTAGTGTGATGAAAAAGAGAGGACTAGGGGGGTGGTGTGTTGTTTAGGGTTTTATATGATCATGTGGCCTAAGGACTATGAATCAACCAATCATTTTTAAAAAGAAAGGTTTCCTAGAACCAATTGTAATTCCTCTTCCATAGGAATCATTTAATGCACATTCTTCTAAATAAACTGGACAACAAAAACTAGTTTATAAACTTAGCTCCAATTTTGTCTGCTAAACTCCAAATTGGGGTACATCCATGATGAAAAAAAAAAAAAAAATCCAAGCCAAGTTGTAAGTTGTGAGTAATTTTAACAGTGACACCCCAAGTCGGCAAGGTTTAGCTAATCCCAATAATTGAGGTTCCTTATTCCCTTGATTACAACTCGTTCCAAAGAATTCATAGTGCCCATTTTGATCATGGCCCATCTCCATTATTGCCAAATCACACCTCTGATTTGATCTAAACTAATTAAGAAGCATGTGCATGGTCTCATTTGGAACAGCATTCTTCCTCCCTGTGTCTCAATATATAATATATTTCATGATGTTGCATCTCCCTTAACATTAATACAACTGCGAGTTTAATTATTCAATGCTATCACATGCAATAAGAAGATGAATAATGATTAACTTCTCAAGAAATATCTGCAAATTAATGTTTTTATTTCTCTTCATTAAGGACATGCAAACACATGGCTCTGTTTAATTTAGAATACCTGCCAAAATTAGTGTATATGTATTGATTCCCCGTTTTACTTGCACACTTTTGGTTACCATGAAGAACAGTACTTAATACAAATTAAAGAGATAATATATTGGTCACTGTCTCACTGATTGGTGGTGACTGGTGGTGACTGGTGGCCACTCTCTCTATATTAATTAATTAATTTCCAAGCCCCTGAAAGCTCCTTCAAATTAAGGACACAATATGTGCGCCTGAAAAGTATGAAATTTTACGTGTGAAAACCAAAATTGTCAAGATTGGAAAAAGAAGTGATGCATTGCCATCACCAATTGGAAACCATAAATTAATAACAAGATATCTTTCTGTCTGACAAGTAAAACTAGGACTACTTTTGCTTTAGAAAAACTCAAAGCTTTTTCTGGAAATAAAGCATTAAGTAAGGGCATGTTTGGCAGCAACACTATGAGATGATTGTGACTGACTTCTGTTTTTCTGTTCAAAGGAGCTGTCGGACTCCAATAGGTCATTATTGAAGTCCTATCTTTTCACATCATGATTCATTGTGAAAATAATTTCTTATGGAACACTACAATGAAGTTACCAGCAAGCATTTAATTTTCCTTTAATACCAATGAAACATCAACGCGCTTTAAGGATGATTAAGACCTGCTGATCTAGGGGTGGCCTAAATTTCTTTTGTTCCTTTTAATTATTCCCCCCATTATTTGATTCTTTTTACATTCTTTGTCAATCAATGAATGGTTTGAACATGTTGTTTTATCTCCGCTTTAATTAATAAAGAGGTGATGTATCTTCGTAAAATGAATATATTAAGATTCGGATAAGTTTACGCCACCCAAAAAAGATCAAATTCATAAAAGCAACAGCCAACTCCTGTGTTATTCACATTCATTCAGATCTTGGTAGTATTTACTATCTACATCAGTATGCAGTCATTCTCATAAATATGTATATATACAGCTAGTTAATTTGATGAACATCAATTGATGATGATGATGATGTCTTGTTAGTTGACTGCAGAGTATTAACAAAATCAGATTGATCAGAGTGAAACAGAGCCCTTATCCAATCCAGCTCTGCACTTCAATATAAATCAACATAATGCCATAATGGTAAATATTAATCAATCAAAGAATTGGGCACATTATTAATTAATATGAACCGATCATGGTCACAAGTTGCTACTCTTAGAGGGCCCATGCACCTGTGTGTGCGTATCTTTTCTTAGAATTGATGGAAATCATCTATATATATAGAGAGAGAGAGAGAGAGGAATATTCAAATCCAAAAAATTATATATGGGGCCATTTGAGCTACTACTCACGTAAACATTCAGTCATGCAAGTGGGTCCATCAAATGAGTACCCCTCAAATTGAGCTCAAGGGAACACGAAATTAAAAAGGCTTTTCTTGTTTTATATTTCACTGTTGATCTAGTTCTGCATTATGATCCTTAAACATTTATTTAATTTGCTCAAACAGAGTACAATGAATCTTTAATATTGAAAGCATACTTAAGCTCAAGTTTAGCATCTTCTATCCCAGTTGTAAAAGATTTTGCAAGGTGGCAAGAAATTAGAAAGAGATGGACCGGATAATCTTGATGAAGATGATGATGATGATGATGACGATGACGATAATGTGATTTGGCATGACAAAATAAAATAAAGGCACAAGTTAGAAGCATGTCGTTCAGCCCTCAACATCATACAAATTTAGAATGTATTTACTTGACATATCTTGATGAATACTAATTATCTTATTATTAATTAATATTGGATTCAATAAAGTGTGATAAATGTAATTAAGAAACCATGCACAGATGCCCACCTATCCTGCCTTTGGGGATCCTAAAGGCCATTCCACCAGACAAGCGTTGACAAGTGGCCACCAATATATATATATATACTTATACATATCATTGATTAATTCTATATCATTTCCTCGCCCCCCTAATCAACTGCATTATTTTTTTTCTTCCTCTTCTTAAACGCTTCTAATCAATTGAGAAGGAGAGAATAGATCGAGTTGAAAAGTTTGAGTGTGACGTCTTGTAATGCTTGCGTAACATATATGCATCTTGACATTAGTGCTTAAATTAACACAAGGCATTAAGGGGCAGGCAAATCTCCATTAATCATTCTCATTTCTCACACATTGATGTCATTGAAACAAGGCTAGTTAATTTATATGTATATACTCTATAGACCGTAACATGTGGCCTTTTATCCTCATCACCACAGTTGTGTCATTTATCCATTGGTTTGGTCCACGACCAATGAAGTCACTTTTAATTAATTTGTATCACGAGTATATAACTCTTAAGGGACGTCACCCATGGACGACAAGTTTGGATATAGAGTCGGTTTCTCTCAGCCACGAAAACTCATTATAAAATATTGGTCAATGATAAGGCGCTAGTGCTGGAACATTATTTGAATTAATTACGCAAACACAATGAATCTAGCTCATTAATTAATTGCTAATTAATGTTTCTAGTATATAATTATTATGTCATAATAATTGCTATTAAGGGTCACAGGTGCTTGTTTGGGTTCATTAATTCTCCATAGATATATAGAGACCCAATTATTGGATTCAGACTAACACGAAGTTGGATTTTCGGAGAGTTGGAATTAATTTCCAAATGAAAATTTTGTCTTGTCGTGTTGAATTCAAGTAAAATATAATAAATTTCATATCACTATGTACATTTACATTCTTCGTCTACTCCCTCTAATGTTACTACACTTACCAAAAAAAAAGAAATTTATTTATTTATTTTCTCTAAACCACCTGATCAAAACTTGAAGAGCCGTCGATTGAGGGGGTAATTGAAATATTTAATTGTGTGTGAGTGTGTATTTTAGTAGTATAAGTGAAGTCACCGTCAACTTTTCCGGGGGAAAATAATAAATAAAAAGAAAAAAATGAAGTTATATATATATATATGGTTGACATCACCTGATTGACACGAATATAGGTTGTGGATACATGGAAACATCATATGGAACAAAAGTACTCTAAAAAAAACATCATAAGGAACAAAAGTGATGCTCAAAGTTTGACACTGAAAATTAAGAATGAATAACAAGAAAAGGTTAGATGGTCTACTTCATTAAGTGATTAGTTTTATGCAAGCATGCCTCTATATGTCAGCTTTGGAGCTTCTTGCCGGCAGATTTTTCAACCCAAAAAAAAAAGACAACCGCAATTTCTACACAAAATATTATTTCTTAATTTCCAAGACAAGTGGTATTTTTCCATGGAGGCCGGTGACATTTATATATATTGTTTGAATAGTTCTTAGTCTTCCCAATTAACAAATACTGTTTGTGTACAATTATGTTATAGTTCTATATCTATTTTTCAAATTTGGCCCAAACTCAAAGTTTGGACCTGGAAAGTAAAGTACGATCTTCCCTCATGAATGGATCAAATTAATATGATCTCTGAAGTAAGAAGGTCGGTGAGGAATTTAGTTTGTTAATTTGGATAAGTTTTCAATATATTAATTCTTCTTTTAAAAAAATATTTGAAGATAAGCCATCATTAGGTTTTATCAACCCATTGCATGATTCACTTCAATTCACGATGTTCTTCTTTTAGATGTACAGATACCAATTTTTAGTTAATCGGTTTTAGAAAAAATATACAGCGCCCTTGAAACAACTTGTAAATTTAGGACAAAAATCTATGAATCATAAAGCAGTAGCCCCGGAAGACCAAACAAGACTGAGCACCAAACATATATGGTACTGATACATATCAAATTAAGTAGCTGCCAAACATCTGAGTGCTAGATAGCAGAAAGCACATGATGAGGATGGACCTGAAGCTCAGGAATAGAGCCAAGTACAAAGAGAAACAACAAAAGGTAATTAAGTGATCAGGACAGTTTTCATGATCAATGCTTTGGACCATATGTTGCTTCAATGTATTGCCGGCCACAGCAACAGCTGAAACTGATACGTATATATGAATGTTTATTTTCATCCTAAAGAAACCTTTAAATCAGCATTTGGATAGCTAAAACACCTTCACGGATTGATATATTAATTCTTTTTATATAGATTTATCATTTTTTTTAAGGCTTTTAATTCATCTCCTCATATATCCTCCTCAACATCATCGATCTAATTTAAATGGCGTATAAATCTCTTCCTCTCTTAGCAGTGTCGTTTGAGAATCACTTTCTCAGAGGGTACAAGTAAGTAAGTACGTATGCATGGATTATATATATAATCCGTATGAATAAACTATATTCATTATACAAAAAAAAAAAAATGCATGGATATGTATATTGAAACCAAGACGTGTACGTGGTGGAAAACAAGGTTTGCATCAATTCGAGCTAGGGATTATGGTTTAAATGTTTGGGTGAGGATTGGTAGTAAGACTAATTGTTGGTTGGAAAGCTAGGTTGAAAGGTCCTCCCCAGCAGCTCTATGCATGGCCTTCTTTATGTCACGTCCCGAACTAGCTCGTTGGACCAGGTGCGCTGACAAACGGCCGCACACCTATGGGCTAGAACCTAGTAAGCATGCAAAGCCTAGAACTGTTCTCACAATAAAAATTTACATACCAACACAAACATAAAGACAACTCAATTAAAAGGAAACACAAGCTCTCACTAGCCAAGTAAATTGCTCGATGAACTATTCACTCCTTATCTGAAAAATTAACAACAGATTATGAGCTTAACAATCCAGTAAGTAACCCACTAAAAATAACCGGGATCATAAGAAATTTTCAAAAAATTCAGAATAAAAAACCAATCATATCAGATATTACAAATATTTATCAAAATTATAGTTCATGAAATCAAAGTAATTCAACAAAATACAATTTAATAGCAAACAGAAATGTATGTTTCCAAATCACTATGGCCAAAACAAAATAGCAGAAATCATTTGTTTACCCTCGGTGACCCGAGCCAGAATATTAGAGGCCGTTATTCTTCACCGACGGAACAGTATGAAACTATAGTTTCTTAACAGAGTCAGAGGTTTATGTTGACACACTACAACAAAACATAAGCATCACTGACGGAAATTTTCCAACGGAATTTTTTCCGTTGGTTATATCAATATCACTAACAGAAATTGTGACGGAATTCCAACGAACAGTTTTTAACACCTCATAACATATTAGTGACAAAATATAATTTTATCACCAACGGAAAATTCCGTCGGTGATAGTTTCCGTCAGAAATTCCGTTGGTGAAAAGAATTAATTTTATTTCTATGATTTAAAACAAGTTGTTATATATTAGGGACGAAATTAGAATTTATCACCGACGGAATTTTGAATTATCACCAACGGAATTGATTATTATTACCGACGGATTTTTTTTGCTTTCACCCACGGAAATTATTATTTGACCACCAATGGATTGCATGTTATCACTAACTAATGGAATGTAAACTCTTTAAAACTATTCATTACTATTATTAATAATACTAATACTTGTGATATTTTTTGCTTTTTTAATCATAATTTTTTTGTTTATTATGTTTACCATGTCCTTTACAATTTCTTTCCTAATTTTTTTTTACTTTTTTAAAAGTCTTAGTTACTATTAAAAATAAAGCAACAAGATAAAGTTTTTAAGAAGGAAAAGAAGGAAGGATTGCAGTAAATATTTTTTAACATTAAAGGAATGCAAGGAAAGAAGAACGAATAATAAAAATTTTAAATACTTAATATCGGATAATAATTTTAAAATCTATAACTATTTATACATAATAAAAGGAATAAAAGGAATAATTATTTTCCTTTTTTTAATGAAAGTAGATATATAAGTTTAGTGGATATATAATTTTTTTTAATTAAAAATACAGGCCAAAAAATCATATAATGATAGATAATAATAAAAAAAAAACCCAACGCCTCGTCTTTTAGTCTGCATATTCGCCCTAATCCACCGCCCCCGCTTATTTTTTATCTCTTCTCTTTTACTCTCTCTTTCATCATCTTCTCCGCCAAAACCCCGGATCTGATCTGATTGGCGATGGAGACGATGACGGCGGTGTGGGCGGTGTTCACCGCGGCTGCGGCAGTGATCTACTGGTTCATGTGGGTGATGGGCGCCGCCGAGGTCAAGGGCAAGCGCGTCGTCGACCTTAAGATGGGTTTCATCACAAGGGATAAGGTCCAGGACAAGTATAAGCAGTACTGGCCCTTTTTTCGGCGACCAAAGGAGACCGTCTCTTCCTCAACCCAAATCGACGAGACCGTCTTCATTGGGGATGAAAACGTGCCACTCGAAGGCGTAATCCAGTTCAATAAGCCCTCTGGACCATCAAAGTTGCTTTCTTGGGTGTGAGTCTTCTGTCAAGTTTTGTATTTTTTGTGGCTTTTGGCTGGATTTGGATGGTATGCGAACCGTGTTGTTCTGGGGGTTTCATGCAGGTGGGGATTCTGGCCGGCGGCAATGTGCTGTGCTTGTTGCTGTTTGAGGCTATTGGGAGGTTCAACCATGGGATGTCTGCTGTTGATTTCGAGACTGCTCGGACTGCAAATCCCTTTGTTGCTGGATGGTTGCTGAGTGCTTACTTTGTAGGTGCTTATGGGGACGATGCCAAGGGAGTCAATGGTCTTGCCAAAGCCATTGTTGCCCTGCCAAGTCCTTGGCAGTGGGAATTCCGGTAATTTTTGTTTTACTTTATTCTGTGGACTGATTGATTGAGATGAAATGTATTTCATTTGTTAGTTTCTCTTCTTGTCGATCTGATGCTTACGAATTTACTGAGAACTATACATTGTAGCTTGCTGTAAACCTTCATGAAATGGTTAGGAATGGAGATGCTTGCAACGCCATTGATGAGACTAAGGAAATTGTTGTGTAATTTTGGTTCTTGGATTTATGACATCTGTTATTGCACTCATGAGCTTTTTTTTAATATTTGTGAATCAGTCTAAGGTTGTTTAGAGCATTATACTGTTATCATTATTTGAGCAAGTGGTGATGGTGTTACGAGATATCAATATTTACTATTTATCATGTGAATCTTTGGATAATGTTATAGTAGATGCTCTATATGAAAAGTGTTGGAGAAAATTCCAAAAATAAGAACAATTATTTTTAGTATAGTTGAGTATTTCTTGTTTGCCTGGCTTCTGACTGATATTCTGGAAACACCACTATTTTAGATTCAAATTAGAGCACAAACCAAGCGGTTCTGTGGTTGCATTGTTTTCCATCATGCTTTCAGATGTAGGATTCTTTTAAAATATGGTATTTATGTTTCCATTGATTGTGTTAGACAACTTGTATGGGTTTAGAATTTTTCGTTGTGCTTTTCTTCAAGGTTTTTTATATTTTCTTAGTAGATCTGTCATTATGTTTAGTGTAAAACTAAATGTTCATGAATACTGTCAAAAGAGTTTCTGGTTAGCTCTATAAAACTAAATGTTCATGAATACTTCCCATAGAATGGGGCTTAAAAGGAGTTCCAAAATGAAAAATTCCATATGGTGTGTGGGATTTATGATGAATAGGAGATTAGCTCTATAAAAGAAGTTTAATTCTTAAATTTGTTTTGATTCTTTTGAATTATCCCTAACTAAATCTGACTAATCAGATTTGGATGGGAAGCAGAAGCTGAAGCAAAGAAGATAAACCATGTGCACACAAAAATTGACTGGTAACGTTTTTATGCTTGAGCAATTGATTCACATGAGGAAATTGATTCATACAGTGCTTATTTTTTTTTTTTTGTCTCTTTCCCTCTTGTTTCCCATGGACAGTTTATCAGATATAATTGAAGAAATAGCAAAGGAGCATGAAGAGAAAAATAAATAGGATCCTTGTGTTTCTCTTAGCACATGTTTAAGTTTTTTGAAGAAGACTAAGAAGAACGGCTAGATGTCCTTGGGAGGAATTCTGCTGTGCATAACAGGTGATTTTATATTTTTATCATATTACTGCTTTGCGTATGCTGACTAGCTTATATTTTATTAGACATTACCATAAATATATGTTGGTCTGCTCTAAGTTAGACATTACCATAAAATTATAGCTTATATTTAATTCAAAGGCCATAAAGATCTGAATGCTTCACAATGACTTAAATTGCAGACTCAGAGGTAATGTATGCAGATCTTGGTCATTTTTCATACACTGCTATACATGTTCTTTCTTTCTAATGTTATTGCTAATCTAGAAAAAAAAAATACAGTTGTAAATGTACTGTTCCCTTATTATGACAACTTATGTTTTACTCCAATTGCAGATTGCTTTTTCGCTTCACTAGTATATCCGGCATTAATTTTGGCATACATGGCTAAGCTGCCTACTTGTCAAAACATCACCAAATCTATTCAACATATAAGATTAGCTTTTACGTCTCATCTCCAGCTATGCTTAACAATTTCTCCATGCTGAGTTCAAACAATCAACACTTGTTCATGTTTCTGATGCAAGCTTAACATGCCTACAGAGAGTCTGATTGGAGTGTGTTACTGATGCAAGTAACAGTGAGAATAGTGGACCAATGTGCTAATGAAGGCCTAGACCTTTAGATTTGAGTGTGTTTCAGCAGATTAACACTGATGGTAGTGGCTATACTCAATGTTAACTGATTGTCAACTATCAATTTGTAAATTGTGGAAATAATTTACAAATAATGATGATGTATACTTGTATCTGGGCTTCAAATAAATTGTAAGACATTGTCAGAATGTATGTTTGTGTGTTTATTTATAATATGTATACTTATTATAAAAAGAAAGTTGTTCTTTAGTTTATATTTTTTTAAAACTTTTATAGTGCGAGATTAATAAATTAGAAGTTGTTCTTCAGTGACGGAATTCATTTGCATGTAAAGGGACTGATTCCGTGGGAGATAATTATTTAGTGACGGAATTTTGTGGGTAATACACCACATTAGTGACGCAATTCCAATGGTGATAAAGATCTTTACCGACGGAATTCCGTGGGTAATACACCACATCACTAACGGAATTTCGTTGGTGTTAAAGATCTTTACCGACGGAATTTCGTGGGTGAAGTGAGTATATCTGTGACGGAATTCCGTTGGTGATATACACTATCAGTGACGGAATTTGTTTGGTGGTAAAGAGACTCAAATACCTAATTCCGTGGGTGATAATTTTTTAGTGACGGAATTCCGTGGGTAATACACCTCATTAGTGACAGAATTTCGTTGGTGTTAAAGATCTTTACCGACGGAATTCCGTGGGTGAAGTGAGAAAATTTGTGACGGAATTCCGTCGGTGATATGTATTTTCTTATCATTAATTTCAGTTTTTATTTTGGTTTCACTGACAGAATATTCCGTTGGTGATGCTCTAGCATCACCCACGGAAAAAAAAATTTCCGACGGAATATCATCAGCGACACCAAATTTTCCAACAGACATTTCCAACGAACATTTCCGTCACTGAAAATTATCAGTGACGGAATTGTAGTTTTTAGTGACGGAAAATTCCGTCAGTGATGCGCCTGTTTTCTTGTAGTGACAGGGTCAGTGTTTAACCCTCAATGACAGGGTTATTGCCTAGCTAAATGGAGACTAAACGTATTTATATCAAAAAACTTTGTTATCCAAAAACAAAATTTCAGAATTTTAGACAGATCAAGGCAGAATAGAATTTGCAGAATAATTTGTCGAGCAAACATATAAACATATGCATGATCTCATTTGTTTACAATAAAAATAATCCAGTTATATTCAAAACAATTTACAAACATAATAGTTCAAAGAATAATATACATGATCAAAATGTGGGAATTAATGTTTCAAAGAAATAAAAAAGTAATTCAAAATTTTAATAAGTATATAATAACAGAAACTGGATCAAAGCCCCACAAACGTTTTAATATTATATAAGCAAGAAAGAATTTAATTAAATTCAAAATTATTGATAACCAGAAATTGTATATATATAATTATACATTTATATATGGTGTTACTTACTTGAATAATGCCCAAAACTCCAAATCTCACTCTGAATCAAGTTTATCAGAATACCCTACATTGGCAAGTAATCTATTAGTTTCACCAACAAAATGAATTTTACAATAATCATAGGTTTGCAAGAAAGTTTTTAGAAGGGTACAAATGCAAAAGATCAAGCTATTACTATACTCTCCCAAATATGGATCTTGCGAGGGTACAATAGCAATTATCCACTCTAAGGACATATGACAATTTCATAATGACTGTTGAGTACTAAATCCCTCACAACTTTACATATACTTTTCCAAAATACAATTTCAAGATTCCAAAAAATGTAGACATCTAATACAATGACATATCCGAAATTCATATTATTTAGAGAACTATTCAAATTATAACATTCATTTGAATCTTCAACTATTTCTGCAGAATTATAATTCTGACATATCCCTTCCAAACATGCATATCTCTCAACCTACAATTCCAAAAGTAATAAAATTTTACTGACAACCAGATAACTCAAAAATAAACAACTTTCATATTTTTCTCCTTACCCAAATCAATCTCTATGACCATCAAAAATACCTGTCAATCTTGATGTTCTGCACAGACATCCCATCCGAGATAATTTACTAATAAAATCATATCTCATAAAATATAGGCGTATAAAATATGAAATCTTGCAGGTACTTAAATAACATCAAACTCTACAATTCTCTTATTTTTCAGTCCTCTAAATTCTGCCTCTAAGACCTCTAAAATTGATGAGGAATTTCTGCTATTTTAAAAGCAGATATCTGAAACTTATTAAATGAGATCAATCAACAATTTCTCTACCTGAACTGTATAAAAGATTTTGAAGGCATAATATGAATTTCACCAGAGGTTAGGAGACCATTCAACAAGGCATCAAAATTAAAGATAGGTAGGGGTAACAATGCAAAAATGTGAAACTACACGGCCCACAAGAAATTCCCTTTTTTACAGAAAAGTTTTTAACTCTAATGCTGGCAAGGATGTGAGTACGAATCAACACAATATGATTAAAAAAATCCACAAAAGATCTATTATCAAAACAAAAGGCTAAACAAAATCAGGAATTATAAACATGGTCTGAAAATTATGCTTAACTCCTAGAAATGATGATTATCTAGACAAGACCTAATAGCCATAATTGAAGAATTAAAAAGAACTCATAATACAAAAGGAAGAAGATTGCATAAAGAAAATCTTGTTTAAGGTGTAGATATTCTACGATCACCTACCTATAGTCATACTTGCTATTATGGATCTTGTCATCATCTCTACTAGGTAATCCATCAAAGAGAAAGGGAGACGTGTTCTCTCCCAAATTTCAATGTACGTGAACTCCCAACATGATAAGACTTAGTTGTGGAGATCATGGTTTTAAAAAAAAATAAAAGAAAAAAATAATAATTTAAATCAAACAATACAAATAAAATAATAATATTTAATATATATATATATATATATATATATATTATTTTAAAGTACATCTAATGGTGGGGATCTAATCAGGGTTATATCAAACGATGCGAGGTCCACACTTTAATTCAGATATCTTTCTCATGAAAGCGACAAGAATTCACGCCACGTACGTCAAGGTTTCCACTTAATTTGTTATGTCTAGGTCACTTCCACAAAGTAGCTAGAGCCTAGATGAGCAGCCACACATCATACTTTCTTTTATCTTTTCGTCACAAGGTAAAGGAGCAGCTAGCCACACATCAGATATCTTTTCATATTAATTTGTTTTTTATTTCTTGGTTTAATGCAGCTCATTCTTGAAAAGCTCTAGAAATTTGTCAATCTGAATCCTCAGTGAAGCAAAGTCTTACCTTTATCAGCGAGGAGTAGGAGATTGAAAAGGCATGCACCTGTCTGTCATATTGTAAGAATAGTGTATTGCATTATACATTGACAGCTGCATGTCTAGATCACATGACCATCTTTTGCTCGATTTTTGTCCATTGCTTTACTTATGGAACTGATATATATATATATATATATATTTGAAAAAGTGGATAAACCACATTCATTGAAAAAGAAAAAGTACATATAGCAAATACAACAACTAAGCCAGAGCTCCAGTCCACCACGAGCAGTAGGGACCAACAAAAGAAGCAAGCAAAGACAACAAAAAAGAGAAGGCAATCTTAAGGACAGAGAGGTCCTTTAGGGGAGAGACATCGAAGCACCAACGCTCGATCTCGTCCAGGGGTGGGGGCTACAAGGGTGGGGCATGCTGCCCGAATCCCTATATGAGAGAAATTTCAAACTCCTCTTAATCTTGGATACTGGATCATCAATTTTTGCCTTCTTCGATTCTGGAGCTGCATTGTACCAAAAGATTAACAAACGTTCAACCTTCATAATGATAGATACAGATGGAAGACAAGTGGAATTAAATATGCGTGCGTTTCTTTCAATCCATATGTTCCAAGTAATAGCTCACACCAACATATCCCAGAAAGGGATTAAGAGTTTAGGGACCCTGCCCCTACAAGACCCCCAGAGGTCCTTGAGGGTTCTGGAGAGCTAGCCCACACTTGCGAGCTGATTAAAATAGGCCCAAATGTGTAATGTGAAAGGGCAGTTAAGAAGGAGATGATCATTAGTCTCCAGTACAGCATGGCATAAGACACAAGTGGCTGTCTGGATGCGGTTGCATCTACACATAGCCAGGTTGTCTAGCGTCAAAATCTTGTTATCCTAAGCCAACTAGTTGAAAAGGTTAATCTTTTTAGAGCAAGCCCCTTTCAGAATGACTGGTGTTCTATGGCATCGAAGACCACCATCATTAAGAAAAGTGTAAAAAGATTTCACTGAGAATCGTTGATTGGCAGTGATCAGCCAGATTTTTTCATCTTTGCCCAGGGAGAGGTGAGCCAAGGTCTCAATGATGAGATTGTTCCAGGTAAGAAAATCACTCCACTGAGTTGCAGGAGATCTACTCGTAAAGTCTTTGACCGTTTCTGCTTAACACTGGACCAAATGATACTGGTTAAGTTAAATTTGAGCCGGGGCATATCCCTCGACCCAGTTCTCCAACCAGAAAATGATGGACGCTCCATCACGAATATATATATTTCTTCTAGCAAACATTAATTGCATAAATTACATTGCTTGTATTAGTTGATCACGTACCACGGCAGGTACAACAAAGCAACCAAGACATGTGCAAGAAGAAGAAGAGTGTATTCATGAAAAACAGATAAATCTTTATCAATATTTTGACGTCAATCCATCACATACAAGGCGTACGGGGTAATGAAAATATCCAAGCAAAAATCAAGTCATGGCCCATGGCAAAAGCATATATACCATGAGTCATTATTGTACAATTAAAAATTTAAAACACGCTAATAATTAAAAAAAAAACCAGACGCACATCTTTTTATTATTATTTTTTATTTTTCCCAGCAATGAGCAATCTGAAATTTAAGCCATATGACCCATCAACAATGATCAGGTCAGACAACAGACCATGCCACTTGTTCACAAGTTAATTAATCCAAAATAGCATATATAACCGCGCGGACTTAAACCTTAACACAACGCCCACACAACTTATACAAAAAGCCCGGCCAGGTCCTAGCTAGACTGCTAGAGAGCAGGGCAAAGATAACCAGCGGGAGGGTCTTTGCCGCAAGTGATGAGAACCTGAAGAGCCAAAGGAATGTAGATATTGAGGTTAAGAACCTTGAGTCTTATTGCAGTGCAAAGGCATGCAGCAGCCTCAAGTTCCAGCAAACCTTGAAGCACCGGGCAGCAAACGTTCTCCACCGGGTTCCCCAACCCAACATGCACCAACCCTAACACATCTATGCACAACCCTATTTTCAAGAGATCAATGGAGCACTTTTGATCAGACGGCATTGAGGGTGGAGCGTTGATCCCACTCCCACCATTACCATTGTGCGGCGGATAAACCACCACTGGAGGCGGGATTACCACCGGTGGTGGATCTCTTCGTGGTCTCCTGCTACTAGTGCTGTGATGGTGAGGGCTGCTGAATGTGGTATGCGACGAGGCCTGCTGATTGCAGTCGGTGCATGCAGAGACCGGTGGTATAAACAACAGTGTTGGTACAAGGACCATCAACGAGATCAACATGGCCATGGTTTTGTTGGAGGCCATTTGCATCTTAATTTGAAGAATTAATGAGCAATTAATATGCAGGAATCTCAAGCGCTAGATCAGCTAAAGTGCAGTCATACATATAGTGGAATTTTATGGCCAACCCGTGAACCATCATTTGATGTGCTTGTTCTTTGTTAATTAATATTACTACTATAGTCATTCTTTTTAGTTTGATGCCGTTAGCAAGTTGCAGCTATAACTCCAAAGAATTAAGTAGATCATATGCCTGCTGGAGAGCAAATTAACATCACAAGAGAACATTTGCATAGTTTTAAGAGAATGTCTCACGATCGGATCCTATAATAGCCAGTTGGTTAATGAATGAGGATGATGGTGTATATATATATATATATATATATATATATATATATATGCGTGCAGATGAGTTAAAATTACAACTGGGACAGGTTCCGTTCGGTCCTCAAAGTGAACATGTGAACCTTTTTCCCATTTGGTGTTATTTGTACTGTTTCATCCAGCCCAAGTGCTTGCTCAGATGCAAATGGACAATGGACGTGACAAAAATAATATGACTAGCTGTCGGCAAGTGTGCCAAAAAAATCTGGTCAAGTTTGACTGCAAGGTACATATGCTTGAAAGTTGAAAGTTGAAAGTTAAACCATGGGACCCGGGAATTCAAGCTCCTGGTTTTGGGGGCTGCATGGTTTGTGGTTGTAATTGTCTAATTAATTAATTAATTAATTAAGTAGAGGATCATAGATGTTATTACTCATTACAAGTCAAGATGAGCACATATATAGACTAGTTAGCTACTCTTGTCTACAATTTCGATCTTGTTCTCTTGTGTTAATTAGTACCTGCAGACATCACCTGCACTAATTAACTTCATCCAATTATATTTATAGTATATATTTGAAATAAGAAGGAGTTCAGTAGCTACTAGCACGGCTACCTTTTTAAAGATGCATGAGTGCCACATGATAGTTAAGAACTTAATTAAGATGAAAATACTAATCTACGTGCATACTGATGATTCAAACACGCAGAGAGAGAGAGCAGACTTACACGCAGAGAGAGAGCAGACTTATATTCAGTGGAAATTAAAAACTTGAACACACAATGCACTCACACTCCAGCAAAAACTTTTCTCTGTTTTTCACTTCACTCAACTGAACTAGTTAACCCATTACACCCTACTTGTACATTCATACATTCTAGAGAATTCAGCTACTATTCAACGTACAGAAAAACATAATAACACATCAAACTCATCATAGCCATATTACACTAGAGATGTTACATTATATATATTTTATACATTATACTATCAACTAGCTTCTTTCCGGAGTAGTCTAGATGTTCAACACTTGTTTCATGGTTGAATAAGTCAACTCTGACTTCAATCATAGTCCAATGTCAAAGATGTGATTGAAGCAGGTGCTCTGGTTCAAGGAATGGGGGTTGAGGAGCACACTACTGCATGATGGGCTGTGGCGTGTGTGCAGGAGGTCTGCAATGGTAGTTGCTGAGAAGAATGGGTGATGGTGTTGTCTAGTGAGCAATTGTACTGAAGAGCATGGTTGCTGAGAAAGTTGAAGTGAAGTTCAGTATCCGTTTTGATAAAGGTGGTAGTTTAGTTAGTTGGGTTCTGATAAAGTATGAATTAAATATTAGTATAATCTGTTTTGGAGTGCTGGTAACCAATGGAGAGTAAGATAGCTTATTGTGCACCCTATCATGTTGTACGAGGGTATGCTCAGCCAATGGTTGAGTGTTATTGTGTCTCTACTTTAAATGCTTTCTTTTGCTTATAAATTAAATGAAGACCATGTGCTGATTGGTTGTCTTGCTTAACATTGAAAAGTCTTCTCTTTCCTTTTTTCTCAGTCAATCCAGTTAGCAACGCCCAGCTCTATAGAGCATTCTATCAAACACTTAGCTTATAACCTGGCATTTCATCGAACACTTGTTTCTTTGAGTCTGTTCTCTCTACTCTTAACACCAACATCCAACAGCTACTGCTGGTCAACTTGATCAACTAGTACAAGAGAGCACATACTTGTACTTCCTTCTGCCTTTATTTAAATATTTACTCAGAATGGAATTTAAAGTACACTTTGGTAAATCCCTCCCACTGAAAGCTAATACTAACGGAAAGAGTACGTAGACACACACACTCTCAAACACGCATGCGTATACATGCGTACAATACATACATACATACATACATAGTAGCAAACTAGCTCAACAAACACTATGAGAGATACGTAAGGCACGCAAATAGGGATGCATGCGTATATGTATATATATGTACGCATGCATGCATACACAAGGCAAATGAAGGCAAAGAACCACCAACAAGAAGAGTTGGAATTATTGACAAAGGAAGCCAGAGGGAAGCTTCTTGTCACAGTAGTTGAGGAGCAAGGAAAGATCAACGGGGAGGGTGAGCTTGATTCCAAGAACATTTGTCTTGATGGTGGTGCAGAGACAAACAGCAGCTTCCATGTCACCAAGACCACCGAGCAGTGAGCAGCATGGTTCCTTTGGCGGGGTCCCCACGTTTTGGCTGATCAAGCCAAACAAGTTGACGCAACTGCCCAGTTTCGCTGTGTCGCGAGGGCATTTAGCTGGCCTAGAGGGAGAAGGAGAGGGCTTTGGTGAGGGCTTTGGGGTGGGCTTGTGTGAAGGTGTCGAACAAGAACCAGTGGTTGAGGAGACTAAGGAGAAGCAGAGGAGGTTCAGACATAGGAGAAGAGCTGCAATGCCTAATGCTTTGGATGCCATTAATTAATTAATTAATTAATTAATTAAGCTAGATATTGTGTTGATGGTGGAGTCGGAGATGAACTAATTAATTGATGATGAAGGTGGTGAGGATATATCGTGGTTTAATTAGGGTTTTATAGAAATGTTCCCTGAATGGTAAGGCGCTAGCCATGTGAGAAGGTAAGATCGATGGGCCTGGTTTTAGCTGGCAAATGCAAGTTGAGCACAGTGGTCCACGTCTCTGGGCATGCGATTGAATCATGTTGGGTTAAATATCCATCTTGTTTGAGTGTCCCTCGGCCACCCATCATTTTGTTTCCATATATATGTGGCTGGACTACCGCCTCCGTCCTTTTTTTTTTCTTTTCTTGGTTTTTTTTGTTTTTGTTTTTGTTTTTTTGTTTTTTTTGGGATAAAAATGGATGATAGCAGGCTGAAGAAAAGGAAAGGCACATAGAGACAGATCAACGGTAGAGATCATCCGTCCACAAGGACGTCTTCTTTTGCCTTGTTTGACGGTAAAGATTAGACCTCTAACTTTTTTTTTTTGTTTTTTTAATTTATTTATATAGCTATCAAAAGGACATGTACGACGGAGGTGTAGTAATTAAGATAGCTCAATGATCTTTTAAATATTTTTCATGTGAGATAAATTGATATATAGGATAATGAAAAACTGTCGCACATGCCCAAAATAATATATTAGGAATTGTAACCCTATAATAGTAAATCTGCTATATAACCTTTATTATTTATTCTATAAAAAAACCCACATTAAAACTCATTTATTAATAAATATACAATACTCATAGTATTGAAATATGACAGCGCAGGATTTCAACCTTATTATCCATACACTATCTTACCATTGCACTAAACAAGTGTTGATGCTCTCTAACTTATAATTCCTTTTGAAGAAAAAAAACATATAATTTACTTTAATCATTAAGAAATCCATGTGATTATGGTTATTGTGATAGACGAAAGAGAGCAAAAATTAAAACTACAAACATTCTTAATAATAACCTAAACCGGATCCCATGTGCCTTGACAAAGAATTGAGCTTAGATCTTAGATCTTAATTCCCTGATCATTGGACAGCATAATTTTCAACTTTTACTAAGAGGATTGAATTTAAAGGGTTTTTTTTTAATAATAATAATCAAGAACTCTATTACCATAAATCCCTGTTTGTTGGATCATGTTAATAACAGTAATAGTAGTAGTAGAATAATAATAAAAAAAACAAAAAACAAAAGATCTCTGGTCCTTCATAGGATTGACAGTGAGTTTTCGTGAAATTCTGGGTCTAGAAATCCTTCACTATGCAAGCCGTCAAGAGAGCAAGTCGCATTCATAATCACATGCAATCGATGTTGATCCAACACGGTAGCCATTCCTGGAGCCAAATAAGGGCGACCTAAATATGTGCAGACACATATCACCATCCACATAAGTGAAGTATATGCAAGTTGCGTCCACATTTACTTAACCATCTGCCATCATTTTCTACAATAGATATCCATCCTCAGACCAGATACCTCCCAAGTTCCCAGCTCTCAATGGTGCAAAAGCTCAAATATAGCACTTTTGCATTGAGAAAGAATTCAAGTACTATGGCACTGGAGTGACCATAAAATCAATCCAAGATTAAGATATTCACCATTTCTTTCCATTTTATTAGAAACAAATAAAATCCACAAACTAAGATAGTCATATGACTTGTAAAATGCAGCAAAGAGTATCAAGGCTCTCCACCAAGCTCCACTCGAAGGTCTTCATAAGGATAGACTTTGGGGGCCTGTGAAACCAAAGAAAACACCAATATTTGTTACACAGTGAAATAAAAACAAAACCAACCTTAACATACCTTGAGCATGCGCTCATAAATGAATAATTTCTTTGAAATAAAATGAGTAGTTGTAGTCCATGATTTCAAAAGAGACATCAAACTTATTCTCTCAAACTCAAAAAAAAAAAAAGGAGATTACATTCTGAGATCAAGAAGGGCCATTTGGCACTTTATCGACTGGAAGCTGTCATCTAAAATATCACAAGTGATATAGTAGTAATTCAAATTAGTGAAAACATGAGCTGAAAACCTTTAGCAATATTTATGTCTGAGCCACAAAGTATGAACCGAAGTTTTTTAAAAACGAAATTTTTGCGCAAATTTCATATCTATTTTAAATCTAGAAGTTTAAATTATCACATGTATCATAATCTAGGTGAATGTTTGTCCTTACCTAGACTTATGCCTTAACAATGTGAGAATACTCGCAACACATACACATGAAATTTGTTGGACCAGTCCCAAACAAGGAAAGCCAACCCCATTTATCTTTAGAATTAATGGGACTGAATTCCATGTCATCAAGCAGTCTAGACATTTAATTAAGTACATGAATGGCCAAGTAAGAAGTACATAAGTTAACAATAATGGATTGTCACCACAATAATGATGTTGAACCTATAGGCAACCAAAGATCATCAAAAGTGCCAACCAACTGATAATAGCACATTATCACTTGTTCCACATCAATCCATCAAGAACGCATACTTAAATTGGGGTTTTTAAAAGGTGAAAGTAGAAATGTTCCTGTGGCTACAAGTTGTCAAGTAGTTTTTTATATGTCAAGCCCAAGCATGGCACAAACAAGCTGTGGGAAAACCAATTCCCATATGTCCATAGCTTGAGAGCACATTTGAGTAAATACATGTATTAGATGGCCTATGGTGGATTTCTCAGACAAGATAATTATGAGCATATCAAATCAACATCTAATTTTTGGAAAATGCATTTACATATACAAAAACTTCAACGAACAATCAAAACAATAAACATGGTCCCTTTTTTCATCAAAATCAGAATTTCTCCATTCAGTGAACTAGAAGTTAGCATCCTTTTTTCCTTGCCCATTTAGATTATGAAACCTGGATTTCGTTGGATCATATCCTTGTGCCTACAGTTCACGTGAAAACCCACCAAAATATTTAGCAGAATTATTTCCCACCCTTAGAGAAGGACTCTTCCACTCAAACACAATAGTGAACTTGCAATGTTAGCGGTAGCTTAAACAGTTAGCCAATCTGCACTACATAGCCAATACTAGCCTTACTCTTTACTTGAAAATTATGAAAATTAGCTGCATCAATAAATCAAAGAAATGGGTCTGTATAAGTGAGTTCAAGAAAGCAAAATAAATTTTTATCACAATATTTGAGTTTAGTTTGATTGGCTGTTCTCAGAATTACATAGTCGAGACCATATCTCTTTCCAAGAACATATAATACTCTTTGAAGCCATAAGCAATTCAACTCCTTGCGAAAAAGAGCAATTCCACTTGATTGCCTCCTACGGTAATATTCATGAGCAAAGCAATGTAAACCATTGTCGTTCTGTCTTTTACACTTGAACAATGATTAATTAAAATTACTTTACATGTAACCATCCAATCCTTCTTTCAGATGACTTCCTATCATAATGCCACTGCACGTTAACTATATACTATTTTCTAACTTGTGCATCTCTTATCATCAAAATATAGAAAAGATTAAAAAGGAATACAATGAAAAAGTACATGACCTTCAAGTGTATGATAAAAAAAGAATTTATTAGGCATTTTTGCCATGCCACATATATGGTACTCCAAAGTCAACAAAAAGATTTATCTATGCCAGACTCAAAAGTTCATCCATGCTTTCTTACTTTGTCTTCAGAATTATCAGATGTATGATATGCTAAAAGTCTCTATCCAATAAGGTTACTGACCAGTGGCTAGAGTAGAAATCAAGTCTTCAGCAAAAGATTGTAACCCATGCATATTGAAATCCTTTCAAAAGCCTTAGGCCTTGTTTGGATTAGACTGGAAGCCCAAAAACGCTTTTTTATAAGTTAAGTGCTTCTAGGCTTAAAAAAAAATTGTTTGGATTAGCTTTTCTGCCGAAGCAGAAGCTACAAAAAAAAAAATTAGAAACACTATTTTTTTCATAAGCTGGTCATGTGAAGTAGTTTTTCATAAGCAGTTTTGGGGTTACACAATTACTTAACTGCCCTTATGAAATAAAGAAATGACCTAGGGTTTTAAGTTTCTCTCCAAGTTTTTTTCATCCCCATCCAATCATTCTCTGTCTCCAAGATCTAAAGGCCTTCCTTCCGTCCGCTCATGTCCCCTCCTCATGTGATAAATGCATAGTAATTGGGATATTATTATAATTCAATGAACACCCATTTTAGTAATTTACTTAAAAAAATCCTACAAATACACATCCAAACAACTTCAAAAGTACTTCCATATTAACATATTTAAACATAAAATACAGAGAAATACTTAATTTACACTAAAAAAACACTTTTTCCAGAAGTTCTTCTACTAAATTGAAGAAAAAAAAAACGTTTTTAAAAAAGCCAATCCAAACAAGGCAATATTTGACCATAATTGTGAGGCTAGACCCTTGTATCTCTACCAATACCAACCTAACAAATACCATTTCTCTTCCAATCAAAGGTTGATTTTGTTTTTCTTTTGACCATCGTCATGCCTTCTTATTACACAAACACATTGCATTCATTATTTTTGGTAATTAAACATTGCTTGTAGAAGTTGAGGCAGCAGAGGGGAATACAATTCTATGAGTAGCACATTTTCTAAAATCTAGAGCTAAGCATTTGAATTTGTATCTACGATCAACCATCATGAGTTACCAGAGCAATCTCCCATGCATATGCTGTTTCCAAAAATTAAGCAACTACACAGAACCCAAACATTGTAAAAGCCCTATTTAGATCTAGCAGGAACACAAGGCAGCAACTACTAAGAAGGCAGAATTGAAGTAAAGTTGATACCAATAGAAAAGACAGAAGAGGATTAGAGTCTTACAAATGGTATCTTGGAAGCCTTGTCATTCCACACCGCCAGCAGCCCGATGGACGCGAAGAAACTCAGGCCTCCACAAAGCCAAGCCAGCGCCTCATACTGCAAAGGCAAGAACTCGGGTACCAATCTTTCTGATTGGAGGATCAAAGAAAAGGGATCGACGAAACCCTAATGATACAATACCTTTCCAATAGTAGGGGCGAGGCGGTCAATGCAAGGTTCGGGGTAGGGAGTGCCATTGTCCCAAATTAGTTCATCGTGCGCAGGAAGCTGAATAGGACGAAGACGATGGTTAGAGTGATGGCGATGGTGATAAGAGGAGAGATTTGCATCAGAGAAGAAAAGATAGAGAAGGGGCTCACAGGCTTGTCGGGGACGATGTGCTTGCCGACGGGAAGGCCCATGCCGGCGCGGGTACGGAAGGCGGAGGGGAGGGATCGCCCGACTACACCGCCGCCTCCCATGATCCGGCTGGCCGCACTGCTGAGTCTGCCTGCCATCTTCGCTATTCCTTATTAGCTTCTTCCTCTTCCGATCCACCTCTTTTCATCATATATATCCATCTGGTCGATCAAGTTAGTAAATGGGTCAATCAAGATTGAACCTAACCTGTTTATCCTGGCTAGCTAGCGGTTGCAACTTGCCTACTTGTCCCTTTCTTTCTTGCTTTCTGGGATAAACTTTAGTCCCACATCGGGTAGGATGAGAAGTGTCTATCCGCTATGGGCTATAAATAAAGAAGCCTTAACAATGTACAAAGCCACGCAGCTGCGTGGTGAGCACAAAGCGAACTATTCTTTCGCCTTTTACTAAAGAATACCGTGTGCACGCCACATATAGCAGCATACGCCTATTTTTGGAGGGTTTTTTCTACAAAGGAAAAACCCTATAATTATGAATAACTAAGTATTTGGAACGTCTTGTCAGCTGAGCTACTAGTACTCAGCGGTTCTGGGTTAAGTTGCTTTGTAGTTAGTTGACGTGTGCTCGTGTGGTAACGGGGTTATGATGTTGTTTGCTCATTATTTTACTGTTCAATAAGAAATCCATTGATCAGAGAGATACGGTACACGCAGTATTGATCTCATTTGGCCACATGTTTTACTAACCGAAAGGGTGTTATTCTTCACATCTAACAGCAAGCGAGACAATTTCTACATCTGAAACAACACACTTCAACTACAAAAAAAGCAAAGAGACGTTTATCCATGTTGCGGAGGCTTCAGAAGGGTTATCACTCGGTGATGACCAAGTCGAGCTTCTTGAATGCGTCCAAGGTGACGAAGAACCTGTGTAAAATGTTACTTGGACAAGTCATTCATAGGAAAAACAGTATTCAGAATATTCAAGTGTTTGTATATAGATATGAATCTACCAAGATAAAATTAATCCATTTGCAAGCTTTAAAATTTTGTTTATAGGTATGGAATAATATGTCTAGTTTCAAATCTGGCCTTTTTGCTTAAAGCAAAGAAGTTCGCCGATAACTGATTTGCCAAACTACTGTGCAGGGAAAAACATTGCTGCTATAAGCATTAAAAGAACAAAATCTTTGGGGAAGAAAAATCATGCCAACTTCTATTTGGCAAAATAAAACAAGAAATTAATGCGGCACTGTAATGTTTTATTTTTATAAAACCACAATGAAAAGTCTTGCTTCTTTCATCTTTCTTCACAATATGCAACAATTATTTAAAGTAAAAAAAGTAAATGTCTTGAATCATATGCTGCACACATTCTTTCCATATGCAAAGCATGAATGTCCAAAGACACACGCATGAGTGACTCAAAAAGATGCAGAGAATTAAGAAAATACAAGAAACCTTGACTGTAAAAGCAGTCAGGAAGATCTGCATTGAGAGTTAACTTGACCCAAATATTAAAAGAAAATCATAGGAAAAAAATGAACATGAACAATTAGCTTTTGTATTTAGAGTCTTAGTCATCAAACCAGTCTCATCACATAACTGGGTTGGTTACAGAACCTAAGAGAGCTCTGTAAAAAGTGCAAACTAGCAAAGTAATGATAGCGTCATCATAAAGCAGTAGCTTTGCTCTAACCGATGGCATGTTGTAATAAAGAGCAGATAAAATGACTCGTGCATCGTAAAATTTAGAATGTGATGTTAGAGATTTCTAATTCAAATGTTGGCGTACAAGCACTAGATATAAGTAGAATACAAGGATACAACCCTGCAAAAGTTAATAGCTTGCTAACTTACCGTCAAAATTGCTTTCCCTGTGTTGTCTAGTTTCAGTCCTGGCCCTTTTATGTCAGATTCAAGAAAAAACAGCTTCCCCTTCACTGTGTCAGAAGTTGCCAGATCTCTTAGCTCCTGAAATTTTTTGAGTTAGCCAAAGTTAGGCAATATATAAGTAAACCAGTCTGGCAGTAGTTATATGTCATCAAGCTAAATGCAAGGATACAGCAATAAACAAATTTAATTATCAAATACAGGCTCTTTAAGAGAAAATAGAGCACATATTATAATAATTGAAGAAATCCGATCTTTAGCTGAAAAGGAAATCTCACCAGAGCCTTCTCCCAGGAATCCTCAGCCAGCTACAGACGAAGTCAGATGTCAAAATTGGTGTCAAAAAAACCTCAGACAGAGATCAAAAGAAGGGAATTAGTTAACTTAGACCTTCTTTCTGGGAGCTGTAATTAGTTGAGCATTCGCTTCTGCGTATACAGCTATCTCATTGATAGCAATGTTGACCTTCTCCAATGTTAGCCTCCCACGCATATAACTAAAATAGATAACAGCAAACATTATTAATCAAACTTTGATGAATGAGACTAATGTAAGAATTACAGATCTCATCATATTTTCTTGTTGCTATAAGTGTTAAGAGCATTCAACTGTTAAAGTCTTAGGAACTATTAAACTAATGAAGTGATCATCCCAAATTTGATGCATAGCAGCTTGTTAATCCACCATATAAACAACAGATTGAAAGCAGAGTCAGCAGACCAAACCCGCCAATTTGCCGGGTGCAGCATATATACTATGAAATTCATTAGAGTGTTGATTTTTTACTATCAAACCCCCAAAAGCAGCAGTTGCAGATAGCAATGTCATAAGGTATATTTTTTATTTTAAAAGAAAACTGGACTCTGTGGGAGATTGGTCGCCTATACTGCATTTACAAGGTTTGAATCACAAAACAAAGAGGACAATCGCAAATGCATGGCCAAACAATTTCTTTCCATATTATCTCTTAATAAACAAAAAGCATTTCAGATTTAGGTTTAAGCCATGTAGGAAAATTGCCAGGAAAAGAAGCATTGGAAACAACAAACTCACGATGACAATGAGTCTAGTTCATCTGCAGTGATATACCAACGTGGTGCTGAAATTCGACCCTTTTTCTCCTTCAAATAAATACAATAAATCCATCAATAAGATAAACAAGCAGACTTCATTAAGAATGCATAAAATTTTGAAAGCACCATCCTTGACAATCATAAGAATCAGTATCATTTTAAAATTAATTTGAGGATGCAGAATTTCCTACAATAGAAAGGCAAGAGGCAAGGGAAGCCTCATTTACAACTCTAAATAGTTCGTTTCTTTAATATGCCACCTAAAACAGGGTGCAAATATATTCTAATTTTCCAATTTAAGCTGTCCTGACACCAAATAGGCGAAACACCAATAGAAGCATTTGTGCTCACTAAAACTTAGAATGGAAGAATGTATCAGAAAGCCTAGTATGTAAGGAAGAGTTGAAGAGGAAGCAGCAACTTCATAAATAAACAGCTGTTCATAACTTGGAACGAAAACATGAAAAATAATTGGAAAAAATTCTCAGTGCTGCACCATATTAGAAACAGGTTTCCCAATGATATAAGCATAAATTAGCGCCCATCATATGCATGGCTTTCCAGAGAAAGAACTATGTTGTGTTGGAACTTCACAAAGCAGCAAAGGGATGAAGAAAAAGAGATCATCCCAAATAATCACATTTATCACTAACCAGTCCATTTTCAGTGATTATAAAAAGAAAGGTGATCTTCAAAGAGCAATCTCCTCACCTTGAATGGCGCCATAGCTGGTTCCCCCTGGACTTTGGATGCCTCGCTCAACAAATCATAGTCCCGCGTGTCCATTATATCACTGAAAATCGAAGTAACATTACTTTTTACTGGTAATTCCGAAACTAAAAAATCGGAGCAAGGCTAAGAAAACTAAAAATTAAAGATACCATGAAGGCATTGGATCTGGTAGGTCAATGACCTCGCGCATTCCTGTGGGCTTGTGAACAAGCATGTGTTGCAGCATCCGCTGCTGGCTGCGAGACATCTCAATGAGCTTCTGCACCGGAGATTAAAAAAAAATCAATAAATTGGGTGAAAAATTGAAGGGAAAAGCACAAGGAGATGAATCGGAACCAAAGTCATACTTTTGCTTTGGGAATAGCATTCCTCTCTTCCTGCAGCCGGTCCTTGATGGCCTGGATCTGTGACTCCATCGTCTTAAGGGTCGTATCCACGGCCGAGAGATCGGCCATACTAGTGCTTGGATACACTGAAGAAACGAGATATTTCTAGGGTTCACAGCCATTAATAGCATACATAGATCAAAAGGAAGTGAGAGGAGGGATTACTGTTGCGGGCAATGACAAGCTCCTGGAGCTCGACGATGCGGGAGTTGAAGGCGGAGATGAGCACATCGAGCGAATGCCCAACTTGCTTGAGATCCATCGTCGCCGGATTCCTAGATCCTCTCAGCTGCTGTGGCCGATGGGGCTAGTCCAAGTTTGAAATGCTCCCAAGGGTTGGCGGGAAATTTAGGTGATTTTTCAGAGCACTTTTACAAATGTAACCCTAAAAGACATCAAAATTACGATTTCATCATATCTAAGACAGTGCTTTTGATGCTATCCCGTTTTAGGATGGACGGTCGTGAATCATAGATCATCATCATCCAGGCCCATTTTCAGTACTTTTCGCCAGCCCACTGGGCCTTTATCATTATTTTTTCCATAAAATTTCATGTTTTTTTTATAACTATATTTAAGATATGACAACACCATCTTGTTTTTTTTTTTTTTGGGAAAATTTCAAAAATAAACTCTGTGGTTTCTCAGTTTTGCAAAAAAGGGACAGAGGTTTGTTTTTTTCGTTTTCAACCTATGTGGTTTCCCCAGCTAGTAAAAAAGAGAAAAACCGTTAACAACCATTTAACAGTGTTAACTCGTAGGGGCAAAATGGTAAATTTATTGTAAAAAAGCTACGTGACATTAAAAAAAAATGATTTTTCAACATGATTTTATTTGTTTTTTGTAATTTAAGTTTTTTTTTTGTTTATTAGAATTTTTTGAGAAATTAATAGATTAAAAAGAATATTTTTTTAATGTCAAATGAGATGGATTTTAAATAAATTGACCATTTTGCCCATGTGAGTTAACACCGTTAAAAAGCTATTAACGGCTTGTATTTTTTTTACTAGCTGGAGAAACCACATAGGTTAGAAACGAAAAAAACAAACCTCTGTCCCTCTCTTGCAAAACTGGGAAACCACAAGGTTTATTTTTGAAATTTTCCCTTTTTTTTCTTTGTAGTCTTAATTACTGCATATCCTAATGGCTGACATTGTATTTTTTATAACATTGACGATATTAACATTGATTGGCAGAAAGTTATATATATATATGTATATATATATATATATATATATATATATATATATAAAGTAGATTTATATTTTTCCCTTCACTCAAACTTTAAGAACAACTATTTAATTATGGTTTTCTTTATTATTTTTAATTCAGTTGATCTCTTCGTGTGTGATCTAGGCAGACATGCATGCTATCAAAACAGAAACTTTTTTGTGATCAGCTGTAAGTACATGCATGACCATTGTTAAGTGCTTTATAAATATATATATATACACACACAATTAATCTCAGTCCAACTTTGTTGCATGGGACTGATCGAAGAGATGGATGTCTGTCTTTCTTGAGACAAGAACAAGTTTTTAAAGTTACTCTGCCATTCTAGCTCATCCCATTGTTTATTTGTTGCAAGTGTTGACAAAAAGTCCTGTTGGAAGACTAAATTGTTTGCTGTTAATTTAATGTGTCAAAGAGGGACATCTTCGAAATGCATGCATGCATGATATATTAATTAATGTTAATATCATCCCAACTTGGACTAAATAAATATGCAAACAAACCTTTTAAAGAAACAAGAGATGTTGTCGATCGGCACCCATTGGGTTTCATTTGAAAATTATATCAAGCTATTAGATTTTGATGAGTTTCAAGGTAGCATTAATTGAATCGCTGAAGGATGCATGTTTACTCCAGTACTACACTAGTTGGTCAACTAACATGAACTTCTTCTTCTCCTTTCCCAATGTTGGACTTATGTAAGTTTCTGCTTTGTTTCAAATACTTTGCAGAGATTTTTTTTTAGGATATTAATAAATTCCTACAATGAATATTAGTCATGAGGTGTTTTATTTTTTTCCATATTAGAAAAATACAAATAATATACCAAAAAATTCAGCAAACAAATAAGTAATAACTGCCTCCAATAATTAATGATCAACCATCTAGCACATCTACAATGTCCATATACTTAGAAGCAGTTGATCAATAAAACACATGATCAGTTAGTCACCATTGCATGAACATTAGAGTAACATTGTCAATGTGCGCATCTATTTGTTATGGATGGATGGCCCACGTTGGGGCATCTGGTAGTCCATGGACAACGATTCGTTATTGGTGATGGTACCCTCTTGTTCCTCATGAGATAAGACCTACAATATATATATATATATATATATATATATATAAGAAGAGCAAACATCAGAAAGCATGACATGTTACTCCCTTCCTCTCTCAAAAAAAATTCTGAGATTTCATTTCATGCATTAATCTTGTATCAAAGAGGTCGAGGGCAATGAGCATGACATGTTCACTTTCTTGGCAGTTGGCACCCTCACCGTGGACATGATATGGGCCACACAAAGCATGTTCTCTCATACTCTTCATTCCCGGCTTAATTATACTGATTCAAATGTGCATGCATGTATGGTGCTAACATATATAATTATATATTTATGTATATGCATATCCTTACCATTGATTGACTTCTTTGTGGATAGCCAGCATGAGGAGAGGTAGCTAGAACATCCATTGATCCTGCACATTGCATTACTATTAATAAAATTATTTACAACACAGGACGAAACTCTTTTGCAATTTGCAATTTGATCAACAAGTAGCAAAGCCAATTCTGTTTTCAGAATTTTTTTTCAATAAATATTTGGTTTATTCACTTTATTAAAAAAAAAACAGCAAAATATATTTAAGAGCAAAACTTGGAAAATCTTTTCTTAATCAATTCATTGTCACTCAAAGAAGTTTTTTTTTATCATATACAATATTTAAGATGTAACTGTTCCTGTTGCTTAAAGAAAAGTGTGGTTTATCCACTTATTTAAAAATAATAATAATAATAATAAATATTCAAGAGGTTACTACATGAAAACCAAGAGACTATTAATTGATATATATGCATGAGCTTCTTGCTTGATTAACTAACAAGGTGAATGCATATCTAATTAGTTGAAAGCATGAATTATATATAGTCTAGTGCTTTATGAAAATTATTGTTTAGTACGAAATCATAACGATCAGTAAAAAAAGAAAAAGAAAAAGAAAAAGAAACAGGAAGATCAAAATTAAAGAGAAAAAGAAAGAAGGTGATCATGATGGAGTAGGTAGCGTAGTATACATTCAGTTGTGAGATGGTGGATGAGTTTTTGGTCCAGCATAGTCTACATTAAAACCTGGATGTCCCCTGTGTTTCTCCATCCGAGGGACATGCCATGAGACTGAAACATGGGACTGAATTCGAACTGCACCTGATACTAGGACTGCCTTCACTGCATGATCCTCAACCTTTGTGGAAGTCCTTGTCTTGCCGTCCTTGAGGCTTTGTGCAGTAGTTGCTGCACCTCCAGAAGTCCTCCACTCTCTCTTCAAAGGATTAGATTCAATGCTTTGATCTTTCCTCTAAATATATAACATCAACCAAAACGACAAGTTCAAGATATATCAGAAAGAGTAGTTCATGCATGTGTACATATACGTATGTATAGACTATAGTATTATATAGTATTCAAACCTTGTTTGGTGGCTGGATTTGATCATCAGTCAGGAGGCGACCATGGCATGAATGGATGGATATGAATAGTGAAAGGAGGATGAGGAGGAGAAGATGAAAAGAAGACATTGTGGGCGTGTTGCGGATCGAGCAGATGTTGGGGATCAATTTGCTTGAGAGTTTATAAACTATTTGTAGATGGTGGCATTAATGCAGGGCTGGCTTGTGATGAGCTGAAGTACTGTGCTAGTATTAATTTCTCTAAGTAGACATATATAGATGCTGGGGTGTTGGTTGAGAAAGAGAGAGAGAGAGGTGGGTTATGGAGGCAGGGTGGCCTCCTTTGTCCTCCCTCTTTTCTCTCTTAACACCAAGGAATGGAGAAAGCTAATCAGAAGTCCCTCAATGGGAAAGAGGAAAGAGAAGAAGTGAAAAGGTGAATTTATAGAAAGGTTTAAGCCCAGTTTATGGGAAAAGTTTATTTTACATGATGAAGTACGTGAATAGTTTAATGTTGTTTTCTCAACATTAATTCTTTATCGCTTTCTCTCCTCTGAATGTTTCTTTATATATATATTTATATATATATATGAGCCGGTGTCAAGAAGGTGGAACAAAAACAAGAAACGGAGCGCCTAGCTGCTAGCCAGTGTTTTGCTCGGGAAAAGGAAAACCCATGCATCTTGTCTTTTATTTAGTGATCCTATATATATTTATATACAATTGGTTTCACTGTGTTTTTCCCGTTCGACTTCTTTTGATAAATTAATAAAACTGGCTTCATGTGGATGCATGCATGCATGTCTTGTTGTGTGCTTATAAGAGAATGTTCAAATTGAGATCGATCTCTTAATTTCCTCTTTTTACCTATACATCCATTTGCTGTGTTCTCTCTTTTACGTATATATCCATTTGCTGTACGTGTTCTCTCTTGTCTATATATATATATGCAATGCAATGGTTAGTTCTGTTTCTTATTGTATTCCATCTGTTTATATATTAATTATTTAGATATAAAGGTTGACCGAATGAACACTATCATTCCTACATGCACGTGGACACAAAGGACGGCAGGAAACAGACGGTGAAAACGGCAGGCAGGCAGGCAGGCAGGCAGCGAGTGAGGACTGAGGAGAAGAATGTGCGTCAATTGTCTGATCAGGGTTACGCCGTGCCGGATAAAAGTAGCGCACCGCACCGCACCTTACGGCCTTAGTTGTCGTCCTTTGCTTGTCAGTTCTAACTTCTAAGTAAGTTCTCTCGGTAGTTAACATTACTACCAAATATAATAATTAATTAATTAATACAAGAAGAAAAATTAATTGATGGAAAATTTGGGGACCTGAGCTTATTCCGGATCCACGTGCATAAGACAAGCAGGAGAGCCGCAAAGAAAAATGATTTTTATATAATTAGCCTAGTGGACTTCATAATTTACCACAAAGCCCCAATTGAAAATTGAGACACTGGTGTTGTGTCTGAGACTAAGGAATAAATAGCCTGATATGATATAGCCTTTCCAGTCATAATATATGAACAGAGTAGTCAAGCAGCAACCACCAAGAAGTGCTAATGAAAAGGATAAATAACTGGAATGGAGAAATTGAGGACATCATGTCTCGGCTGATGGAAACTTAAGGGATAAAGAAAAGCAAGCTTCATTGACAATGAGATGTGATCCTCTTTTAACTAAACTTTATGGCGGGAATCAAGTAAGTCCCCCGGGGCACCACCAACTTTTTTAAGAGTTTAGGCCTCTTTCCAATCCTTCAAAAGAGAGATACAAAAACATAAAAAACCAAGGAATGAAACCATCTCTTTTTAGACTTTCCAGTTCCATCCACTCGCATTATATAAGCATCCATACAACTCCAAAAAAACAAAAATCCCAATTTTGAATTTCAGAGAACAGACAGTGAAGTACATTGCTTCTCTTGGGATAAAATGCTAAACAGGAAAGCAAACACATTCATGTAAAACTTAAGTTACATTTGCATCAATTGTGCGCGCGCGTGTGCGCGTGTGTTTTGTGGGGGGTGGTCAATTCCACTGCCCACAAAAAAATTAATTAATTAATTAATTAAAAGTTCAATAAAACACAGATAACTCTCTTAAAAGTTGATTTGTTCACAAGGTTGCCTTCATTGACAATACTCAATAACACACACAGGTTATCGGACCATAACAATATTCTGTAATTTTATTGAAAAAAACAAAAAATGATTCCAGGGACCAGATGTCGCAATCACTTCCCATGAACATATATAGGCGGGGATACAGGCAGAAGAAAGAACAAGTATAACAGAATCAATTTGAGGCACCAAAGCTGAAAAAAGGGGAGGAGTACTAATTTATAGAACTGAGATATAACGGTGAGAATTAATCATCATTAAACCCTCCAACACATAATAGTATGGAAAACCTGTTTAAGAATATATATGAGACGTCCCGGCAAGAATGAACCTTCAAGCAGACAAGTTCCCTTTCTATACATTTTTGGTGATATTAAAATGAATTTATTACAGCAAATCTATGACCTTTTGGCACACGTACTCACCTATCTCACCTGCTGCTTCTAATGTACAGCCTTGCAGCCAGGAGGAACAAGATTAGCCGCTCAGTGCCCTTACACCCTTTAAGTCATTATTGCACAAGAAGAAGATTATTCACAGTAATGTTTATGTTGTTGGTTCTTAGCAAATCCTGAGAGGAAACAAAATTTCAATATGGTCAGTGTCAAAATGGGGCTGAAAATTGTCACCAAAAAAGAAACCAGATATTAGAAGATACCTGAATAATTAGCTCATCGTGGATATGGGGCAAAACCTCCCTCACTCTATCTACCATGGTCCGTAACTCTGACATGTTTGGATTTACAGAAGGTGAGTTGTTTCTAAACCGTAAGCCAGATCCATTTCTATTATTTCTGATGGCGGGTGAAGGAGGTATAGAAGAACCAGAGGCCTGATGTGATGGCCAGAAGCTCCATCCTGCATCTTCAAGTGAACCATGAGAAAAATTTTCACCAACCGAAGCCAACTGCCTCATCATCATCTGAACCCCAGTAAGCCCAACAGATCTGATAGCATTAGATGTGCTAGGACCATCAATTCCAGCATTTGGCCAAGGATGCACCCAACCAGCAGAGTCTAACCCAGCTCCCCTGCACACAATAAAGAAAATGTAAAATACAATAAAGAACTGCAGGTTTTATCCGGGCCAATTATTTCTCCAAAGAAAAAAAATACAAGAATATATAAATCATAACTGCAAGTTTTATCAAGTAAAGCAAACTCAGACAGAATGTGCTAACACCCATGCTCATTCTATATTACATTCACATTAAGGCAGTTAGTTGCTTGAATAGTTGGACCTATTTTGCTAAAATGTCACAAGTAAAAAATTATAAAACTAAAATGGCACAATGAAAACTTAAGAGATGCGAAGTTTTTCAGAATAGATCCCCAATTGTCTCATCTCCATCCCGCATACACTTATTCTTAAATCAAATTAGTTCAGGAGAGATTTCCGCCTGCTAACTTTAGTGATCTAGAAATAAAATTAGCGGTAATATCAGGATCCCATTATGCATACTCCAGTATAGAAATAAATGATGGGAAGCAAGCATTGCTAATAGAAATGGTAGCATATGTCAAAAATAGGAAGTAATGCAAGCACACTGCACGAACCTCCAAACTGTATCAGGATTACGCTGCTGGTTAGCGATTGCCCCACCTAGTTGTGTGTGCCCCTGAATTCTTTGGGGATCAAATCCCAAATTGCCTTGTACAGCAATTTGGTCATCATTGGCAACCTCTCTTGCTGGGGAGTCTGAATGGTTTTGAGGTCTAGATAGAAAAAGAGGCCTCCGACAAGTGGGACATGCATATGCATCAGTTAAACCCTGATCCAACCTGGGAAAAATAGGTGATAGGGAAAAAATTAATAAGAACCATGGAAGCTGGAGCAAAAAGCATACCATCGATCAGGTGTGCTTGGATGGGGGCATCTTTATCCCCAAACAGCACATTTGTTGGGTGGAGGGGTTAAATATTGGGGGATTACTTGAGTTAGCTGATATTTTTTCTTAAGATTTAATTGAAAATATATTAATATTAATAAACGCAACACTATATAGAAAATTATCATTATAATTTAAATATTTCATTTGTAATAAACTCAAAGTTTGGTCAAATTCAAATAAAAGTCCTTCAAAACAAATTCAAACCCCAAGCCAACTTAACCGCAGTTGTCAAAATCCCAACCAAACACATCTTGTTGATTGATGTGAAATAAAATACTAAATAAAGAGAACTAGAGAATCACATCCCTGAAGAACATTCAAGGCCTGTTTGGACTAGCTTCTTAATAAGACATTTATTTAATTAGACAGCACTAGGAAATGTTCTAGAGTACAGGCAGTCATGGTTAATTTCACAAGCGTTCCAAAAGAAGAAATAACCTACTGGTGGGAAAAGGACTTCCCTAATGCTAGTTATAAAAAATATTCATGCTTCGAAAGTTGTTTAGCAACATCTACACATACAAAATGATCAACCTTTGAGACTGAAAAAAATGAATTTTACAAAAAATGATGTGTGAGAACCACATCAAGTAAATCACAGTATGTTACTTTTTGGGGAAAAGTAACATAATGCTTCCTTAAAATTTGAATAATGGTTTTTTCCTAGCATTTAGCTTAGTGTGGTTAATTGTCTGCTCCATCTAGACAAATAAGATTATTAAGTCCACAGTGTTTTACATTGTTTTCTCAAATTTGGAGATCTTTCAATAGATTCTACTGAGGTAAATTCCAAATGTTAAGCAAAGCCTTACAGTAAAAAGCTACAATAAATTGGACATGAGAAGCTAATAGTAAGGGATGATGGAATGAACACTTAGTCATAGCTTCAAAATTGCAATCAGATCATACCAAGACCTTAAGCAGCCCAGATGAAAAAGATGATTGCACTGTAGCTTTTTGGCTCTGGCCATCGGTCCCTGTGATTTAGACAACTAATTACCACTCTGTGAGTATGAAAATAATGAAATTTCCAGGAACTAGGACAACTCACTCTGCAAATAGCACATTCATCATCATATGCACACAACTCCTCATATGTAGCATCAGGAAGTGCTCCATTAAGAGAATTCAAGGCCTTCCACATCTTGATATATCCTTTGACCAGCTTTACAACAGTGCTTACAAGAGCCTGTACATTAATCACATGAAATTATTACATTATACGATTGCCATCCACCTCAAAAATAAATAAATAAATAAATAAATAAAACCCCAAAAAAATTTACACGCAAATTTAGGAAAAGGATTGCATCCACTAGTTGAAATGCCATTCCATGCAGCCACCAGATGATGAGATAATGTCCCAAAGCCATTAGTACTGTCATCATGTCCAGAAGAAACCCACCATGTCGAATGAGAATCCCCTTCCATTCTGATAGAGATCCTGCAACCCAAGAAATAGTTTGATCTCCAGAAACATCAAAACAGTTGAATATTTTCTAGTGCCTTAAAACTGATTCAAACCAAGAGGTTAATCTTTCTACAAGTCATGAGAAAATTCAAATTTTTAATATAGAGTAACACTTTATTTTAAAAAAATGAAACTATAGAATTAACAATGGTATTATCCCATTATATCACACCATTCAGAATTCTAGAGAGCACTTCCAGCTATAACACCGCAAACTAATACGAGCAAGGCCAAGTAATTACTATATAATCTAAAGAAAGCTATTGTCAAAAATCTTTATGACAGATAACTTTGCCATAGCCTAATAGTTGCTAATGCCAACATCAAGAGCATGAGAATAATTTGGGAGATAGCCCACCTATGTCTCCATAATTACTACATAATTTTTTTTCTTTTTAAAAAGCCATTGTCAAAAAGCTTTGGCAGAGAACTTAGACAAAGCCTAAAAAGTAGCTAGTGGCAACATGCATGAGAATAGTTCATGAAATGGCCACCTATGTCTCCATCCGCTACTCTCCCTCATCATCATCCTCTGGCTTTTTCAATACTTCTGCTCTAGAACATCTTAGCAACAAATTCAGGCAAGCCAAAACCTTACAATAAAAATGAGTTCGCACTCTAACCAATTATGAATTGTTGGTCATAGTAACAATAGTTTTTTTTTTTTTCAACAAATAAAATTGTCTGGAATCAGATACTCCTATGTCCTTTCTTGCATAACAATTTATGAGGCCATCAACAAAAGTCTGTTACTCTGCAGTAATATATATGAACAAAGAATCCAAAAGGAGATATCACGCACAATATACCTGCTCCCAATTTATAAGAAGCTTGAGATCCTGAGCAATCCCCACCACTCTCAATATAATGGCGATGCCAAATCTCAAGAAATTGAAATCCATGTACCATGACAGACTACAGCACATACATTCCGTTTGTCAGAGAAAAATGCTGACAACATATCACAAGATTATTGGAATTATTTTAACTACTTTCTTTTTGCATCAATAACTTCTTTTATTTTATGATTGAAAATGCATTAAACATATATCCGGAACAAGCTCATAAAATTAACAGCTTCAAGTTATAGTTGGATGTGGTGCCTATCATCACTCCACATTATTCTCTAGCTCTTTAAATTGTTGAAGTATATAACAATGAGAGCCTACATAACACTTCAACCAGCACTTACCAGCAGTGTCTCACATAAAATGCAGAGAGGCTCAAAGAACAAGAGCAGATACAATTTAGAACTAAACGATTGGTAGATCATCATGCATAGCCTTATCCTGAAAGAACAACCATACATGGAATGTAAGCAATTTTCAAGAAAAAGGGAAAAGGCAAAAGCAGTTATAGGCACCTTTTTGTTCAGAGAAAATCAATCAGAGATTAAGCATTGAAGATTGCGTTATAAGACAATAAACCTAATTAAATCTGGAGATATCGGGAAAAAGAAAATTTTAAAACCACTGTCAACACATATCGCGATAAATCATTTTTACATTAAGTAATGCCTTTTTATGGAGGAGCAAGAAAAAAGAGAACAAAATGAGTTGTGCAATCATAGCTTAAAACTTTACCAAAATAAAACCTGCTGTAGAGAGTTGTCAAAAACAATAATAAGAAAACAGTATTCATTTTCTGAAGGACAGCAAGCTATATTCATACACATGATAATAAACATATCATGCTAAAATCTGAATGTAGACTAGTGGTCTTAGATAACAAATCCAACTGTAACTGAGAAGATAATGTGATTGAATTTCGAATCAGCCAGAATATAATCAGGCTAAAGCCACATTTAAAATAACAGAAAACAAATGCTGATTATAGTATGATTAAAAAATTACCAAAGGAAATCCGCAGAAACAACAAACAATAAGGCAGAAAAAACACGAAAATATTTTGCAGGTGTAGCAGATGGCGAAGCATTCAGCCGTTCAAGGCGATCTTTGGCCAAGGTAAGAAACATCTGCATATCAGAAAGAGTATAAGTTAACTGCATACGGAAAACAAGTAGCACTGCTCGTAAAGCTGCGAAAAAGCTTTGGGAGGGCAGGACATTCATACGCAATACCTTGAACGAACAAAGTACAAGCAGCCACGTTGACCACACTGCCACTTGATAACCATTAGGTGGCACAACCAACGGAAGGAACGTTCCCTATTGTCATAGGATCAGACATGCAATGAACACAGGTAATGTAGCTTAAACGGAGCTGAAACTACTTATTTTAATTTTAATGAGAAGAAAGTAATACAATTCGGGCACTCAAATAATAATCTTTGTTCAGTAACTCTGTCTGCATCTTCACTAGCACATAAAAGTACTACAAAAAGAGGGTTAGAGAGAGAGAGAGAGAGAGAGAGAGAGAGAGAGAGACATATCATCAGTGCAATGAATGCAGTAGGAAGGCGATACTCCAATAAAAACACATAATCATAATAACTAGCAAAAATAAAGAAAGCAACACAAAAAAAATAGTTCGTGGTGTGCACAAAGAAACACGGTCAATCTTGCGTTATGGTATCGTCAGAAATGCACACAATGAGACAAAGAGAATACAACTAAACTAATTCAAAAGGTAACTGAGTCCTTCTCTTACCTAAAATAATATATACAAACTCAAATGAGTAACATAACAAAGCTTATCTTTTATGATCATAAAGGAAAGGTCTAGTTGACATGCTTTAAGAGCAAGAAAACAGCCACAAAATGTGGTGCGAGGCTTTATATAACTGTGGTCTCATCTTTATGCATTGAAATAACTTCTTTTCATAGTAAAATATCATTAGATGCATGAGATAATTATTCAAGACTTCAAAGAATTGTTTTATATCTTCAGATGAGCACTGGAGTGCAGGTATAAATTAAAATAACGAAGAAAATAACAAGCATCAATTGTCTTTGATATCTTTAAAAAAAAAAAATAAACTCATATATTTTTCTCTTCAATGTAGACCAAAACTTTAAGATCCTTGTCATAGAACCTTACTAGGAACTAAACAAATTCTATTATCCAGATTGACGGGAAAGCCAGATCAGATATTGCATTGTGCAATTATTCTCATCAAGTCAAATGGAATGAAGCAATTATGTTTAATCATCATTAAAATGCAGCAAAGTCCTTGCTTTTGGCTTGATAATGTCATCACTCAGATAAGTTATCCATGAAAAAGACCTAGAGAGTAAATCATCTACTAATATTCTTACATGCGGTATTTATGCACAAGAATTGCATAATTGAATTATATTGCAAACAAAAAAACTATTATGCATACATGTACAATGAGGTCATATGTTACCCAAGAAAACTAGAAAAAAGAGATATGACACTTGAAAAGCTATTTATTAAACTCAGGAGCCAAAATTCTAAAAGGACAATCACCTTGTAAATGATATAATTAATGAATCGTTCCAAGACTTTTCGAGTCTCTGCTGGAGACAGCTGGACAAAGAATAGCGTCTGTAGAAAACAAGTTGAAGTCAGATAAAATAGTGCAAAAAATAACTAGGCTGTCAAACAGAGAAAAAAGACACAGAATGCTGTATGGTTACTAAGAAGGAACATTTTGCTATGCACAGGTATGCACTAGTGGATACACAATTATAGAATCCACATGATCCATTACCTCCCAATCTTTTAAAGGTTTTCTAATTCCTAGATGGAATATCAAGTTCCAGAATTGATATCTAGGAATGAATTGTTCGTATCAGAAATTTGAGGTCATTGAATTCTTAAACTTAACATATATGGCCAGTCAAAAAATGCACTTACTCTAAAGCTCAGTGAGCAACATAGATAAGTAAATGATTCTGCTTTCATATTTATATTCATGGAACTAGCAAGATTGAATACACTTAAGAATAACGAGCCGAACAAAAAGATCCCCTCCCAAGACAAGTTAACATTTAATGGTCACTGAAACCAAAGTGCATTTGCATGCTCATGTCACAATGATCAAAATGGCCAACATGTGCAAAGGAATGATGTAATTCAACATGATGAGCCATTTAAACCACTGTACCATTTATATCACAGAAAACAAATCATCAAAACATAATAACCTACCAAAAAGAAGGGAATAAATAAATAAATAAAAATAACTTCAGTAAGATCCATGATACTCTTCACTTGAGATCAGCTAAGCAAGCGATCGGCCAAAACAGCATTTTTGACATATAACATAAACAAGCATCTAATTGGATCAATTCACTGTCCACGCCCTCAGAAAACAAGAAACAAGCAAACTCCCTTAATGGAAAACTGAGAAAGATATCAATCAATCAAACAAACAAACAAACAAAAAAATTTAGTACCTTGAGTCCGATGACGATCAGAAAATACACGTTGAGAGCGAGATTCACCAGCAAAGCGATGGTGACATGCGAGCTGAGCACCACCTCAAGCGCACCCCCAGAGAGGATCCCATCGGATTTAATCCGATCAAGAAACGAGATCAGCCACCATTGCAGCCCAAGCAAGCTCAGCGCCGTGCAGGCGACCGAGACATAGAGGAAATTGACGGCCATCGACGCACCCCTTCAAGAGCTCATTGCGATTGAGGTTCTCGAGATGCGTGAAATCAATAGGGATAGATGAGGAGAAGAAAGAAGAAGATGGAGATTTGCAAAGAGGGTTTTGGATTCGGTTTCTTGAATTTCTTTTAGTCTTGAACGAAGGAAAGAAGGAAGGAAGGAAGGATCCGCGATTTGGATCGCTTTCTTTGCGATATTTCTTTCTTTGATCCTTTCTTCTATTTTTCTTTTTTCTTTTTTATTTCTCCTATTTTATTTTTATATATATATATTTTTATTTATTTGGTACCGGCTCGCGGAATTAACAAATATTATGATGGGATGGATGGGCCGAACCATGGATAAGAGCCAGAGCCGGTGCTAGTGCTACCGGGCCAAATACCATGTTAGTCCCCGGGCCCAGCTTGACTTTCCGTAATTAAATTAAATTAGATTAATTTTTTTATTATTTAAATTTTTTAAAATTAATGAAATTAAAAAATATGATCATGATGAACATGGTTCATCCAATTTTTTAAAATAAATAAATTAATAAATATGGTCATAGATCGACATATTATAATGGATTTCGGCTGCTCAAATTCAAAATAAAATATACTTCTAGTTTTTCTTTTGTGAAATAAGACATTATAACATGTCAACTCAGTAATAAATTATTTTATAGAATTTTAAATTCAATAATAATAATTTGTAAATGTATTATTTAATTATTAGATAATTGATAATATTATAACTGTAAGATAACTAAAGATTGGTCATCCGGCTCCAAAGCAAACCAGGCCGCTACTCAGGGTCTTGTTCGCCTTTTCCTTCTTGCTTTGAATTATGATGGTTTGATATTTAAAGATAATATATTTCATATGACGTGGCAGAAGGAATTGATTTGATGTTTGTGACCCAACTTACACGGAAAAGGAAGGCTAGGAGGTCACGAGCCCAGGAGCCCAAGGCCTTTGTTTATAAGCCCAAATTAGTTTGGCCTGTTTTTTATTTTTATTTTTATTTTTCCTCTCTTTCATACGGGTGGTTTCTCAGGAGGGTTACTGAGAGTCTTAAAAAAAAAAAAAAAAAAAATTGAACTCCAAAATCCCTGGTTTTAGAGAACTAAAAAATCTCTACTTCTCGAACCAACCCATGTTAGTTGTTTTCAGTTTATTTTATTTATTTATGTGTATAATATACAATTTCATATGTAATCACACAAAATCATGCTCATTTATATACCCTTGAACATATATGTGTGAAATATTACATGTTTTAAACAAAATTCACTTGAATATTGACTATATGTGCGTATGGTTTGGTAGTTAACATGTTTTCATTGACTTCTTTTAATAGATGTGTTCTTCTGTTATTATTATTATTTTATTAATTTTTTTCAAACATTTTAAAAAATAAAAAATAAATAAAATAATAAAAAACGAGCAGGGGATAAGAAGAAACAGAAGGGGGCGGATCTCTTGGGTCAACTCTTGTGTCACTGCTCCCACCCCCATCACAACAAATGATAGCATAAATACCAAATTTAGGTCAAGGAAAAATCCAATCTCAACTCATATGCACCTTTTCCATATTAATAATGGCATCAAAAATGCATTATTATTATTATTATTATTATTATTATTATTATTATTATTATTATTAACAAAGGAATGATTCCAATCCAATTTCAAACGGAAGTCCTTAATGTGTAAATGATCAAATTCAATGGAAACATTTAGACAAGTAGTCTAATACCACCATATAAATGGATTTAAAAAATCCAAAGCTGCATCATCAAAGAAAGAAAAGTCAGACAAATTCCTCATTAACAAACAAAAAGGTTTTTAAATATTATGATCAGCATGGCATGATGCATCATCATATGAAGGAAGGACCGAAGGTCAATCAAGTCTTTTATGGAGAGGAGAGGTAATGGTATACCATCTCCTCAAATAGACAATTACCAGACTTTGTATTTGCATGCTAAGCAATGATCAAACCATGTTGTTTAACTTTTAAATGAGCTCAGTCCCATGCATGCTACAGATGATTAACACTGTACTCTTTTTTTTTATCATTTAAATCAATGGCTTAAAAGTTCTTGGTATCAAACAATAATGAGAAAGGAGAACCAGTTAAAGATTACATACTTTTGTGAAGTTTCATTATCATTACATAGTACAAGGCACTGACACAAATGTCCATATTATGTCTCAAGCATCATATTATCCTAAGCTCTGTGTTCTGATGAACTACTTGTTCATTTGTTATTCAAAACGAACTTAAAATGATTGCTGTCTATAATGATGGAAAAATCCATCAGGAAAAAAAATAATTAAATAAATAAAAATTATTGGTTTTTTATTCAGTATTGAAGACATACAGAAATGATACACCCTGTGTTAATTTGTCAGAATACATTATCAATACTAATTTGCAGCTGGTTTTGTGGATAAACATTAAGCTCACCGACAACATCCCCCTTGCAGAGAAGTCATAGTACCAGGCCTCCAGACTATCCATCAATTAACAGTCTAAATAAATCAAATTAAAAGTCAGACAACTACTCAAATTCATTGTACATTAACTAAAGGGGATTAATATATGGTTAAGGTTCATGTGCATTTGGCTTACAAACACTGTTTCTCTTGTGATAATGGAGTTTGCTCTGTCCTAGTCATGGTCCTTAAACTAGAAGAGAGAGAGAGAGAGAGAGAACAACCAAGGACAAGTGTATGTGCTTAAAATAAGAGTTTTAATAAATAGCAACATTATAGATGGGTCCTATGTTCTCTGGTTTTGATGATGTGTAGTTTTTTGTTAAAAGGGCTCTAATCTATGTCATAGAATTCTCTCATATAGTGATTATAATATTGATTAGATTGAAAAATCAAGAGCACTGCCTTTATTGATCAACTCTAAAACTAATGTTTCAACCCCCTAATACTGCCATTCCCCTTGGAGTTAGTGAAATGCATGTGTGGTAGTGTTAGAGCTTACTCCTCCACTTGCTCATTTGAACATTTGTTAATTAACTTCTTTGTAAGGAACCAGACAACTCTCTCTCTCTCTCTCACACACTCTCCTTCTCTTTTATTATAGTATAGGTAAACATATATATATATATATACAGAGAGCTATATTTATATAGGTATAAAACAAAGAAACAAAACCAAGAAATATATAGAAATGTAGTGATGTCATGATTTATGATAGGTCTTCCATAGTTCCTTCCATCCCGTGCTAGCTTTTGTTGTGGGGATGAGTACAAACAAGGTGGCCAACAAGAGTTGGCATGTTGAGAGGCTTGTCTATAATGTATAATCTATATTGCTTGCTTGCTTGGGGCGTAGGAAGTCTTGTGAGAAGGGGAAACAACATGCCACCACCCTCACATTCTCCTTTTTTTTTTTTTTTTTTTTTTCTCTCAGCCACTGTCCACCCATGGATGCCTTTTTTTGGACACTGATACACTTAAACAAAGAGAAGGCGAGAAGAAGAAGAAGAAGAAGAAGAAACTAGCTAGTCAATTAATTAATTAATTAATTAAACCAACAAACAAAAGACAACCATCTTTTAACTAGAGTGTTAGCATGGCAATCACATGGGTTCTTCCTGCCTTGTTGTGGTGATTACTATTAACAAATTTAATTTGTTAGAGAGAGAGAGAGATAGAGAAAGAGAAGTGGAGGAGGAGTTTTAATGCTCTAAGTACTCTTCTCCATCAACTTGTTGTGTTTTGTTGTTCTTAAATTCTCATATATAACATGAGACGCTTAACAAGCACCACAAACAGAATGGGAAGGATGAAGAACAGCTTTATAGAATTCCAAGAGATGGTGTGAAACCCAAACACCAATAAGAGCATTGTTGTTGCTGTATGTGAATGAATATGAAGTTCTTTGAAAGTATGGCTTGAATCACATACCAAAATGGAAATGCATGCTACCTCACTCACCCACCCACTGTAACACAACTGCATCAGAGTTCCTCACGCAAAAGGAACAAAAAACCAAGCATGCTTGTAGTTGTTGTATATATAATTAGCATAGCTTGAAATCAATCTCTCTCTCTCTTTGTGTGTGTGTGTCAGTGTGTGTATATATATATATAGAAGTAGTCACATAGAGAGAGAGAGAGATAAAAAGAGAAGCAGACGGCCCCAACACCATGACATGACTTGTCATTGCGTATCATGCTTGGACTTCGATCGCTTGTTGATGTTGAAATTCATCAGAAGATGATAAGCTTGTTCTATATAGATATAGTGCATATACAACATTTTGAAATTATATATAAATATAGAATTATCTTTCATATTTATTAAGTCATGAATAAATAAATAAATGAATAAATAAATATTCGGAGAACAACTATTAATTTTAACATTACTGGGAAGAAAAAGGATATTGGATGGATGATAAGAAGGTGAAAAGAGAAAAAGTACAAGGGCTTTTATGTCATTTTATGGTGGGTTAGATAAACAAAAGAGCAAGTCGACGGCCTCCGGTCCCCGCTGAGACGTCCGTGTCCGATGACCGCGGTGTCGGAGCGGGGACCACCGGTCGCTTCTCATCCATCGGCCAATCGTAGCCGTCAATCCCGATGAACGCCTCGTTCTCAAACCCCTCCCCACCCCCATTGGGCCTTTAAGTGGGGACCACATCCGTAGATCTAAACCGTCTATTTCTCTGGGCTTAATCCTTTAAGTGGTGGTAAATTGGCCAGTAAGCCTTGTTAATTTACTGATTTAATGAGAATTACTCACTTGCTGCCTCAAGTCTTTTTCTCAGAACCGTACTATTCCCAGATTGCTTTTTTTTTTTCCCCTGGTTTTCTCGGTTACAAAGGACGGTCAAATCGCAGGTTACGAAACCCAATAAATTTTAAAACATTTGTTTATATACATATATTATTTTTTTTTTTAAAAAAGGGAAATTGTAAAATTTGTCTTTAATTGAAATGGAATACCTGTCATTTTTACCGTACCAAGGGAAGGGAGGGGTTTTGGGTGTTGGGTGTTCAGTGTTGAGATGGAGGTATGAATCTCGTGATTTATTTAATTGGGAAAAAAAAGAAGGGGCTGAAAGTATGGGAGCATGAAATGACGAGAAAGTTCTGAGAAGACACGTGGGAAGTGAGGGAGGGATAGGGGCATTCCTGGTATTGAGGAAGAGTGAGTAATGATGTGATGTTTGAGGGGGGGCAAAACCAGCCTTTTTTTACTCTTTTACAAGGCTAATAGTTATTACTTTTTTGACAAGCCCGGGCTTCGAGCCCTGCGGGCACTGTTATCTTGCTGTCGAGCCTCAAAAAAAGCGAAATTGAAATTTTTTAGTATTTGTTAATACAAAATATAAAATATAAACATAAAATTAGCAGTGAGTAAAAAATACAGTAATGATGAGGAGATGGATTTTCGGAAGAGATAATAATAATAATAATAATAATAATAATTAAATTTAACAAAAAAAAAAAGGGTGGATGGAGGGAGGGAGGGAGGGAGAGAATTGTAGAGAGAGAAAGTGAGAGGAGGGAGGAAGGAGAGGGAGAGGGCACTTTATTACCTTTTTTATGTTGCACGCATCCATGGCAGAAGGAAGGAAGAGAGAGAAAGAGGGAGAAGGGAGGGAAGGGAGAGGGGAGGTGTACAGGGTACTGCCACTGCTGCGCCCACTCCTCCAGCTACGCACTCAACCCATACACAAAGAAAGCAGGGTGCCAAAAAGAAGCCTACCATAGAGGAAAGAAAACAAGACACACACACAGCGCCGTATGACTTCTTTCAGACTTCCAACCTGTGAATGAGATGAAGATGAAGATGAAGATGAAGATGAAGCAGCTATCTCTACTGCTGCCCTTTCAACTTTGAGTTTAAAGAAAAGACAGAGTGTGAGAGAGAGAGAGGGAGAGAGAGGGAGTTGTTCTGTTTTCACAAAAGAGGGTCTTAGTAGGAGAGAAGAGAAGAGAAGAGAGCTGTGTGTATATCATTTGTGTTGTATGTAAGAGGAGAAGGAGCAGAAGGAGGAGTTAGATTCATGAGGGGAACGCCCTTGAATCTCCAGGTGAGAGGGGTTGGACAAAGAGTAATTGAAGAAGAGAAAAGGCAAATTGTTGTTGGTAAGCAGCAGCAGCAGCAGCAACAACAGCAGCAACAGCAACAGCAACAGCAGCAACTTGTGTGCGGAATCAAGAGAAAGAAGGAGGACTTTGGTAGTTTCAACTTTAAAGAAGCCTTAGCAGAGCCCAGGTCTGTACTAGATCACCGGAGGAGCCCCAGCCCCCCCAATTCCACCTCCACCTCCACACTGTCTTCCTCCCTAGGCGGCACCTCTTCCGACACCGCCGGCGTGGCGGCCGTCTCTGACGCTCCCGCCACCGCCCCTGCCCAGAAATGGCCCTCCTCACCTCCTCCTCCTCCTGCCGTCGACCGCCGGGAGGACTGGCCCTCCGACCTTCAGTCCATCCCGGCATCACTCGTCTCTAGCCAGAAGGCATCCGCCCTCGCTGCCGAGGACTGGGAGACCATGCTCTCCGACCCGGCTCCCTCTCCCGGTCAAGAGCAGACCTTTCTCCGCTGGATCATGGGCGACATCGACGACTCCTCACCGGCACTCAAGCATCACCTTGTCTCCCAGGGCGCTCTTGACCTCGACCCTAGCCCTAACCTCTCCTTCGGCCTCGTCGATCCGTCCTTCGGCTTTGACGCCACTGCCATTAACGCTCCTCCTCATCTACCATCCGCCCCTTCTCCTGCTATGTTCCATTCCATGACCGGCGGTACCAACAACAAGATCTCTCCACCGACTCCTCTAAACCAGCTGCCAGCGCCCTTGCCGGGCATGAAAGTTCCCAACTTTGGAGCTCCGCCGGGGGTCGGCGTGTCTCTTCCACCGGGGATGCTCTTCCAGGAAACCATGGATGAAAAGCCTCAGCCTCAGCTGTTCCCCCCGGGCCTCCTCCAAAGCCACGCCGCCCAGAACCCTGCAGCATTCTTCTACCCAGAGCCCACTCACCAGCTCCTACTGCCGCCCCAGCCCAAGCGCCACCACCCCATTGACCCCCACCCTCACCCCCTTCCCAAGATCCCCATCCCCGACCCCGGTGGCCCTGACCTCTTCCTCCGCCGCAACAACCCCCAGGTCCAACCCCAGCCTTCTCAGCTGCAGCCGCTTCCTTTTCAGCCGCAGAGACCGATGAAACCGAAGCTGCCCACCGGAGACGAGCAGCAGCAACAGCAGCAGGCATTGGTAGACCAGCTCTTCAAGGCGGCGGGGCTGGTCGAGGCCGGGAACTCCGTCGGTGCGCGTGGGATATTGGCGCGGCTCAATCACCAGCTCCCCCCTTCCCCTGTGGGGAAACCACTCATCCGCTCCGCCTTCTACTTCCGCGAGGCCCTCCAGCTTCTCCTCTCCCCCTCACCATCGTCCCCGTCCACTCTCTCCAACCCCCTCGATGTTGTCCTCAAGCTCAGCGCCTACATGACCTTCTCTGAGGTCTCCCCTGTCCTCCAGTTCACCAACTTCACCTCCATCCAGGCCATCCTTGAGGAGCTCGATGGCTCGGACCGCATCCATATTATTGACTTCGACATTGGCGTCGGTGGTCAATGGTCTTCCTTCATGCAGGAGCTCGCACAGCGGCGCTGTGCCTCCGCTCCTCCTCCAATGCTCAAGATCACTGCTTTTGTACCTCTAAATTCCGCTCACCATCCGCTTGAGCTCCACCTCACGCGCGAGAACCTCTCCCATTTCGCCCGAGACCTCAGCATCCCCTTCGAGTTCAATGTCATGAGCCTTGAATCCTTCGACCCTGTGGCCATCATTGGAATGTGCCAAGATGAAGCCATTGCTGTTAACCTGCCTGTTGGCTCCGCAATCGGGTCTTCCATCCCAACAATCCTTCGCCTTGTCAAGCAGTTGTCCCCAAAGATTGTGGTTTCTGTGGACCATGGCTTCGACCGTAGTGATCTGTCATTTTCGCAGCATTTCCTTCATGCCTTGCAGTCGAACATGGTTCTTTTGGATTCCATTGATGCTGCTGGGACCAGCCCTGATGCTGCTGGCAAGATTGAGCGCTTCCTGCTTCAGCCTAGGATTGAAGCTGCAGTGCTCGGTCGGCACCGGGCCGAAAAGATGCTACCTTGGCGAACTCTCTTTGCCTCTACTGGGTTTGTCCCTCTGCAGTTCAGCAATTTCACTGAGACTCAGGCCGAATGCCTCCTCAAGAGGGTACAGGTTCGCGGTTTCCATGTTGAGAAGCGGCAGGCTTCACTGGTCCTCTATTGGCAGCGAGGGGAACTCGCTTCCGTGTCAGCTTGGCGTTGCTGAGCAACTAAACTATCTGGTATTATCTCTCTTGAAATTATCTAGGAAATATTGCCACTCATGAGTAATATATACTTTTGGAAGCCTAATGCTAATGCAGTATTGAATCCATGGTTGTTTTTATTGGGTGGTAACTAGGTGTCCAGTTTCATATTAATCACTCTCTTTGACTCTCTTGTGGTCTTCAACTGATTGATTCTGAGTAGAAAAGTAAATTTACAGGCTCTTTAGGGTCCTGTACAGTTTTTAGTTGATCTGTTTTCTTCTTTCTGGACATGGGCAGTGATGAGCGTGGTGTTTTGATGATGCGCAAGAGAAAAATTCTTGCTTGCTGAAGTTGTTGTACACTTTAACATTGACGACAACATATGGTGAAGAACTTTTAACATTTCAAATCTTGAATTGCTGTTTCTCTGTTTGTGGGGAATTTCTTTGTGCTTCTTTCTGTATTCAACTACACCTGAATCATAATGTTTGTACATCCTCTCTGTTTCTTTTTGGTTTTTTTGCCATGTTTATGACCTTAATGGCTGGTTAGTCAGCCAGACATGATCATTGCACTATGATTCACTTGGGAGTATTAAACAGTTGCGTTCAGGAAAGGCTCTTCTGCAGAGTCATGCAGCTTTACGTTGATTTGTAAACTACACTATAGAGAAGGTGAGAACTGAGAATAATTGAGCTAGAATAGAGGTGAATTTAAATGATTATTGACCGCAAAGAGTTCTTTATGTTATGTTGGAAGGCACTATTCCATTCTCTTGTGACCCATTGTCATGTACTAGGGAATGCAGTGTATGATAAGGTTAGGCTGAATGAGAGACAATCAGGTAATGTGGTTCAAATATAACCTAGATATCTGGATAAGTATTGTGAGAATCAATTGAAGGAAATAAGGTACATGCTAGTCTTCAGGACACTTCAATTGACTTAAACTCGATGCCACACGAGGATGTTGAAGAGATTGATAGGTATTGAAGTTATTTTGAGATTTCCCAATTGAAATTTTAATTTACAGGGGATGACTTCCATGGACTTGGGCACTTGTTATCCTAAAGTAACTAGATAGATGTTTCTGGTCACTCTAGTCTTAGGAAAAGGTCAGACAACGTCAACCTGATTACATGACTTGAGGTTAATGAGCAGGGTTTTGCTATGTTCTGTGAAGGAAACAAGTCAATTTGTCCAAACAACCCTAATGGTGAAATTGGCAACCCGGAAAGCCGTTTGAAAACTTTTAGCTGACTACAAGATTGCCTGTGAAAACTTTCAACTGAGCATGCAAGACTTGTGGCTTAGCCAGACTTAGTAAGGTGAGGTGGAGAATTAGCTGACTGATGTTGCTCTGCTGATATTTCTTCAATTATGAAATTGACAATAAACTGACTGCTACATGCCTTCCAAAGCTCCTGAATATAACTCTAAAGTAGAGCAGGAAGTGGTTAACTGTTAACAGGAAGAAATATCCAAGTACATTTAGGTCAATTGTAGTTAACAAGGATAGATATACTGATACTCAGCTAGAAGGGAAAGAATGTGGAAAATTTGAACTAGTACATAAACAATTAGCTCACCATCTCTTGCACAACTCACTTGGCAACCATGTCAAAGAATCCCAAAATAGAGCGGTGGTGGGGCTTTCCCTGTTATGCTGAACTCCCTTGGTGGTATAGTGGCTGGTAAAGTGTCAGTAATTGTTCCTCAGCGAATGTTGTCTTTGTGGTCCTGAAACACAAAGTTGGATATGACTGTATGGTTTTTTCTCAGTTGTTTCAGGGCTGCACCATCCAATTTACATCTTGTTATGCTTGTTTAAGATGTTTAACAAATTCTATGATTACTTTTTAACTGCTGTTAGTGGAACCTAAGCTTTAGTACTGCCTATATATAACCAAGCTTTACTGCTTAAAGACTTGTATTTTTATAAAAATTTCTCAGAGCATTATCTTTTTGCAGTCTTAGAAACTATCAGTTGATGGTTGTGAGAAAAGGAGTTTGGCATTATTTGGTTGTGATTGATGGTTGTCTCAAAAGTCTTTGTGGAGGAGATTCAAGCTTCTGTACTTGATCCTTTACAAGGCTTATGTTCTTGCTTGGCATGTTCCTATTGAACTGAAATAAATACAATTTTGGTAAGTTGAACTCATGTTAATGCTGCCTTCCCAGGTTGTACCTGAACTTCTGAATTGTTGCCGAATGTGATGCTATTATTTCCTATTGATGCATAACCAAAATCGGTTGTATCTTATTATTAGGAACTAATGGAAATCAGGCTTTATTTTTGTCAGGAAAACACACTGATGCACTATCACCAAATTTCATGTTTTAGGTATGCATGCTGTCATTTATATCATCTCATGTGCGTTGTTGTTTGTATCATGTCTTATTCTGTGTCCTGCTCTCCATTGTTAAACTTCAATTCATTGAATTTGGATTAGCCCTGCAGTTTGAGTCCCCCACACTTAAAACAGCAGCTGTATGCTTAGTCAACTCTTATAGATCTATGAGCAGAGATGGTTGTCTATTGTTGAGGACTTGCCAACCACTGTCTGGTGTGTTATTATTCTATCAAGTCCTTTCTTTTTTTCTGGAGGACTAACACCAGACAACAATGAATTTGATTATGTTTCGGTACCTATTATTAATGCCTACCATCTTGATCTATCACATGGTTCTTGTCTTTCTCACATGCTAGGCCTGATATTTCATTCCTTAATTACTTCCTTGTCCTCTGATTGTCTCTGCTTGTGCTTAATTTATATATCTTCCATGGTCCTTCCCATTTAAAGACACATAACATGCAGGAAGCCTTGTGAAAGGGACTGACCTTATTTATATTGCTAGTTTCTTGTATATATGTGCATGCCCATCTGAGATTTTAGCCAGGCTACTTAAAATTTTATTTATTTGGACAAAAAGAAAAGGCAATGATAAAAGTGAATGGATCCTTAGAGTACCTTGTATGTTAGGGAAGGCATTAAAGACTGTAGGACATTAAAGAAGATAAACTTGGTCTTAAAGATTCATTAGCTTTTGAAATGGATTGCTACTTTCCAAGTCAGATGCTGGCGTGCCTTTAAGATTTGAAGAGGAGAAGATGAAAACATATATTAATTTGTATATATACGGGTGATATATATATATTGAAAAATAACTGGTTCTGTTACTTCTCTCTTGATGCTTAGAAAGTAATATGTTTTTAAGTAAACATTGTAATGGACATTGAGAGAATCCATAAATGGGATATAAAGAAGGTTGTCCCTCTCAACCATCCTCTTACCACCCAATTGCTCTTCTTTCCTTAGCTTTAGTCACCTCTTGAGAACAGAAAGGAGATGCTCAATTCAAAGAGATCACAAGAATGGACATGAGATAGCCTCTGGTTATCATGAAAACCATCAGATAATCATCTGACAGTCAAAACACTTTGTGATACATCTTGCAGGTAAAAAAGCTCTGGAGGTGGACCTCATTTTCTTTCCCTTGGTTGGGTGGAAGTCCCAATGAAGGTTCCCTGTGGAAAGTGATAATGATGCACAACTTTCTCCCTTTCAACCTTTGGGGGATTGATTAAAGGGTGTTTGGGAGATAAACTTGAGACTTTTGTCAGGATGAAGCCTCTTTAAGCACCGATTCTCTTCTCATGTTTTTTATAGTCAATAATTATATATATATATATTCATTCATTGAAAACAGACAATTTTGTATTTCTAGAATTGTTTTTTTCTTAAAAAATAATAATAATCCTAGGAAGTGTCCCCTCTCAATTATGCATTTCAGAATCTTCATTATTTGATGCATGGTACTTGAAAGAAGCCAGAATCTTCATCCTTTTTGGCTTTAGATGAACTTGAGAGTTTGTTTAGAGTCCAACAAGCTCAAAATGCTTTCTATTTTATTGAATCAGACACTGATCATTATGATCATCATCATCATGAAGGACCACAATGTATAATGTATGTTTGTATGTGTAGTATGTAAATGTACATATATAATAAAGATGGTGATCGCCGACCGACCGTCTCTTCCCTGGACCCCCCCCCAAGAATACACAAATTCCAGTCCATTCGATGAAAGAGATTAGATTGGATTTTAGATAAGTAAAAGCTGGCAATTGAGCGTCATGTGTCAAGTGTCAAGTGTCTGAGCATAGAAAAGCTAAATATATGTTTTTCTTTCTCTTTCTTTCATTGATGAGTGAGTGAGTGAGTGCAGCTCATCTCATCTCATCTCATGAATCATGCATGATCTCTCTCCAGGCTTTCTTTGGAGAATGGAGACATACTTTTGTTTAACCATCGTCACGTACTCACAAATCTTTTTGAGGTTGTGCGTAGAACCAACGCGTGTGCTTTTTATTTTTTTCTTCAACCGCATGTTGTGCCAAAGTCCTCGGTCCCGCACTCATGCGCGTCAAAAAGCCATCCCCACCCGATCGAGAGATGTTGCCCAATGGCTCCCCACAACTTAACCATCAACAGCAAACTCTCTTTCTCTCTCTTTTAATATTTTCTTCATCAGTTTCTATAATCTTTATTGTTAATTTTTTTTTTTTGCTTTTTGCTTATTGTATTTATTTGTATGTATTTGATTAATTAGGAGAAGCTACTTCTAGTTGCAGCTATTAAACCATGCATAGAGGAGGTTATAGTGGACAAGTGGCTCCACAAGGCTTTGTGCATGATTGCATGGTTGATTTCAGTAACTTCCAAATCATGAGTTTTCTCTCTTTATAATTTCCTTCCATTTGTTAAGAACGAACAAAGCTCAACTCCAAACAATCACTCCACATGTCCCTTTCATTAATTTGCTCTCTCTCTCTCTCTCTCTCTCTTGTGTGTGTGTGTGTGTGTATATTGTAATCACATTTATTATATATACATAAAAAAAAAAATGTTATTTCAATAAATTATTATAAGGAGGGAGCTAGGTGGAATATGAGAGATGTTGCTTTTGCTTGCTATGATGAGGAAATGAAGAGTGGACAAAGTTTGTAGCCTTAAATGAAAGGCCAAGTGGAGGTTTTCCATGTGTCATGCATGGTTCTTGTCCCTCCTCTTGTTAACCATTCTCTTTCTATGAACCTCTTTTCATGGCCGGTTGCATATTGGATTAGATTGAAGATAAGGATGGACAGTGGACTCTCAACTTATTATTATCTTTGTGATGGTTGTAGAGAATGAAAGGATGCATGCATGATGCCAGCTTGTTGATTTCTTCTTTCATTTTTTACCTGAGATTGAAACCATGATGATATCATGCCCGGAAAAAAAGCTACTTAAAATCATACCCCATACCCACTTCATGTTATTAATTCCCAGAGTCATCGATCAGTAAGAACTGAAACAAACAAAGACAGCACGTTGTTCTTTTTCTCTCGCTCTCACACACACACACACACACACACAAAAAAAATATAACATGAGATTCGGTGCAACTAGCTAGCGGAACAACTTTAAATGATTTTACTTGTTTATTAATTATATATCAAACCCATACCCATGTGTCATATGTGTCTGCTTGTCTACTATATATTTAAATAATATATATTCATGAGATGTTGTTGGTATTGGGTGGGGAATTCCATTTCCGCAGCAAAAGAGGAGAATATTTATTTATCTACTGAAAGTGATCATCAGTAAATGTGTTTCTTCAGCAGCCGTTCAAATGTCGTGCGGGCATCTGATTTATGAAAAGAGAGATGATGACAAGAGATGCTGTTCCATTTCCATATCCATTTCCTTAATTACGAAGGCTTCTATTTATTCTGTTTATTTATATATATAGCCAACTACATCAATTGCAGGCAAGCATCTTAATTAATTCTTTGTCTGGAAAGCTTCTTTGAGGAGTTTCTGCTGCACTTTTTTATGACCTACAGGATCATTATATCCTCTTTATTGTATCATCTCAGCATGTTATTATTATTATATATCTGCTTATAATTGGCTACACAATATTATTAACATCTAATTAAGTTCTTCTTCATAATTAACTTTTTAATTTGCCAACTGGATAAATATAAGAACTAGATATATATGTATGCATTTATTAAATTTTACTGATTTAGGCTGTCATTGTTAGGCGAGGTTATATATATATATATTGCCGTTATTGAACGTTAAAACATATCTAGAGCTATATGCATGGACCGATGTGTGTGTTTTTCACTTACCCAATGATTCAAACATGAAACCACTTCATCCATGTTTCTACTACTTGAATTAACTCTTGTGATGCATTCAAAAAACTTATTTATCATTTAATTTATCTTATATAATTTTTTGTTTTCTCCATTAGTCTATTGAGTTTGGGCTTTCTTATCAGATGTTCAAGTTCATGGGCTCTTCCACTTGATACAAGAAAATATTAAATTTGGGCCATTTTATTGTATCCATAAAATCATAAATTTAGAGATCTTTTTATAACCTTCAAAACTCATTGCTTATTTTAAGTTTATTTTTTGTATGAACTTTTCACTTAATATTTTAAATTCATGCTTCATTTTAACGAAACTTTTATTAGTTAGATTAAAATACTTCCTAAGTGAAAAGTTGTTTCGTAATAAAAATAAAAAATAAAAATAATTCTGTTTTAGTTCTATTTACTAACATTTATTATTTATTTAATGATTTGATAGCCATATGAAAACGTGCGTCTTCTGTTAATTTCTTCATAAAGTTTGGTATCTATTTATTTATTTATCTTTAATTTCTACTGTCTAGAGGATAATTGGAGCCAATGGGCGCCGCAATAAAAATTTCATGAGAGTGGTGGATGACAAAGGAAGGCGACGAAAACACGAAGTTCTTCCATGCCGTCGCCAATGGGCGCCGTAATAAAAATTTCACAAATTCACATTCAAATACATAAGAATTATATAGGAATCGAAAAAATCTTTTATTTTCTTTTGAAATTGAAATCACGTAAATAGGTTTTTTCGGAGTAATGAAACTATTCGAATTATGATATTCGTGGAGAAAGAATCGCAATAAATGCAAAGAGGAAACATCTTGAGTCCAGCATTGAAGTATTTGAACCAGGATTTCCAGATGGATGGGATGGGGTATTAATATATCTGACACATAATTTAAATGTGATGATTTATCCTCTAAGAAGGGAAATATTGAATGAATAGATCGCAAATTTTGTGATTTAGGTATTTCTTTTTCTTCGAGGGAAGATCCTAATCGCAGTAAAAATGGAATTTCCATACTAACTGCAATCCCTTGGATCCGGAAGGATAACATGAGAGTGGTGGATGACAAAGGAATTGGGGAGGTTTTCACTTCCTTTTTTAGGAACCTTTTTGGTTCCACTCAAGATCATCGGCATCAGATTAACTGGTTAAATCTTCTGGGTCCTAAGTCAAATCTCGACTTATCCAGTTTAGTGGCGCCTTTTACACAAGAAGAGGTCAGGATTGCGGTGTTTGACATGAGCGCGGATAAGGCCCCGGGTCCTGATGGCCTCCCTATGTTCTTCTATCACAAATACTGGAACGTTATCAAGCACGATATCATTAAGCTGTGTGATGATTTCTTTTGGGGAAGAGCCAATTTAGAGAAAATTAACTAGGCCAACATCGCTCTTATTTCTAAAACTCAGAGCCCTGAAGATCCTTCGCACTTCGACCCTATCAGTTTAATCAACTCCTCCCTCAAAATTTTATCCAAGATTCTTGCCAACAGGCTTGGGGGGAAGATCAAGGATCTTGTTGATCCTACACAATCTGCCTTCATCAAGGGCAGGTGCATTGTTGACAACATTGCTGCTGCTCAAGAATTGATCTTCTATATGCAAAAGCAGCGACTCCCTGGGCTGATCTTTAAAGTGGATTTCGCTAATGCTTTTGACACTGTCAATTGGGATTTCCTCTTTGAGCTTCTGGCCGCCCGGGGATTTGGCGAGCGGTGGATTGGCTGGATCAAATCCATCCTTTTCTCTTCCAAGGCCAAATTTCTTATCAATGGAAAAGAATGTGGATACGTCCGCTACCGCAGGGGCCTCCGACAGGGGGACCCTCTGTCTCCTCTACTGTTTGCTCTTGTTGGGGATGTGCTTAGCACCATGTTCCACAATGCCCTGAATTCCAACATCTTAATTGGTGTACCGCTTGGGCACTCCGGGATTAAGATGTGTCACTTTCAATATGCGGACGACCTCCTCATCATGACTTCTGGAGGGATGGAGGGCCTCCGCATCATCAAGCTAATTCTTTACCTCTTTGAAGGCCTCTCGGGTCTCAGGGTAAACTCGGATAAGTCCTGTCTTTACTCTTCGGTTTTTAACACTGAACCTCAGCTACCCCTTGCTAGGACTTTACACTGCAGTACTGGCTCCCTCCCACTTACCTATCTTGGCATTCATATTTCGGGAGGTAGGCCTCGAAGGCAAGATTGGGATATTCTTATCACCAAAATCCAACACAAACTTGCAACTTGGAAGTCTAAATTTCTCTCGCTGGGCGGCAGACTGACTCTTCTGAACTCAGTCCTATCTGCCATTCCGACATACTGGATGTCCATCTTTAAACTACCTAGCTGGGTGCTAAAGGCCATTGACAAACTTAGACGTGATTTCTTGTGGTCGGGCCCTGATCTGCAGCATCCAAAAATCAGACTTGTTGGCTGGTCTAAACTCTGCAGTTCACGTGAGCAGCAAGGTTGGGGCATTCTTAACCTTAACACCTTCAATATGGCCCTCCTTGGTAAATGGTGGTGGAAAGTGCTTTTGAATAATAGCTGGTGTGGTGAGGCGATCTTTCGTGAAATCTATTTCAAACATTTTCCACACTGGAACCTCTTCCATAAGCAACCTAACCGACGTTCGTTCTTCTGGAATGGCATTCTCCACTCCTTACCTGCCTTCAGAGTAAACCTCTCTGCCAAGATCCACGACGGGACTACCACTCTCTTCTGGAGAGATAATTGGATTGAGGGCAAATCACCCGCTGATCTCTGGCCTGAATTTTTTCTGACCTCCCACGCGAGAGACATTTCTGTCAGAGAAATGGTTGACATGATTTCCAACCTTCCTCTCATCAATGACCCCTCACTCCATAATTTCTTGACAAACATCAGTTCGGCCCTCCAGCCTGGGATTGACAGAAAAATCTGGAGGCTGTCACCTAATGGAATCTTCACGGTGAAGTCTTTCTACAACTTCTTGAATGATGGGGGACTCAGATGCCCATGGTCTCCGAAAATCCTTAAGGGGGACTGCCCCAAGAAGATTAATCTTTTCAATTGGTTAGCCTGGGATGATAAGATCCTGTCCTTGGAAAACTTAGCGCTTCGACGATGTAATCACCTTCAAACCACCACGTGTGTGATGTGTTTCACTGACTCCGAATCGACTGACCATCTTCTAATTAGATGCCCGGTGGCTGCATTTATTTGGAACTTCTTTGGACATCTCTTTGATGCCCGTGCGAGTCCCACCTCCCTACAGGACTTATGGGGAAACTGGCGCTCGCAATTCAGGAAACCTTTGTCCCTGTTTTGGGACCTGTTACTTAGAGCCATTACTTGGAACATTTGGTTGGAAATAAATGCGCGCATTTTTACCTTTGATTGTGCATCGAATGTCTCTATCATTACTAAAATCATTTATATGGTTCTTTCTTGGCTCATCGCAGCTCCAGAGACCAAAAGAGCTAAATTAGATGAACCAATGCGCAAGATCAAGCGGAGTCTAGAGTTCCTTTCTACCAGGGACGAAGCGCCCCCAGGCCCCAGCGAGCTTCCACCGCCCTCGGGAGATTGTTGACGTCATGATTTAGGTCCCGCTTTGGACCTCCGGAGCCTCCTTAGGCTCTGTTGCTTTTGTTGTATTTTTCTTTCCTTATGTTTCTGTTACTGTTGTTGTTGTTGTTGTACTTCCCCCACTCCTTGTGAGTTCGAGGCAGTCGCCTCCTTGTTCTAGACCTCTTTTGTTAATGAATGCGGTTTATCCGTCTTTTCAAAAAAAAAAAATAAATAATTGGAGCCAAGAATTTGAAAGCATGGGCAATGAAAAATATTTTGCAACTTTTTCACAACATGATCCCTTACTAAGAAGAATTATAAATCATATAATTAATAAACATTTTTTTTTGTTAATATTTCAACTCTCAATTTTATTTAATTATAATATATTATTTTAAAAAATGTTAAATTTTAATTATTTGACCTCTTCACATTTCTTAATCACTTTCTTACACTTGCTGCATACGAATACATACACACAAGCACAACAAACGCGCGCACACAAAAAATAAAAATAATAAAATAATAATAATAATAATGATAATAATAATGATTCAATCCCCTCCCTCTGTGTCTTGTAAGTGAAACACTAGAGCTTATTCATTTGAGAGGAAATATTGGGAAATGGACTGACTACCCCCACTTTATGTGTTCGTTTGTTTTAAAGGGGAGGAAAGTAAATCAAATTATAAAAATTTACTTTGTTTCATTTCTAAAATTTTTTTTGAACTTATAGAACTTCACATAATACCTAAATTATCCATGGCTACAATGTCTTCCGAAAAGCCCTCATTATTTACCTCACTTTGGTAGACGACCAAGATCATGGCATCATCAGGTTCATCATGATCTCCAGTAAGAGATCAAATTCTTTTTTGCAAAGTTTCGAATTGCATAGAGAGCTGAGAGAGCGTCTAATTGGTATTAGTTGAATCGTGACCGCCTAGATCAGTGGCTTGTGTGCCCAAAAAGTTTAAGTTTTTTTTTTTATTATTGTCGGAATTGATTTCGTCAAATTTTCTTTAGATCCCTCTTGAGCTTCAGAGAGTTTATATTAATTAATATATTAACAACATTTTGTTAAATGTTGTTTAATAAATTAGATGGAGGGAGGTGGTGTGTGGGGCCGGGGTTGTTGCTCCTTGTCTTGGCTTGTCTACGACAGAGATTATGACCATAAATGAGAAACCAAGGGGAGGCTCTCGTGACTCACGGGTTGTGGCTCTCGTATTAGCCACTCTTTCTACGTACTTGTTTTCATGCCCGGCTGTGTTTGAGATTGGATTGAAGATGAGCATATATGGACACAGACTCTAAACTTATCTTGAGCTTAGAATGAAATCATAACTGGAAAACGTTTGCTAAATTCATTTGAAATAAGCATTTTTAATGAGATTTTGGTATTTACAATTGAAGATAGAAAATAGAAAAAAAAACACAGAGTTGTGCAGCTGATTTATGAATAGAGATGATGATGATGACTAGAGAAGCTGTGATAGACAGTCACATTGCAACCGGTGGTGATATTTCTCCTGTGTGGAAAGCTTCTGTCAATTTCTGCTACACTCTTGCACCGACAGGATCTGATTATTACATCATCATCTTTTATTTTTAAATAAATTCCATAGATCATTCAAAGCAAAATAAGATAAAAAAGAATGATCACAACAGATACAATAAATCATATCATCAAATAAAAGTTTAAGATGATAATGAAAACTTTTGTGCTTCACTGTTCGTATGGCAACATCATACTAAGATCGCATTATATATGAGAAGAAGACAGACAATGGGCATGATCAATTGACAGAAGGTATCAACCCACTTAGAATAAATAATGAACCTATTATAGCTAGTCGCCTAGCTAATATGCACCACTGCTACTGATTTAACCTTTTCTGTAATTCAAGACCAAAGACTATCCAGGCAACTCTGCAGCTTTGTGATAATCATTTGGGTTGTAACTATTATTCATCTCTTCGTATGAGTAGGCTAGTAGTAGCCAGAATTTAGTTGTTATGTACAACAGTGTGAGCTCAGTTTCCTTCTCTTGCTTCCTAATAATTAAAAAAAAAAAAACAAAAAAAGTAAAAGCAAATATTTCACAGATATGACATGAACTCGGTGTCAAAGTGTCAAACACCATACACTACACTTCTTGGTCAGCCACGGAAGATCCGGATGGAGCAGTGGTAACCGGCAATCCTCTGGCTTGGATTTTTGCAGTTACCTCAGCCACCACTAGCCTGGTCAGCAGTAATCCTGCCAGCAGAGCTGCCACCATAAGCATTGTAAACACAGCATTCCAACTTTCTGTAGAGATGTAGCCAGTCAGCAGAGGTCCTATTGCTGCCCCTACAGAACCTGTGCCGTCTATAACGGCGGCCACTGTTGCCAAGGCTCGAGAATTGCCATTAAGCGAGCTGTGGGTGCCAAGGTCAGCAGACACTGCTGTTGTTATAAGTGCATATGGGCCATTCACAAATATCCCGGTGATGAACATGAGAGTGATGTTCCAAAAGAGTGAGACACCACCAAATATACGGTATAGGAAGAGGACTGGAATGGCACAATACATGAAACTCGCAGCTGTTATTGCACGGGCATCCAGCCGATCTGAGATATGACCAGCAAGAACGCCACCCACCACACCTCCAACATCAAACAATGTCGATAGGGTCCCCGACATGGAATCAGACAAATATACGCCATTAATAGCTGCAAGTTGAATAAATTAAGTTTCATATCATCACATAACATAAGAATATAATATAATCATAACCGAAAACTCATCAAAATAATTGATTCACAAACTATTTGAACGTCTAGAAGAAATATGTGCTTCTTGAATTTAAGATGAAGCAGAAAGAACACATAATAAATCTCTTTCTGTAGCAACTCACGTAGCACCTATAAATTATTAAATATAAATAGTCTGAGGTTTAGAAAATTTTGTTTCGAGAAATGAAATATACCTGTATGACTGATGTAGAAAGGCAACCAGTAGAGGAAGGTATAAGCGACCAGTTTGGAGAAGAACAAACAAAAGGCAAATGGAGCCACACCAGGGATCCTCCACGCCTCCATGAAGCCCACTGCTTTCTCCTTGACATCATCTACTCCTTCCAAAAGATGATCCCTTATCCCACTCTTATCAGAAGGCTTCAACAATTCACCATCCTTGCTGAGACCCATCTCCTCAGGGCCAACAGGCAGCAACAGGAACACTGTCAAACCAAGCAGAACCATAATAAGGCTGGGAACAACAAATGACCAGCCCCATCCATACTTGAGCAAGGCAGCAGCAATCAGTGAGCCAGCTATATTTCCAATTGAAGTATGTGCATTCCAAATCCCCATAATCAACCCCCTCTTCCTCTTCCCAAACCAGTTGCCGACCACTGCAACAACTGAGGGCCAACCGGTTGACTGAAACAAACCGGCTAACAGCTGAGCCACCAAGTAGAAGAAGAAACTGTGTATGTTTAACCAATAACCAAAACCGAAAAGTGAAGTGAAGAGACCAGTCCCAACCATTCCAACAGTCAAAAGGATTCGCAAATTCAAACGATCGCCTAAATGACCGGCAAAGTACATGCCTACAGAGTACACGGAGAGGAAGGCCAGATCAATCTCTCCAAGCAATGCAGTGCCATCTGAGCCATCAAAGGGAGCCCAGCCCTGTAGAATTCCTGGATTGTAGGAGGAACCCAAATTCTTGGTGTCAGGATCAAGCACGCTTTTTACAATGCTTGTGACTTTCCTGGTAGCATGGTAGCCAGCATATGCAAAGAAAGTAATGGCCAAAACAATGGTTTGATATGTTTCGAAGGTGAAGACATTGTTCCTGGCATATTCCAAGAACCGAATACCTTTGGGTTTTGTGCTTCTGGCTTGGAATTGTGGTTCCATTAATGGACCAATGAATCAAATGCTCCTCCAATGTTTATAAACTAAAAACAATGGAAACAGTGTTATGTTCTGGAGAGATTTCCTACTATTCTAGTCTATATGCAATGGAAATCAAGTTGCGAGAATGCATCAAGTGACAATGATAGAACATGCTTTAATAACCAAAAAATAACTTCATCGTGTGTACCCTCATACCCTGATTCCCCTCCTATTTTGATGATGCATATCAATTTTCAAGCATTGACACAGAACACAACAACAACAACAACAACAAAAACAAATACTACTTTGGAATATTAACAACACAAGCAACAAACCACAATTAAAAAAAAAAAAAACCAAGGCTTTATATAAGAATTAAGGCAAACAAAGTGTCATAGCAAATTAAATCTACATCAGCCATTCAAGATCACATCTTTGTGAAAATTAATGAATAATAACTCAATAAAAAAGCATCAATTACTCACCTTTTAGCAACTTGAATCCCTTATCCTAATTAAAGACGCACTGTTGCTCTCCTCCCTCAAAAACACAGCGTTAAAGAAAAGAAGAGCATCATCTAAAACAAAGCAGAAGTGGAGAAGAAAGGGAAACTCGAGTCTTAAATAAATGAAAGAAAGACACGCGTCAGCACTACAAAGATCGAAGGGTTCAGCTGGATCGCAACTTCCGGTAACCGTGCTCTTCTTTCTGGTGCATTGCTTTGAGTTATGTGTGCTTTCAGACTATGAATTCAACGATTTCAATTGGTGCGGTGTTTCAACGGGCCACCGCCACATATCACTCCCCCGCTCTTATTTATTTATTTATTTATTAACATACCTCCCCTGGGCAAGTTTGAAATAAAACTTACTATATTTTTCATAGCTATACGTTACTGACACACGCTTATTTTTTATAATTTACTATTAGTCATGGTTGATGTGACCAATATGCCAAATTTAGTAGCTTTTCTGTCCACTCCCTCACTTCTAGAAAGTTGTGTTATTTTTTAAAATTTTATTTCGATTCTCGTTTAAATTTTCCAGCCGAATGGTACAATTATGACAAAAACTCTTAAAAATATTTTACTTAAATTAAAATGTTATCTTCATGCATGATTCCGAAAGAAAAAAAAAAAGGGTACTTTGACTACTGAATAAACCATGGTTCATCAATATTTAAAAAAAAAAAAAACATGGTTCATCAAGCATAATATGAACTTGACACAGTTATAATAATTATGCCAAGAGAAACAATGTAACATGGCATCCCTCAAGTTTTTCTAATTTTATAATTAATTTTCTAAGGGATGTATACTTTTTGAATTATTTATTTTTAAATCTAAATTTATAAAAAATTACTAACATAAATGGATGAGTTAGCTCTGGTTATATGTCTTAGATCGATGTAAGGGGGTGAGCTTGTCTTCTGTGTTGGTGCATCTTGCCAGAGGCAAGCTTGCCCTCTCAGCATGCCCACATTCACCCAAGCACAAAAAGGAATGGGCTCATCCCTAAGGCTGACGTGGTTGCACTCGGTGCACCTAAGGCAAAGTAGGAGAAGAGTGAACCCGTTTTTACACTAACAAATCTACACTAAAGAGTGAAAAAGACGAGTTTCAAGACTAATGAAAATGAGTGTTTTTACTTTTTAATATAATAATAATAATAATAATAATAATAATAATAAATTATAAAAAAATATACGAGTAATATATGAAAATTATCGGAAAGATAGATCAAATAGTCGAAAACTCGTGAGCACTCGTAACTAATTTTTCTTTAAAAAAATAAGCAAGGAAAGTTTGCGGGAAAGGCCATTTTTTTTTTCAATAAAATATTTACTCTACCTAATATTAATATATAAAATAGGTAAAAAAAACAATAATCTTTTGGTTTATTAACATCAGGTCTCCTACAAAGGATATTAGTGTTTTTGCTAAAGAGACATGTTCAAATCTTAACTCATATAAAATGAAGGCACAAATTGATTGAGTTATTAACTCCATACATGTATATAATCTTCATATCATTTATTTACATTGTAAAAAAGTAAAAATAAGAATGTTTAGATATTTTTGTAAAATATACCACCTCAACAATTTCACTGTTTATGAAAAGTTAGTAAATAGTTGAAAAAGAACGAATATTATATAATTTTTTAATTGTGCCAATGACCTCTTTATTTATTAGATTTTTGTGTAGTATATTTATTTAAAAAAAACTTGAAATTAAACTATAAAATTTACCCAATAACATATATTTTTGTTGAGTTTATTATATTTATGCATATTTCCGACTAATTTGATATAAGGGGGCACATTTGTCAACTATTAGTAAAAAGAAAAATTCAGTCGGATTACAGCATTTCTGCTATTGTATCATTTATAGGAAAACAGTGATAAAATTTCATTACATAATTATTTTCTTTTCTACATTGGAATATAATTATGAGTTTTTTACAGGGTCTATATGAAAACAATACATAAAATGGAGTAATTTCAGGGACCTTTCCCTAGGCTTGAAGGAGAGAACGAAACGACAATGGAGGTCGACAACGAGCCCTCTACGCCCAACACCTCGAGCCAGGGCAAAGGAGGAGCAGGAGAAGAAGAAGAAGAAGAAGAAGAAGGTGAAGCTGGGGAGGAACGTGCATTAGAGTACGAGAGGGAGAGATTGTTGAGAATCAAAGAGAACAGGGCCAGGCTCGAAGCCCTTGGCCTCCTCCGCCCTTGTTCTAAGCCCCCACAAGGAGCCAGTAAAGGAAAAAAGGCCGCCGTCAAGCGGGGAGACGATGACGACGAGTACCGACCATCCGATGAGGATCGGAATGATGAAGAGGATGACTATGAGCCGCTGCCTACTGGTTCTCGGCAAAATCTCAAGGCCAAGGTGAAGTTTTTGTTCCTTCCCGCTTTGATTCATATATGTATGAATTGGATATATGAAACGCATTCCAAGAGAGACACTTTATAATGCTGAATTATATGCTAGTTTGGTAATAATTCTAAGCATTGGAATTTTAGCAATGAATTGGTGAAATAGGTAGGATCTTATGATTCTTCTTTTGGAATTTCGGGTGCAAATAGTCTGAGAATTGCATTATTTCTGATGATTTGTTTTGTAATGAAGTGTTCTATCTTGGATACATATTGTCAACCAGCCTTGTTGATCAATCTTTAGGTCTTAATGCTAATTCTGATGTCAAATTTGATGTGATCACAACATTCTCAAAGGTCTAGTTTTTATTTTAGGGAAGGAAAAAGATTTCTTTTAAAAGTATAGCAAAAACAAGGAAAAGGCCAAACCGGGAAGGGAGCATGAAAGAGGATGAGCTAGTTGACAATGATGAGGCATCCCTGCAACAGGTAGTCTCTTTGTGGGATATACTTTATAATTTTGTTATGTCTTCATCTCACTCTTGCTTTATGCAAGCATGGATGGCTCTACAACTTGATAGCTTAATACCTTACGCAGGCGATTGCCCTATCATTAGGAAGTGTGACAGAGTGTTCCACTGGGGAAGCTGGTGGGCCTTCTCAGAATTCTGGGAAAACCACACGTGATGCCCAACTTCATGGGATGACAGACAAGACAAAAAGTCAAGCTACATCTGCCAAAAAGAAGCAAAGAAAACTGGTTTGTGGTTCCAAAGGGCTCGATGCTTGCATTTCATTTTATATCTTGATGTTTCTGTTGTTTAATAATAAAGTTTTTTATTGTTCAGAATAGTAGCCGGGTTCAGCTGACTGAAGATGAATTAGTTGCTTTCTTCTTCTCATTTGATGGTAAAATGTCTGCCAAAACTTCTTTAACTTTGTACCCTAAACTTGTGGGATGCAATATTGGTCACTTGTTTCAATTCTTTTCAATTATGCATATTAAGGATCCTGAGTTGAATTGCAGAAGCAGGGAAGGGGCATATTTCCCTTCGTGATTTGCAGAGAATGGCCATTGCTCATGATTTCAGTTGGACTGAGATGGAAATAGCACTTATGATTCATTGCTTTGACAGTGACAAGGATGGGAAGGTGAGGAAACCTTCTTTATATTTTAAAATGCATACCATCTTGAAGTAGTTGATAGCTGACGTAAATCATAATATTGAAATTTACATTAAGGGTTGATAGTATTAAACATTCGATGATATCATGTATTACGTTAGAAGCATTATCCAATGTTCAGTTTTTGAACCTAAATGTTCATAAGCCATTAGACTTAGACTGCAACTGCAACTGCAATTCTAGCATCTACCTGCACTCAACTCTAATTTATGGTCCAGCAGGCTTGAGTATTATACCAGGCAAAACCAATAGGCAATCCTGTAAAAGCAACAAATCTATCGTATGAGCGTTTTTAATATGAATGATTCTTCTCATTCTTTATTTCTTGTTAATAAGTCCAAGTGTATTTTTTTGTCTAATAAATTGTCATACATAGATTTCTTGATAGGATGCCAAATGTTATTAATAACATTTTTGTGTTAGTGATTTTTTTTTGTGGTATTGCATGTAGAGTAAATCAGACAAATTCTAAAAGTAGCTATATGTTTTTTACTTCCAACCCTTGAGTCTCCATGCTAAGGGACTTGAAGTAGAACTTCTCTGTAGGGGATGTGTCACTGCCACTGAGCCACCGATGGCTCGTCTGTATTAGACGTGTCACCTAGCGTTAGAGAACATAGAACCTTATCATATGTATTTCTAATAGACTTTCTCGCCTATTGGTCAAGCAGAGACTTGTTTTCATAAATATTTTCTAAAAAGTACTTGTTGAAACTTACAGCTAAGTTTGGAAGACTTTCGAAAGATTGTGTCCCGCTGCAACATGCTGCGAGAGCCTGGAAACAGTTGAAATGGGCATGCCTATCAGATCTTCAAAAGTATACATGACGCACAATTTTTTACTCACAAACTACAACACCGTTTTGGGGTTTTTTTTAACAAGCTGTGGATTTTTGTCATCTGGCGCCAGACCAAGTCACCATGACAGGCTGCTCTGCACAAGGCTGTGAGACTCCAAAAGCATATCATATACGCAATGGAAAAATGTGACAAATTATCTTAAATGTCAATGACCGAGATTGCATCTCTTATGTAAAATTTCTTAGTTTTTGACTAGTAGAATAGGATATTCTCTAACGCCCACTTTTAATTCTTTTTCCTCATAAATGGACCTACAAAAGGCTAGGCACAAGAATCAATCAAAGCAAGCATGCAGAGAGAGTGGGCCATGATCTAAATTTTGAATTAATCACACGCGAACATAATATTTGGGTTCGAAGATCCTTTAAAATGATAATTTGTAGCAGTTCTATGTTCTGAACTAGATTTGTGGCTATTAAGTTAACTTTCTGCCTGAACCATCCACACAGGCCCAAAACTAGGAAGCAAACCAAAAAATGCAGGCATGCTACAGAGACTCCTAACGCCCCTAAATGTGAATGGCAACCCCCCAACCCAGATTCGACACTGGCACTATATATACAAGGATCCCTGATACAGACCTGCAGATAAAGGTAAAAAAAAGGAAATGCAAAATATTTGAACAGATGGAATGCCAGCTTGCTACAAAAAGTTGATTGCCTCAGGGAATGGTTATCAAACAGTCAGCGCACCCCCACCCGTAATTGTTGAACTTATCGATGCCTCCACCCGGTCCCATTATGGGAGGCTCCATAGCCTTGCATCCCATAGAACTGTCCATCCCCCGGTTGGGAACCATACTGTGAAGGCTGCACCTGGGCGTTCATAGCTGGACCTGCATCTGCTGGCCCAGGGGCAGGGGGCCACCATTGTGAAGGCTGCCAACCAGGTTGCACATTCTGCTGGACCTGCTGCACGTACCCCATCCCCATCTGAGATTGTACAGGTGTCTGTAGCTGCATGGGCAGTGCTGTTGCAAACTGAACAAGCTGCTGAGGTTGTGCTAACTGCTGCTGAGGTGTAGTTACTTGCATCATTTGTTGGTTAAATAGAGCAGGTTGACCATTTAATGTCTGATAGGCAAGCACTTGTGCTGTAGGTGGTGCTGTTGGTGGTGGTGTGAGTGAATGTGGTTGAGGGTGTGGCTGGCTATCCTGGGGAGGTTGCCATTCTGGAATATCATCATCGTCATCATCCTCATTCCATGGCTGGATTTCCAGAACTGGTTTCTTTGTAGTTTCACTCTGACCATACTTGTGCACTAACTCTCTCATCTGATCCGCAGGAAGTTTACCAGCTATACCAAGACCAGAAGAGTGGGAGGCATTACGAACTGAAGCTTGAGAATTTCCATGAGAAAAATCAAATTCAGGAAGATCATCTTCATCCCTAGCATCCGGACCAAATCCGGGGGGTACATCATCCATAGTTTCATCATCAGATGGGAGGGAAGGGTGGGTAATGGGTGGGGGGGCCTGAGAGTTCTTAGAATTAAGGGTGGTATTAACATTTTGATGTCTTCTGGAAGAAAGCTGTCTCTTGGTGCTATTGTTCTTGCTGTGCGATGACATCCTGGGTGATACGGTTACATGAGCCTTTCTCCATACAACAACACCAATGAGGGCATTTTCAGCTGAGTTTAACGTCTCTATATGCTCCTTTGATAGGTGTTTTGCAAGCATTTCAGTAGTCCTCTTGTGTGGCGGGCAGAAGTAGAGTTCCACTCCTGAAGCAGGCTCAGCGAAACCAAGCCTTCCATCAGCAATGTATGAGTCCACTGTCTGCAAAGGAAGAAAACCAGAATCAGATATAGATCTATAAAAATGGCCACCATAAACAAGGAATAGATTTGAGCAATAGATACCACCTCACAGAGGTTGACCCGACCATTCTCGGGAGAACCTTCCTTCCAGCAGAATTGTACAACCTGTCAATCATGAATAGATTATGTGAGCCAAATAGACAATATTGACATGAGGTTTAGAGATGCCGCAAAAGTACACTTGCTGCCACACAACTTCAAGATCACAGATGGTTAATGTGTTGGAGATTTTTTTTTTTTCACTCATCTGTGTTATATCCGGCATTGTATACTTTCTCACAAAATTTGTATTTGATAAAGGATAGCAGTTGCAATTGTGTGTATTACGCAAAAGATGAATGGCATAGTGAAACAAATAAAATATTGGTTTGGATAGACTTAGGAACCTGTACAAATCATCTGGTTGAACCCTCAATGGTTGATGCTAAAAAAGAGGAAAATATCACTAATAACTTGACATATTTAAGCAAAGATTCAGTGTAATACCATAACAGCACGGCTCCGAGAGAGTGGAAGATCTTGGAGGAACTTTTCAAAAGCATCTAACCTGACTCTTCCTTTGATCTCAAGTATGTTAGGCCATTCTCTAGTAGATGTTCTCTCCCCACTGAAAGGACAGTTTATGAGCAAGTCATTGTCAACACCCGAAGGTTACACATACTGAGTAACATTTTCAATAGATTTTAAAGCCACAAATACTAGCACGAATCTTACATATGCTCTGCAAATAAGTTAGAAAGGGCAATGAACCTCAAAAACCTCACACCACAGAAGTAAGAAAACATACCTTGTGAAGAAGCCAATAACAGTCACCAGTGAAGAAGCAGCTAATTGAATTAACCCTTCCCAGATATTGTCTCCCTTGGATGCACTACCAGAAGGGATAGCTTCTGATCCAGCTTGAATAGAATTGGATTTCGTCTCACCATCAATATCTGGATCCTTGGAATCAACCTTCTTGGGGTTATCAGCAACCAAACAAGCATCCGCGGTATCCATCTTTGATACTGATCCAGCTTGTGCAGAATTCAACTTGGAATCTAAGCTACTTGAAGCAGAGTCCACCTTAGGGCTCAACTCATCCAAGGCTGTACTTTTCTGAGGCTCAACAGAATCCGAGGTTTTCCCATCAAAACTAGGCATATCTTCCCCTCTTCCCATTGACATATTTTCAAATGGTGGCTCAGAATCAAGGGCCTCCATAAACTCATCAAGAGATACTATTGGGGGAAGTAATTCTGCACCTTTCAGTTCATCCACCATGAGCTCTTGCATTAAATCAGGCTTCTCATTCAGAATATCTAAATTGCCGCCAAGGTTCTGGTCACCTAAATCAGCCCTTCTTCCCTCTCAATGAGACTTCGGATGCCTTTTCTTGAAGTCTGGATGCAGCTACACCACTTTTGTCATTTGTCTTCCCTTGAGCTTGAGTTTCCCCTTCATTTACTTTTGCTGGAATCTGCGTGAGCACACTTGCTCCAAGTGCCACCTCCACAGAAACATTATCATCCTGTTCAACTTCCACCTGAACCTCTCCTTTATGAGTTTTTTTCACCAATCGCCTAATATCGACATCAGAATCAGGTAATACCACCATCTGTGCAAGCTCTTCTGCCTTGGCTAACCTCCATTGAGAGAGTTCCTTGGAAGCAAGTTCCTCTGCAGTCATGGAACAAAGACGTTCTGGAGCAATGTCACCAGAGATTACCCTCTCCCTTAGCTCTGGGTTATTGCGATCTTTCAGATTAAACAACAAAGATCTGGCCTTTTCCTTATATTTTTTATTGACACCTCCATGTAATTTAAAAAGCTCAGCTTCGATTTTGATCGCAAGGGTAACAGAAGTTTGATCTGATACTCCACCCGGATCTCCTCTAGCTTCCTCAAGTGCTAGTTTTGGTTTTTTAGAAGTAAAGCTACTTATTCCTTCAGAGGTAATAGTGGCATCGGAAGCCCAACAGAGACCATGTCCCTGAAGAAGTTCATCTTTGATAACAGAATTATTGTTTAATAGTAAATCATCCTCTAAAATCCCATGGCTTGGTTGCAAGTCTTGCATTTCAGTAGCTGCAATACCACCTGCTGGAATTTGACTTTCCTGTTTTTCTGTATGCTCATTGGAGGCTGAAGCTTCTGAAGAAGTACCAGACAAAGCATTCTCTTGTACAGTTCCTGATCTGTCTGATTGAGAATTTATTTCTGTTAGCTTTGATGTACCTGCATCTGTTTCCTCAGCCTTCATGCTCTTTTGTGGTGCTCGTTGCTTATTCTGTTGGTTGCAAACCATTGCAAAAGCAGCACCCAAAGACTCCCTAAGTTTTAACCTCACAGATTCAATCTCAGTTTGTGCCTTCGATGGTAATTCTGTCTGGGCTGGACGCTTATTAGTTGATGAAAGTTGTTGGAGCCCCACAGTAGCTGGTGTCACAGCTTGAAGCTTGGGTGATGGTACCATTTGGACCTGCCTCTTGTTGGTATACAGAGGAGGTAATAACCCTAAATTATTGGGAATTGAGGTTTGCATGTTGAGTGATCTAGAAATGTCTGATGGTCTTCTATTCGTCGATGACAATGAATGCAAGCCAAAATAAACAGGCATGGGATTTAGGGTTCTTGGCGATGGTTCCATCTGTACAGGCTGATTGTTGGTTGGCAAAAATTGATATGACCCAAAGTTTGCAGACAAGGAAGTTGGAACCTTAGATTGTGAAAATTGCCTTTCTGCTAAAGACAACTGCTGTGACCCCTTGTCAACAGATGTTGTATGGAACCTAGGCAATAAATCAACCTGTGCAATCTGTTTGCTGGTAGGAGGAAGTTGCTGTGCTCCAAGATTAACAGACATAGTTGCTTGGCCATTGCTTGATGGTTCCATTTGAATGATTTGACTATCTGTTAATGATACGAAAAGGATTCAAGGTTTGTAGGAATGGTAATTATTTGAAGGGTACATGGAAAGCCTAAGGGTTTGTAGGGGATAATTCAACCTCCCCAAAATGCACCCATAAGCCTGAGAAAATAGGCAATTACTATCAGAAAATGAAAATCATTACTAACAAGATATGCATTTATGTTGGTGATTTGGTAACTCAGCACCAATAAAATACAATAAGAAATCCAGTATAAACAAAGTGGCACCACATCAAATATGATAAAGAATTTAAATGGTTGTTCCACAATGACATCCATTCATATATTAAACAAAACATGTGGCCAGATGGTCTCTGATATTACTATGTGAGTCAAAAATCAATAACAGAAATGCGCAAAATTACATCTGACAAGGCACTAGCAAAACATATACTAGTTTTGGCATTTAAAAGAACAAGTAATGCACAATCCAAAAACACCCAAAAGTTAAAAAAAAAAAAAAAAAAAAAAATACAGAATAACAAATAATATGTAATGTATGTTTCAACACAGTGGCCACCGAACAAATTAAATAATTGGCTTAAAAAGTAATATAGATAACAACAATAGATCTTCAAGGAGGAAGAATAGTGCTACTGTGTGTCACATCCCATGGAAGGAATATCAACTCAGAACCTCAGCTGTTAATCGTAATCTCAACCCACCACTTTTGTCTTACAAAGTGAAGTTTTAGTATTCTCGAATTATGTTGTTTGGCATTTAAGGATGATAAAGACACCTACGGACCACAACAACATCAAGACCCAACTACCTAGGAATTGCCCAAGAGTGCCTTAGAAGACTGTCTCATGTCCTACATGGTGAAAATCTTTTCCAAGAAAAGAACCTATAGATCCCTCCAGATACAAACTGAGCAAAAAGAGACTAAAACAGTAACTGACTTGATCTTATATTTAAAATAGGAATGCTATGCATCATATATAAGGCGTCAAAAACATTAAACTATGCCCTGTACTAGCATTCATATTATGAGTGCAGAGATGTTAGAAACCCTACTCAATCTTGTAAATCAATGAATAATCAGAGCCAAAACAAGCTTCATATCCGCGAAATCAATGGAAACTATGGGAGTAGCTTGATCAAGAACATGAAACTAAACCAGAAGAAGCACAATTTTTTGGTCACAGCATCCGTGTGAGTTTAAGAAACCATTCATGCAGAAATGCAGATCCCGTAAACGGCACAAAAGGCACAATCATGTACACTGTACAGAACATTGAAATGGGCAACCAGAAGAATGCAGTACCGACAACAAAATTATGAGAAAACACTAAAAATTATAATCAACAAATAATATAAAACAAAAAAATAAATAAATAAACACCAAACTCTTCATTGCCACGTTCCAATCTTGAGCACGAGTTAGGGCACACGATTAAATAAGAAGAAAAAAAGAAAAAGAAAACGAAAGAGGGCGGCATGATCCAAGGGCATACAAGAAGATTGAAATTAGGGTTAGGGCATCCGGATCGAGACGACAATGAAATCGAAATCGAAATCAAAATCGATGATATAGCAAATTGAGTTTCGGGCAGAGTTAAGGGTTTCATCGGCTTAACGAAAGAGATAGAAAGAGAGAGACAGAGAGAGAAAGCAAGGTGAGAGAGATGATTACCTCAAGAAGACAGCTCGATGGCCGGATATGAAGGGTACAACTAGAGAGACGGCGAGGCGGCGGAAGGGAGAAGAGAGAGAGAGAGAGAGAGAGAGGCACGGGGAGGCAAGTGGAGAGACGGAGAGAGAGAAAACAAGACAGGTGAGAAGGGGGCGCGGCGCAGGGGTTATCCTCGAGACCACTATCGAGGTTGGATTGATGATACTCATCACGGATTCAAGGTCGGTGCCCATATCATATGGGCTAGTCATGGGCCGGTCTGCACAGGCGTTCTGTTCCTTTCCAGGCCCATTAACATGGTTGAGATTGTTTGCAATATCTTCTATTTTTAGTTATTATTATTATTATTATTGCAATTGTTTTAAATTTCGTATATAAATTGTAAGGTGGCAGTTGGTTTGTAAGCCATATAGAGTTTATAAATAAATAATAGTAATTAAATTAGAGAGATAAATAATAATTAGATATGTTTTTAAAATTCATCGTAGTATATATCATATAAAGTGTGGAGAAAAAAGATAAGAAAGAACAGAAAAGGAAGACGCACGATGGGAGGGCATGGAGGGTTGAACATCCTGCCCCAGAAGCGATGGAACGTCTACAACTACGAGAACCGTGAGAAGGTCCGCAAGGACGAAGAGGCTGCTGCGAAGGAGGAGCAGCTCAAGCGAGAGCAGTCACGCCGCCGAGATGCCGAGTTGCGCCTCGAGCGCCTCCGACAAGCCCGCAATCTCCCAAACCCTAACCCTAACCCTAAACCTTCCTATTCCCACCATATCAATCTCTTTGAATCACTCCCAGATTTCAACTTTGAATCCCAGCCCAAAACCAAGAAGATCGAAGATGAACGACCTAGGGATTTGAAGAAGCGGAGGAGGGAAGAGCCCCCTGCTGTCGGGCCGGAGGAGGAGAAGTATAAATTGGGGTATGGACTGGTTGGGAAGGGCGTGAAGGCACCGTGGTATGTATCGGGAGCGTCCTTGTTTTCTTCGGAAGATGGCGATGGAGGGCGTGGGTCAGTGAATGGTGCCGAGACGTCGACGAAGAAGAGTGGGGGGAAGAAGACGATCGAAGAGATGAGGGAGGAGAGGATGAGGAGGGAGAAGAGGGAGAAGGAGAAGGAAATCAAGCTTATCTCCTCTGTGGCGAGAGAATCAAATAAAGGTTTCTCGAGGTGAAGAAATTTGCATAAAAGTTTTCTTTTTTTTTGCTAAAAAATAATCCTTTTAATTAGTAATTGCGTATTCTAATGCAGGCGTAGGTCGTAAATTTGATGCTTCGGATGAATGCTGGTAAATCTTTTTCTTTGTCAAACATTATATTGGACAAGTTTGTATCTTTTTTGCAAGACAAATCTGAAATATCATTCCTTTTTTTGTCATCAGTTGTATCTGGATTAGGGTTTATAGGGGGTTGTATAAATTATCTTGGGAATTATTTGGTGTTTGGAATTTGGAAGCATCTTCAGTTTCACAATGGATGTTCATTCTGAGGGCATTGTTGGTTCTCAATCCTATCATGTTATTAACTACCCCACTATATTATATTTTCAAAAATAACACCATGAAAGAGGACTTGGATGATGTTAATTTTTGTATTTAAGTCTTCTATGTTGGAATATTCGGCTTCTGTGTTTATTTATCTGGTGAGAATGTGCTTTTTTATTTCACTGATTTGGTGTTTCTGGGTAGATTTTAAATGAATGATGAGCTAGGAGCTCATGGTGAAAAATTGGATTTTTGGATTATATACATGTATAGTCATTGTTGCAAAAAAATTATTTGTCTCTTCACTTAAATGAGGCTTCAGAGTTGAGTTACATATACAATCCGATTAGAAAAGGTTTAACATCTGGTTTCCATAGTCATGCATGCTTTATTCCCCTAAAGTCACTAAGGCATTTCTAGCCCCAGTAAATTATTCTATTTGTCTTTCTTCTGCTAGTGATACGCTCATTATGCCCCTTGATGTGGGTTTAGCATTGAGATGGTGTGTAGAATAGGAGTCATTGCCAAGCAGTTAAAAGGGAACAATAACACTTTATAAATTATAATGGGGAAACTGCAGTGGTGTCTTGCCATATAAGTCAGATTTTGCCATCTGATCTTTACTGTTGTCATTATCAGGATCCAACTCGTCTAGTTTTTAACCTTATTTTTTGTGCCTGGCTTTGATATGCCATGGCTTCTGATTCAAAAGCCCAAATCGGTGATATAACTTTTCTTCTTGGTTGCCTAATAGGATGCATTTCGTCGAAGCATTGTACTTTTGCACCAGATCATGGTTCATGAAGTCCGGTAGCAGTTGTTGACTGATGACTTGAGTTTTTCCAGCATATCTATCAGGAACAAGAGTATATCCCACTCCATATTCAGCTGATTCAATTATAGCTCTGTAATTTGGATCACGGGAACAAATTATGCAAGCAATGCTTCAACTATTACTGAGTCAAATAGTAGTTAATTTCATGAAGCATGCGGGCTGTTTAGTAAGCCATTGAGGCTTATTGGTGTGTTGAAGTAAGGGATCTTATGTTGGCCTCTTTTGTAGTCACTTCTTAGGAAAACACCTGCTCTTTTCTGGGAAATTGTAGGAGGTGTTTTTGCAATTAGGATAGTTGCATGGCAAACACAAGTTCTGTTATGCTTACTGCATGCACGCCAAAGACTTAACATTTTGAGCCAATTTAGAATCTCAGTATTATACATGTTCAATTGTATATAGCTGAATCTTTTTTATTATTTTATAACATGGTTCATTTGATTTTTTTTTTTTTTTACCCTTGAAATGTTTATCATGTGAGCCATTGTAGATGTAGGTGATCTCTCGTTATTGTGTACATAGTTAACTAGTTTTGCAATGGTATTTATCTCAAGAACCCAGTTAAATAATTTGATCCGAGTGTTTGTGGATATCAGAATCATCAAACCTAAATCAAGATTTCTGATTCCTCAGTAGCTATAGTACTTTGGAAACCTGGCCAGTGGAATGATGGTTTTTTTTTTCTTTTATATGTATATGTATATATTATGTATTTTTTTTTATCATCTTGCACATTATTTTTGTTATTATTGTTACTTGGAGGTTTTCTTTATGGTGCAACAACACCACTGAACCCATGTATGGCAGACACACACATACAATGGTGGGAGTCAAGGTTTAGCCTTACTCTCAAGTAATCCAAGTGATTCAGATTTTGCAAATATAGCAATCCCACAATTATAAATATAGAAATCCAACAATTATTCTGATTTGTAAGAACGGTCCTATTCTCTCTCCAATAACAATTTGTTCTCATTCCCCAAAATGTCACACATAGTAGTAGCCAATGTATACTCCAATCAAGAGAGCCACCACTACATAGAAGAATGAGAAATCGCCTTGCTGTTTATTCTTCATCTTGATGAAGATATCATCCTGCGGTTATATGATGAAGTTTAACCATCTTTCATTTTGTTTAGGAGTAATAAAATATGATAAGAAGAATATTAACAGAAACATGAGTAGATAAATGGACTCACCAATTGCTGTTGAAGCATCATGTTTTTCATCATTGCAACATTGTTATCCTCTGTCAACTTATCAATCAAATCAGTTACCTAAAATAACCACTCATAATTAGAATAATTTCCATGATTATGATGAAATACATGGAATACAGATATTATTTATATTTTATTAAAGACAAACAAATAAGAGGAGAAAAAACAAGCCACACAGAGACATAAAACCCACTCACCTCAGGCTCAGGTGGTGTATCCATCCTCTCAACACTTTCTTTCTGTCCCTATAAACAAAAACATCATCTCATACCTTCATTAAATTCTCTTTCAGAATACAAACCATTGATGGAAAGATGAATGAACACAATGTAACTAACTCACAGTAGCAGTAGCTGTGGTTCCATTGGCAGGATCAGAAGGACGATGAGGTGGATGTGGTTGTGGCTCTTCCAGCTCATCCAGCACGGCAGAAGATGATTGAGGTTTAGGGCGAAAAACAACTCTTAATATCACTTCCTCAATGACATTACCGGATTCTTTACTAAACTAAACATCATCATGTTTCAATACAATTAAATTTGGCAAATAGCAGCAACGCATTCTCAATTCAAAGACCAATTGACTTGGAAATTAAAACATTAAATACCATTTCAATGGTGGAGGAAGTAGCATCACTGGTGACTACGCTCTGGACAAGAAATCTATCCCTGCTTTCCATGGCAGGCGGTATTGCCCTCGGGGCATGCATTGTCACTAAATTCAAATAAAACATTTCATTTCAATACTCTTTGTATTATTTAATGATATCTTGTGTTGAGATTATTTTCACATGAAATGAATAAAATTCAGTGATTGTCAATCAATTGCATTATCAGAAATCCAAAAAAAACCCACTCCATAACAAACTCTAAGGAAAAAAAGGAAAATTCTGTTAGTATCAACCAATTGCATTGACACTTATCCAAACAAACCAGTTCATCTATCAATTAAAAAAAGTTTTAAATTATCGTACCAGCACATATCCAAAGAAACCGATTCATATAACAAACAAAAAATCTCAATGAACTGCATTTTCAATAATCCAAACAAAATAGTTTCATATCAAACTCTGCATCTCGCTGAGAAAGAATGAATTTTTTTCTGATTATAAATGGCGGAAAAAAAAATTCAGGTTTTTGAGTGAATGTACCAATAACATCATATTTAGAACGTGGTGTGATGACTCCAGTGGCCGGCCTCACGCCGTACTGCTTTGGGTTCGTCGTCATAACCTACATAATTAATATGATATACAAACACACACTTGATATACTTGTTGAATTCCGAGGGTTCACTCAGAATTAAATCTAGATAAATAAAAGAAAGACACAAAGAAAGAAGAACAGAAATTTCACCTTGAAAGCAACATAATCATCGGTCTTGTTGGACAACTCAAGCAAACAAGATAGCCGCTTCTTTAGTTCAACTTCCCAAATAAATAAATAAATAAAAATAAAAACTCATTTCAATCAATCAAGAAAGCAATCAAATTAAGGCATGATCATTCACTACAAGATGTTTTTTTTTTAAATAAATAAACCACGAATTCATTACTGAACATCCACTACAACTCAATTACGGTAAAATATTTTTACGTCTAAGACATCTAACTCCTATAAATAAATTCAGAGGTTAGCATCCTCCAAATATATATACATATATTATTAAAGTATAATAATAAAAAATTATGTATTTAATTAAAATAATTTGTTCACATAAAAAAAACACCCCAACAAGGCACTTACAAGGGAACTTGAGTTCAAGTGGGTGGATAGCGAGAAGCTTCCCGGAGCTCATCTCGTCATCAACGTAGTCTTCCCCGGTTTGGATCGATGTCGCCTGCCTTCTGGCTCGGATAACCAATGAGCTAATGGAGCTCCCTTACTACGTACTATTGTCTTTCTTCTTATTTATATATATTGGTTTTGCTCGTAATTAATTAATAGTTTTAATTGTAATTTATTTTTTTACAAAGGTCATTCTTTTCTTCATTTAAAAAGTTGGATAGAATTAATTTATTTGCTCATTTAAAATCTCATGCATGGTGATATTTTCTGTTACATATATATCCCAAAATAAAAGGATCGTAATCTCTATCTTTAATAATTTTAACCAATCTTTAATACTGTACTATGCAATTGTAACTATTTATATCCTTTTATTTTAGTCATTCATTTTTTTAATATATTTAAAAAACTAAATACAAGACCAAGGTCTTTAACCAACAGTGGTCAAAATACAAAATCCAGGCTACAACAGATAGGAAATAATTGAAAAGGCCAAAAAAACAAAAACAAAGGTGTTTAATTAATGTATTTATATGGTTTATCAATATTTATCAATAGACTAAATTAATATTCTTTTAGATATTTTTAAGATATACATACGGGTTTAATCAGATAGATTAATTTGAAACGCATGAGTTTAAAGTAAGTTTACTTATCCTCAATCCTTCACTATAAGTATCTCCCAAATCCTTTTCTTTTTACATTTTGTTTCATCTCTCTTCTCTTCTCTCATCTCTTCAAGGTAGACCTCTTCCTTCATCTCTCAGTGCTTCATTTCATATCATATATATATATTAGAACATTACTAAAAGTATATATTTGCAGATGCATAGGATGATGGTGCCTCTTTTGGGTGGGATGATGACCATATATATAAGGACACTGACTGGGAAGAGCATCCAACTGCAAGTAGAGAATTCAGACACCGTCTTGAATATCAAATACAAGATCAAAGAGAAACAGGACATTGCCATTGAAGAACAGAGGCTTGTCTTTTCTGGGAAGCAGCTTGAGGATGAACAGACTTTGGCTGACTACCAAATTCAGAGTGGATCCACTATATATCTTGTTCTCCGACTGCGCGGTGGTAGTGGTGGTGGTGCTGCTGCTGCTGCTCTTGGCCTCTATATCTGATCATGTTTATTATGCATCGATATGCTTCTCTTTAATCCGTCAGTTAGATTAATATTAGTATGTGTCTAGTTGATTGTTCTCTTGATTAGTAAGTGTGTACAAACTAAGTGCATAATAAATAAATTAATTGTTATCAGTTCGTATAGATATTTATTTTTGTTATTTATAAATTTCTCCATTACGTATAATGCTAGTGTCACGTAACAGGCTGCCATGCATAGCCAAAGATTAAGCCATGATGCTTGTGGATAGGCTGGAAGATCAGTGAAGTTTAATGGAGAATCTAAGTCATGAATGGAAGCCGGTAGTGTCACAAAAACATTGTATGCAATGACAATCATGATAAAGTAATGAAGTTCACCACACTGTTATTCAATTAATACACGTAAAGAGAGTTTGCTACTCTCTAGCAAGCGCTAGCTATTACGATCATAAACTAGCATCATCAATGCTCATTGTTGTCTACATTAATTGAAAAGGAAATGACCAGCCACTAAACAAAGCAAACAAGAAAGATTTTACAAGAGCATTTAGGATTCATAGTGAGCAAGATACAAGGATCAGTCGAGCAGATCAACCATGGTCTTCCTTCTTGGAAACCTTTATGGGAGCCCAAGTGACATTGCTTCTTCGATCTGAATGGGCAAATGCGTGGCCACCAACACAATCCCTCCTTGTTTCATATGTTCTGCAATTATATTCTTTAACAACTGAACCCCTTCATCATCTAGAGCAACAGAAGGCTCATCAAGCAACCATATTGGCCTGTCAATCGCCAGCAATAGAAAGCATTCTAGCCTTATCATTCACAAGCCTACCAAGTTCCATGAGTTCAAGAGCTCCCTTGGCTTTCCCGCTTTTCCCTTCAAGAATTTCTAAAAACTGGACATTGTCCAAGACTGTAAGCTTGTCTTTTATAGCATCTTTCAATGAAAGCAATTCAGTTGATGCCTGTACTGCTGGAAAACTCCAGGAGACGTGATGTCATGGCCATTCCAGAGTATTTCACCGGCCGAAGGGCGTGAAAAGCCTGCAAGCATGCGCAGGAAGGTGGTCTTGCCAGAGCCATTGGCCCCGGTCAAAACAAGCGCAGAGCCATCGTGCACTGAGACATCGGATGTTGCGAAGCACTGCCTGGGCATTTCGCATGCAGGACACGTTGTTCAACAGGATGCGAGGGTGGGGAGGCTTAATCGGCATCTATACAAATCAGCGAAATTGGGTTTCTCCACAAGAATCACAGCTAGCAAATTGCTAACTATTCTTCTCAGAGACAATTAATCGAACACCTTCCCTGCAATCAAACAGAATCAAAGACGAGATTAAAAACCATATGAAAAATGGCACTTGTAGTGGTAGAATAAAAACTGAAAGCAATCGGTTAATTTTCTTCACAAGAATTGCAGCGAAGTACCAAGTTTGCTTCTCTGAAACATTTAATCAAACACCTTACGAGCAATCAAAACAGAAGACCAAAAGGGATGAACTCTATTACCAACAACTGTTACTTTGTCTAGGAGAATATTATAAAAACAGTGAATGGGCAGACTGATCAATAGTGTTGTTATAATATCATACATAAACTGTATTTACAGTATAAAATACTATAACAAAACTATTCATTTACCATGTTACTGATCCTTTGTGAGAGAATGTTTTTATGAACGGATCATTAAATCAACAGTGCACCAATGTAACTACTTGTTTTTTTTTTTTTTTTTGAAAAAGTTAAGAAACTGGGAAAGCAGTACAACAACAGCCCAGAAAAACCGAACAAAAATACAAAACAGAAATACCCACTAGATGTGGGAGTAAAAGAGTAAAATCAAACCAACAAACCACAAACCCGGGCCAACATGCCCGAATGCCGCAGGAACCACAGGCAACTACTCCGAATCACGCAAGGAACCCACATCCCCAGTGTCTGAATCACCTGGGGAAACCTCCTCCTGACCTGCGAAAGGCAACCCACGGATCAAACCTAGCCTGTTGGGAAGCCAAAACTGCAAAGAACCACAGGATCAGAACATTTGCTATCTTTGAAATGTAACTACTTGTCTTTGAAAAAAAAATTATACTACTTATTTAGATATATCAAAAATATTTATTATTCGTTTAAATTTCACGTGAACCTCCTCAAAATCATAGATTCTCTGTTTATAAAATGAAAAAGAGGTTAATTTAACTATAATAAGTGAATTAATTTGTTAAAAATCTTTTGTTTATATTGTACTTTTTTCCTCTTCAAAGCAAAGGATGACAAGCACTGGTCACTTAAGTTGGTTGCGACATCACCCATGAGTTAATTCTTCTAAAGAGAATTCAAACCCTCAGCACGCCACATGAGAGACTTATTTTAATGCCGCTAACCACTTGAACCAAGTGACTTTTGTGAGCGATGTTATATTTATTGAATAGATTTATAAAATAGTTTTTCCGAATATCATGGATGTTAGCTTGTCATCACGACATTCTTTTTTATATAAACTTTAAATTTAAACATTGAAATCCTTAAATTCTTAAAATTAAAAAAAAAAATAAAATCATATCTACAAAATCATTTACCTGCAAATCTAAAAACTTAAACCCTAAACTCTAAAATCCTAAACCCTAAGGATCTCCAACAATCATTTGTAAATTAAGTAATTCTTATGAGTTTGAAAATTAATTGATTAATTTATATATCCAATTGATTTTTTATTATCATCTTATTTTCTAAGATGTTCTTATAATTTATAGAATAAATTATTATGGAATTATTTTTTATATTTTTTTATAATGTTTAATTTTTTTAATTTAATTATTTTTCTATCAAATGTAAATAGAAAAATTAAATAAAATTCAAAATAATATATTAAAAGAAAATGTAATGTATTATTCTCTAATTAATCACCATCAAAATGGATTTTTGGTAAATTTTGAGTAAATGTTTAGTATCAAAATCTTATATTTTAATTCTTATTACATTAGGATTATCCACGGTCTATTTGCCTACAAACATTTCTCTACATAATTCATGGGTTAAATTTAGGCAAAAAGTTCACATATTTGATTAACCAGATATTACCTACAAATATGTTGGCCACAGGATAACTTGTTTAAATAATTTGTGGGTGATGTTGCAAAGTTAATTTTCTTTTAAATTACTCAAATTACTCACGATTGTATCACCTACAAACAACTTTACTGAGTAATCTGTGGGAATATTATATTTATCCACACATTACCCATAGATGTATAGCACCATGTACTCGAGTAAAGTAAAGCCGTGGGTAAATCCATATCTATTCTCTAATTAAATTTGATATATTTTATTTTATGAATTCTTTGCTATTATGTGGATATTCCCTTCCCACGTAATTTGTCTCCGAATAAATTATCGTGGATAAAGTGAAATTTTCTTGTAGCATAATTGCATAATAAATAAATAAATTATTATTAGTTTGTATAGATATTTACTTTTGTTATTTATAAATTTCTTATTTGTGTTTAGTTTTGCTTTATATTCTTGATCAGTTACAGGTTTTATTCAACTCAACTTTAGTAATTTAAAAAAAATTATGAAATTTGATGATTTTTCAAATGCCTTAATGGAATTTAAGTTTCAATTACTTTCAAGCTTCTCTTTGGACATCCACCGGCATCAGCTAAGAGAAAGATCTAGGTACTAACGATGGTACTAATTAATTAACCATAATTAGTAAAATTGAAGGCATTGGCCATTGAAATAGCCGGCCGGAAAGGCTCTTCTTCCTCTTTATTCTTTGACTTAATTAGGAAGTGTTGGTGCATCATCCTCTCTTGTTGTTACATGTACGTCATCCTCCGGTGCTAGTAGCGCATTATAAATCCTTTGGTATTTGTGCAACATCTTTTGGTGTTGATGCCTCACCCTCTTGTGCAGTTGCACCAATATTAATTTAATTAATGATATGCTTTCGTGACCATCTTTGGGTAACATTGTCGAGGAAGCTTCTAATTAATGGGAGTGTTGTTGCGCAACGTAATGATTGATTAATGTTGATGTACTTTCTTGGAAAGGTTACCATTAATTCTATGTGGCGAAAATCCAAATTTATGATATGGGTTTCTTAACAGCAACACATGGTTCTTCAAAGGAAGGAGTGGAAGACAATTTTTTTTTTTTTTTTTAAAAAAGCGGATAAACCGCAATCAATAAAAAGAGAAGAGGCCGAACACAAGGAGGCGACTACCTCGGACCCACAAGGAGTAGGGGAAATACAACAATAAAAAATAAAAGATAACTAAACCAACAAACGACTAAAGAAGTAAAAATAGGATCAAGGGAAGACATACTGTTTGCATTATTGCATGGCTCTGTTTTAATATTATAACACAATTGTACAATCCGGTAAGTAAGATAATTGGAACAATTAAAATATTGTATCATACTATAAAAAGACACATAGACAAATTAATAAGGATTACCATCCATTAAAGTGGACATGTAATAAAAAAAGACTTGCCGTCAAGCGATATTAGTGCTATTGAGAAAAATGAATATATGATATTTAAGAGATTTTGAGTGAGTTTGAGTTTCATTAACATTAACATAATGATAGTACGAATTTATTGCCTAAAGCTAAATTTTATTTTATCTTGATCAACAACTTAGAAGTAAAGATAAAATGAGTAAAAAAAAAAAAAACTTGGTTTACAATAAAAAAATATTAAATTAGTTGCTGGAAAAGTACACTGAGAAGATAGTGGGAAAATAAAATAAGAATTTTAAAAAAGTTATTTAAAATCATATAGAATGAATAAAGTATCAAATTAAAAAAAAAATTAAGATCCTAATTTAATATAATAAATACTTATTATAATTACAATAATAAAGTTTTAAAAATTTTAAGACTTCAAAATTTACGATGAGACTTCAAATATTGAAAGGCTTAGTTAAAGTCATCGTTTTAGCGGTCTATCTTTAAGCGACTAGTAAAAAATAGTTTGGTTTCAAAGATAAAAGACAAAAATTCTGAATCAATATGTAAGGAAAGGTGCATGTTCTCTTCTAATCTAATAAGAAAGTGGAGAAAAAGAAGTATGTATCATCAACCATGGGGTTGGAAGAGGTCTCTTGAATTAATTTATAAGACAATTTATATAAAAGCTGACTTATTTACTTATCAAAGCTGAAAACTAAATTCAGTTTCTCTATATTTATTTTATAAACAGCAAGATAATTTATGCATAAATTAAACAATAGCGCACTTATGCGAACACGCAAAACGGGGATGTTTCTTAGTAATCTTAGAAATCAAATAAAAACATAACTTACTCTATTATAATTTTTTTCTCCTATATTTTAATAAAAACACATGCACGCAAGCATGTCTTTCCAAATAATTTTTATTTTTGGAAACAATAAGGAAAAAAAATAGACACATACTTTCTCCAAAAAAAAACCACACACACATCCATCATCCATCCAGACTCATAATTCATTTAATAATAAATATATATATATTTATATACATTCAAAATAATCCTGGAATGCAGCACAATATCCATTACATGTAAGAATATCCGCTTTGCATACATATAATAAAAGATGAAAACTTTAAAAATCCAGAAAACTTATAAAGGAACACATACATGTTGCACATTACTACTAGTCGTGCTGATTCCTTGCAGTATAACCAGAAAACCAAGCAACTCTGAAGAGCTGAACGCCAAGAATCAAGACCCACCAAGAAACCAAAAATCTGATGCTTTCCACTGACCATGCTGGTGCTCCAATCTCAATTCCCAACTTTATTCCCCTCATCAACTGCAACACCCTGTAAACCTCATAGACTACAGGGGCAACCAACCAAACTGGAGACTTCCATTGCCATGTCAGTGCCTCAGTCAATACTTGTACAGCCAGCAGTAGAAGATAAGGTCCAAGCATCACTGCGAATGAGATGAATGGCAATGGTGGCTGGAGAGTACCTTTTGATGAGGCCATTAGCATTAACAGAGGAGCAGCAAAGCCCACAGCATTAGCAACCATGTTCCATGACTTGTAACTTAATGGTACTTGGCTTTCAATTGAGTTTGAGCTTCTCTTCGGGCGTCCACAAGCATCAGCAATGAGAAAGAACAATGTAGCACCCATGTTAAAAATGCAGTCAAGCCCAACTATAGAGAGAAGGCCAGCAATGTTGGGGCCTACGAATACAGAAGATAAAGGCAGCCACAATGTAGGAACCATGCCGGTCATTAGTAGAACTGAAGGACCTATGAGCCACATTGGCAATTTAAGTAGCTGGAAAGACTCTCCTTCATCTTTGTGCTTGGAATTAGCAAGTTCTGGAGCATCCTCTGATGCATCAACAGGAAAAGGGTCAACGACATTGGGCCCTTTAATGATGCTTTGGTCATCATCTTTGACTGAATAAGGCAAGGCTGCTTCTGCTTCCCATGGGAGTAATGCTGTACAAAGCAATGACATATTATTGATGGGCATTTGGGGAAACGAGACTACTCTTTGTGGTGTAGGCTCTTTCCAAAATCTGCAATGATAGTATGTGCTTCTGAGCAGCACATGGCTCTTCATAACAAAGGAAGACAAATTCAAACTGGCCATTGCTTTCATGGCTGGAGAATCGGTGTTTGTTATCTGGCAGCAAATAATAGAACAAACTCAGCATTCCACACAATCCAGTCAACAAGATGATTAAAAGAGCAAAATATCCTAGCACACCATACATACCCATGACAAATAGGAATCATCCACTAGGGGGCATTTGGTTTGGAACACAGACTTGAACATTAGATAATAACTAACGAAAAAAATGAGCATCAAAGAACAATCACATCGATACGAAATAAGTAACTTGCTAATAAGAAGTGGTGGTAGATAAAATGATACGGACCTAATATTGGCAGGCAATAAGTCATACAAAACTTGCTCAAAAGTCAGAGACTAGTGAAAAATCCTTAATAAATGCAACGGTATCAAGAATAAAGACCAAGACACTATGTTCTGCTGAAACTTCTGCTCTTTTTCTCATTGAAATCAATTCAGCTATGGTACAAGAGCTGTTTATTCTAATGTTCCTTTAAGCCATTATCAGTTTGTCACCACAGTCATACTACTTTATATTGACTAACAAAAATACTCATATCTGAACTATATGACCAGGGATTACCTATCACATATTTTCTTCTAACCTAAGAGAGTTGAAGAAAGAAAATACATATCATTAAGCACGGGGCACCAGCCTTTTGAATCAATTTACAAGACAACTTATACAAAAGCTGACTTGTCTACAAATCAAAGCTTAAAGAAAATTTCAGTTTCTCTAGATTCAATTTAAAAATTGAAAGACAATTTATGCAAAAATTAAACAATGACTCGCTAATACAAACAGGTAAAGCAGCTATGCAATCTGAGAAGCCTATTCAATGGGGCGCCTCCTATCTATAGGAAGGGCTCTGGTTTCATTGACAACTAAATAAAAATAACTAAATAAACGAATAAATAAGCTCTTGCAGTCCAAGCTTTGTAATGCTATACTTTGTTGCAAGGGGAAGAGCAGGACCACTCAATAAAAATGGTTACTTTCCCCAGTTTTTGCTGCAAAGCTTATGAGTTGTGCCTTTCTACTTATTGGGATTCATATATCTCCATAATCAATCATAGATCGGAACTAGTTCTAATTCATAAGCTGAAACCTAACTGCAAGCTAACTTAATTCTTTCATGCATCTATCAGAGAGCAAAGGCCTGGTTTTCCGATCAACAACACCAAACACAGACCACGATCGATTGACAGCATAAAAACCTCAACTAAAAACTAGAAACCAAACCCTATACGAATTTCAAAATCACTTCTTTCGGTTAAATCAAAGTCGAAGAATATGGAAACAGGAACAATTCCATGTGAACTAGAATTACTGCAACATCGCAATAGATAACAAAAATCGACAAAATCCATTAAAAAAAATTCGATTTTCCAACTAGGAGCAATACTGGAGAGAACCTGATTTGAAGCCTCGATCGTGCCTCGAATTGGGAATCCCTCCGACGAGCGGAGGCGGAGGCGAAGGGGTTGATGAAACTCTCTGAGGTATTCATAGATTGACCAATTTACGAAAATAACCTTTCTAGTGAGAAGACATGATCCATGATCCAACGGCTGTAAATTTTCTAAATGTAAGTATGTAACCTTATGGAATATGTGTATATATAATATACCTTTGCTTATTAAAGGAAACGTGTTATAGATTCACATTTGTGTGAATATTTTTTTTTTTTAAGTGGATAAACCACAATGCATCAAAGAGGAAAAAAATACAGATGTGTGAATATTCTAAGATAAAATTTGAATGCAGAGGCATTAATGGTCAACATTTTTCAAAAAGAATTAAAAAAAAAATTATTATGTCAAGACTCAAGAGAGAAACATGTCAACCTGGTGCCCACACGGAGTGAAGGAAGAAAGGTTTAACTTCAATGAGTTCGAGTGCATTAATTTAGACAGCTATGCTTCTGAGGTGAGAGCTCAACTACTAAACTCTGTGTTCATTCAATGCCTGAATCAACCTACAATCAAATTACAGTTTTCTGAATTTTTTGAGTATCAAGTTCACATTTAACTGTTTCTTGTTTTTACCAGCTCAGATGAATAATTAAGTTTTTACTGCAACATACTGGACAAAGCTGCCGCATATACAATGTATTCAATATATTCAATGTCAAGGTGTTCGAAAAGAAGCACCAGAACCAGAAATATTGTAAAGTAATGATACCTTCTGCCATTTGGTTTAATATTTTAGTAGTTTCCTAACGTTATGGAGAGCTGATTTGATTCACTAATAAGAAAACAATTTAATGGTATAAGTTTGACCATCTCGTTTGTAACAAATGGAAGACAGACAAACTCTTTATTTATCAGCTTAATTTAATTGAAAGCACATTACTGACTCCCTTTGTTTCTTTTCTTTTCTTTTCTTTTCTCGTGTGTGTGTATTTATTTATAACCAGTACCTACTCGTAAGATCTCTTAATCAAGTCAGTTAACCAGCTGTCTGACTGTCCTTTCTATACCAGTGATACTGTTGTCAATAAGAAATTAAGAGACATATCCAGCATGTATCACCAAATTAGAGAAATACTAAATATTTCAATTGTACCATTTTTTGAATATTTCTAACAAAAACCTCTTGATCTACCAAACTGTGACAAAGGAAACATACCAACATCTTCCTGCCTGCCAAGAAGAAAAAAAGAAACAAAAAAAAAAAAAAAAAGTAGAGTTTGAAAAGTTATAGTGAAAGATACAGAAGAGATCGCATTACGTATATACAAAGTAAAGAAATCCATTGCACATACACCTTGACAGAAGAACACACATAAAAATGAAGTAATTATATATTATTATTATCAAGTTAACATGATCATGATTCATGAAAAAAGGTAAAAAAAAAAAAAAAAGAAGCAACAACTAAGTGCGGCTCTTTGATGTCTTCCTGGTGACACGAATATAAGCAAAGATGACCGCTAGGAAAACAGTGGCAAAGCCTCCGAGTATGACTTCAGCTCCGGCGATAGATTTATCCGGTCGATCCATTCCGGCTTGTGGTGCCACTGGTTCTCCGGCGACTGGTGAGGAATCTCTCATCATGAATGGAGTGGAAGATGGTGGCTCACTGATGACGTTCATAGGAAGGAACCTTGCCATTGCTAGTGTGGCTACAACATCAACAACAAGCAAAGCATGCAACACACTGAAACCAGCCATGTATTTATATATATATATATATATACGTTCTTGGATAGGTTGAGATTCTGAGCTAGAGGTAGAGACTGATGAGCCAGATCCAGACTCAGAGCTAGAAAGAAAGAGGAGAAGAGTGGGTTATATAAATAAATAAGATTCCGTTGGTGATCGAGTGGCTTATTGGCAGTTGCCAGACAAACAGAAGCTAGGAAGCACTTTCGTGTGGTGCCACACACAAAGAGCCATTTAAAACATAAATTAAAAGAAAGAGCAGTTTATTTGTTTTTTTTTTTTTGTTTTTTCGTTATTATATTGTAAACTGTTCCATAACTTTCATTTACTATTGGGAAAAAAAAAATGGCCATATGTAACTCAACTTACATTTTTTGTTTACTTTTAAAAAGAGTAATGTTTTATTCTTAATATTCACCTTACCTACCGGCTACCACCCAGATTTTAGAATTTTGGATTGTCTATCAAATACTGTACTAATAGCAGTCATGTGATATTTACATAGATGCAGAGTTTGGTTTAAATACATACAACAATGCAATTTAATTTTGAGGCACCAATGCACCATGCATGAAGAAACAAAAGGGTGATCATGAATCATGATCTTGGCGGCCAGGTAGGCAATCCTCAAAAGCATCCTAAGCCACATAAAATTGGGGCTTATAGTCCCCATGCACTCCGAGAGCTACGCTATCATCGATTGTACAGCCTCTTCACGACCGACTTTGTGGTACAATCCAGGTGCCATCCACTCGAATTTTTGGCCATCATATTCAAAGATATTAAATTAAAAAGAACAAAAGAACAATTAATTCTAGTAACTTTCAAATTAATGCCTTCTCTGTGATGTTTTCAATTTTATATTGCTTATTTCTTAATAAAAATAATCAAAATTTACAATGACAAATTTACGAGTTAGCCATCCTTTCATAAGTGAAAAGCGAATTACTCAATTACGCTCTTAACTTAAAAGTTAAAAGTTTGAATTTTAATTATTATTTAGTTAGAAAAAAAAAACAAATTTCATAAGAGTCTTCTTCATATGATAAATTGAGAGTCTTTTCATTTGTTTCTTTTTGTTTTTATTTTTTATTTTGTAATAAGTCTCTTACTTATATTCTTAGTAGTTAATTTTTTTAATGAGATAGACAACTCTTCGCAACACTCAATATTGTGCAAAAGAAGTGATCGTTCAATCTCCCACTTGTGAGGAAAAAGAGTTATCATTCTTCTAATATGAATTCGATTTGGTAGTTAAGTTTGGTACACATAATCAATCCATTTTTCCCTAATTATATACATGGTTTATTTATTTAAAAAAACATATACTTCATATATATCACATATTCTAAAATAAAAATTGATTTTTCATACGTAATTGAAGGAATGATAGGCGTTGGAAAGTTGTTAGATGGAGAATACTTGCTAAAAGAAACGGAAAGCTAAACACACAAGACAAACCCATTTATATTGGAATGGTCCATACATGATGAGCCTCTTGTTTGTCCTCAGCCCAATAATTAATTCATCGGCAGCCCAATATGAAAAGATGCAGACATTGTTTATATATAGAATGAGCGATAAAAAGATATAGCTATTAGGCAATTTTTTTAAAAAAAATAATAATTTGTTACGTTTATATGAGATAAGAGAACTGTTTGATTTAGCTAGTGAAAATAACTACTTTTATTTATTTTTGCTTCCTTTGTGAAGATTGTGGGCCTCATACCCCTACCACCAGAGGTCCACAACTTAGACAAAAATTTGTGATGGTACATCAAAATAAGTTCCACCGTTAAATAAAAAATTCTAAAACAAATATAATAATAATTTTTATGGATTAAAATATATAGTGATTGTCTTTTAATTCAACCAAAAAACAGCTATGCAAAGAAATTTAATGTTCGGTCAACATAATTATACAATATTAGAAAATTTTCAACTCTTTTGAAAATATGGATGATGAGTTCTATTTATGAAATAATTATAATTATATAAATATATATATATATGGTAATTCAATTTTACATGTGTGTAAATAAACATTTCGCTTGTGAAGATGGCAATAATTTTGAAGTAATATTGTTGTAAATAATGAACTTTTTTGGGGAAAGAATTTGGAAATTATGCTACGTAGCTTGATAATTTATTTATATTTCACAACATAAATGTCTGTCCGATTATTAACCCAACGATTTGTGAAGTGACTGAAGTCCGACTCAGACACACGTGAGAGTGAGTCACGTGTAAATGCCAGCCTGGGTTCCAATAGATTCCCACTATTGACCCTTCCCATACATTGGGATTTGGGGTTCAAAACGTGCTAAAACATTGATTTTTTTTTCTCTATAATTTAAAGAGGGAACATATCTCCGAATGCAAATTTTGTGGGTACTTTTATATTGTTGTAATTATAATAAAAAAAAACCCATTTCATAAACTGTGTTACATTCAAGGAGTACAACCCCTTTTTCAATATTTTTAAAATAAAATGACAGAATGAAGACTTATCCCAAGTCTTATCTATCTCAGTTGGAAGATTCAATGCAATATTCATGAATCTTCTCTGCATGGAGATGCATTGAATTGGATCTTTTAATGCATTTGAATTCAATACTATAAATGCATTCCATTCAAGACCATTCATATCATTTGTTATATCTTTCAATTTCAAAGCTAATTTCCTTTTTCTTAAAAAAATGTGCCCTTTGGAACTTGAATGAATTCAGGCTGGCAATCCACAAAAAGAGTAAGCAGATGCCAGAGAGGATGAGACTACCCACTGGAATCAAGAGAGTTTTTTTTCCTTTTTTTTTGGGATAAATGAATAGAGGTTTATGTCCAGCGATGAATTGAATGGTGGACCAAGGTCCATTCACTCACTCAACTAAACTTACACTATTACCGATCAGGCCAATCTGGTCTACATATCTCATCTTGTCACCTCTATAGCAGCAGCAGCAGCACAACCATTATTTGCAAATTTAAATTCATTGTTTTCATCATTTTATTGCAAAATGGTATTCCCTTTTTTTTTTACATTTTCTGTGTGGTTATTTTCACTTTTTAGACACAAGCCCCTCAAACTCGTGGCAATTACATGGTGAACAACATCATCCATCCCACACTAGTAGTATTCACAAACTCGGCCGCCCGCACGTGTGGTCCCGACATCACGACCAAAGTCAACACAAACACGTGGACAAATCGGAATCAGCCGCCGCGGGAGAGTGAGTCCCACAAGGCGGCGCAGCGGCGGCGGGCGAAGCCGATGCGGCGGTCCTCGAGATCGTAAACAACCTCCATCCCCTGCTGCTGGAAGTTGCCAAGTGTCCCAGCTGGGCCACCCTCGGACTCATCCCCACCGTCCATCACCATCAGGCAACCCACACCTTTCCGCTCCCGCTGCCAACCCATGAAGTAGTTCCTCGTCGGGAGTGCCACCTTGGCGTTGCCCGCGAAGTGGAGTTCCATCACCGGCACTCGCTTGGTCTCGTTTCCCCCGTGATAGTGATAACATGGGCCTAGCCCGGTCTCCGCCTCGACTTCCGGCGCGCGGGCGAACCCGTTTGCGGTCATCTGGCGTTGGAACTCGTCGGTGAGGCTGGAGTACATCGAGGTAGGGAGCATGGTGAATGTCGTCCCGGAGTCAACGGCCATGCCACCGTTGCCTTTATGATCAATGGATGTTAAACTGAATGGTGATTTAATAGTGGAGTGGCCAATGGAGATGGAATCCAAGGCGAGAGAGTAGAGGTAAGGGTGCTTTGGGTTGTGGAGCAAAGGCGCGAAGACGAAAGAAGAGGAGGAGGAGAGAGAGGAGGTGTCGGGAGAAGAAGAGCGACCGAGGATGAGGGGGCTGAGGTGGAGGAGACGATCAGGTCGGAAGGAGTGAGAAACGAGGCAGTAGGAGAAGCGAGAGGCTAAAGAAGGGTGGAGAGTGGCAAGTTGAGCGGGGAGCGATAAAGGGCCACGGCCAAAGCCGGCGACGCCGACGGGCTCAGCGAGGGTGGAGTGGGCGCAGGCAAAAGTGAAGTTGGGGAGGAGGAGAGAAGAGAGAGAGACGTGGGCATGGTGAAGAGAGGCAATGAGGCTGCCATCGCCGTAAGCGTAGTAGAAGCGGGGACAGGGAGAGGAGGAGCAAGAGGAGGTCTCGATAGAGTCGAGAGGGCAGGAGGCGATGGCGCAGAGGTCGGAGGAGGGGAGAGAGGAGTGGGCGGCGGAGCAGAGATGGGAGTGGCAGGGGACGGGCCTAGAGGAAGGAGGAAGGGACACGGGAGGAGTCGTGGGTTTGGGTTTGTTTTCACAGAGGATGCATTCGAAAGGGGCACAGGGGAGCCACACAAGGTCGCTGCCAGTGTCCATGTACAGTGGCACGGCAGGGCTCGGTGGAAGGGATAAGGATAGAGTGTAGTCACTGCCGGAAGTCAGAGGGAGTGAGACCTGTCGTGGCCGACGGTGGCGCTGGACACGGGTGGTGGAGCGGTGGGTGGATAACTTCAGTAGGTGGTGGACAGTCATGTTGTGGGAGTTGGCGAGGGAGTGCGATAGAGGGAGGAGGAGTTGTTGTTGCTGCTGCTGCTGCTGTTCATGCGGAGAAGAGGAAGGTAAAGAGATTAAGCTGGTGAAGAGAAGGAGCAAGAGTCGGAGGAGAAAAGAAGCCATTTTTTGAATTTCCCGGATGAGATGAGGGGAATGCTTTGGGTTTAAGAAGGGTTTTCAGAAGAGTGGGTGAGGGCACAAGGGGGGAAGGTTCTGGGTGTCACTGGATGAATTTTTAAGACAGGATTAAAAGTGTGAGGGGCACTGGGGCATGGGCAGCGAGTTTACGCCACCACTTCAATGTGTTTGAATTCAATCGGACAGGGCAGACTAAATTAATTACTTGTTAAACAGGATGAAATGGCACAGTTGACTGACTTGCATAAACACCTGATCCAAAACAACCTAGCGTAAATATAATTGTTAACTTGCATGCATAAGATCAGCGCTCGATTGTTGTCTAAAATAATCAGAGATTAGCTTGCAGACCATGTAGACTTGTTTAAAATCTAATCTTATCTCTTAAGGCTACACTTTAAATAAATAATTCATAGACAGTTTTCAGTGGAAAGAAAAAATAAAAAAGAAATCTGAAATGAAGACTAAATATCACAATTGTGGCTTTTTCTAATATAAAGGGATGATAAACGATGCATAGCCATACGACCCATACCCCCAGTTTTGTGGTGCCTAGCAAGCAATCCAAAAAGAAAAAGAGAAGAAAAAGAAATGCATTGCCTTGAACGAATAAAAAAAGAATCCTAAAACTAGGAGAAGTAATGCATGAAAGAAGCAGGGCTGCCACTCTCTAAAGAAACCCCTACAGTGGAGCAATGAGATAAGAAGCAGCAGGTACATGGATTATATCGTTCTACAGTTGTCTTTCACAGGCAAAGGACAGTGGGATCCCAGAGCATATCTCAGATTGGGTATAAGTCGCATCAAAATGGGCTGGTGAAGAGGGGGAGAAGAGAGAGATAAATATCACATATACACACGATTCAAATCATGTCCCTTTCACCAGTCCAATGAATGAATCACATTAAAAGGAACAATAGTAAGAGAACCGCTCATGCAATTGTGCTCTATCTTTCATTACTGATCAATTATTAACTCTGTATGGAGGCAAATCCAATAGACATTACTACCACCAGAATGCTTCAAAATGAATCAAATCATCACAAAGAGCCCCACTCACATCTCCCTTATCAGGTTGTAAGACAAACTAATATTTAAAGAAATGATAGCTGGCCATCTAAATAAAGACCTGGTCCATAGGGAAGTTTAGAAAGATGTAAAATAGAAACCAAAATCTGTTTCTTAAATATGGTGAATAGAAGAGAGTAAGGACCACCACAATTGAAGCGAATACTTCTCAATAGACCATCAATGATTGTAAGGGAGGCCATCCATGCCATACCACTACCATTCAAAGTCTCCTAGTCGGTGCATCCGAACAAGCAAACGGCCGTATCTGGCCCGCTTATGATGCCTCTTCTTCTTGTTAAATAGCACCAAGAATCTTTTTTTTTTTTTTGGTTTAAGGTACTCATTTCCCCTCCACTAAAATATAACCTGCTTGATTAATTAAATCAAGCCAGACTAGCAAATAATCTCAATAGTTAAATTAAAACTACTTTGAACCACTATCAGGAAGAAGAATCCTGCTACTTTATAATAGAGATGAAAAATATGCCAAGTGATATCCTAATGTTAGAATAGGTAAAACAAGCAGCAGCTTAATTGTATATATACTGAAGCGAAGGAAAGAAAGACTAAGCGAGCATAGATAAGCTCCAATTGCATTGCTTTCCGTGCCAATCTGGCAGTACGGACAATTAAAAGAGCCCAAAAGATTCGAGCATAAGATTATGGACAAAGATTGGAATAGAGACAAGAGTAGGAATGGCGCAGAGAGAGAGAGAGAGAGAGAGAGAGAGAGAGAAGGGAAATTTAGATACGTACAGTGCAGCTTTTTTGAGTGGTTCCATGGCAGCAGTATTGAGAACAGCTGTCCGTAATGTCGGCGTTGTTCTGGTCAAGCGCGGCCCTCTCGCCACCTACACCCACAAAAGACAGAGAGTCAGGGCCTTTGGTGGCGGGTTGAAATCCAGACAGCTAGCCATGGCCCTTTGTATTCTATTCCAGTATTCCCTCATAGTGCCTCAATTCCCGTGGTCTGCTTCACTGCCTCCCTTTTCTCCTGTTACCTTACATGTTGATCACTACTTACTAATAGCTCATCTCTAGCATATTAATTGATATGCATGTAATATAAATATCAATCCATCATAAGAAGAAAGGATACCTGTATTTATCAGTGGTCATGTCTCATTTGTGGTATACTAGTTGAGATGTATGTTTACAACCATTATTTCATCATAAGAAAAGGGCGAAAAACATCCTTTCATCAGTCTCTGCAATTTATCCTCTCTTGGTTTTTAAATTCTTTATATATACTATCCATGATTTACTTAGGGCCTATACCACATTTCAACAAGTTCCAAGACAAAAGCAAAGATATGTATATTCTAATATAATTCCGTTGTTATCTTAATTTTGCACCATATTCTCCTGGTTCTACACAGGATTTAATATAATTTTAGTGTGGCCCATTTTCTCCTACTGGGCGAGAAGCCATCATGCCGTAATATTCATAGCCCTGAATTACTCACCAGCCACCACTCATGACCAATTTACAATCAATCAGCAACATCATTGTTATCACTGTAACCATTATAATCATAAAAAAATGAACTATTCTAACGCCACCTTAATAATTAATATCATAGTGGACCATCATAAATAAAAGATAACCACCACCATCATGAAGAAATAGCCCTCTGATGAAGGCATCAAGCTGCTAAAGTATAATTCTGTTGAAGAAAAAAATGATCATCTCATTCTAGAATAATAATGGATAAGGAATCAACTTCATCAATGGCAATAAACACAGATTTGGAATAAGCCTTAAACAATAAGTTTTAAATTTTTTGGAACCTGATGGATTTAACAACCACTTGTGTCTCCTAGAAAACAAAAGACAATCACCTTATCCAAGGGTGGCTGTCTTACTAACTGACATGGCTCTCGAGCTGCTAGTTTGCTTAGCGTCAACCATAAAGGACAGTAAACCATAAAGGTTTGTTGTACCTAATCCTCTAGTTGGCATGTATTGTCAAATTAATAATTCAATGCCAAATAAACCCAAAGTCTATTCAACGAATGATTGAATGGAAAACAGTACACAACATTTTTAGTCTTCGCGTGGAAGACGGTCAAATAATATATAAATCAAATTTAGATTTGGAAATGAAAGCAAAATGAAGACACTAAATACCGACAGAATAATAATCTGGATAGAAGCATCTTAGAGCATAACGGTAAAAAAAGATAATATGTATCATAGGGGGAAACTATCAAGTGGCCAATCAGCAATTGCAAAAAATACAAGCAAGAGTTATGAAAAATGGATGGAGAAGTGGCATATGAACTGAAAACTTTAATTGACTAAAGTGCAAAATTAATGGCAAGAACGGTATCAACTATATCAGTGAGAGACCAAGAACATGCTGCCCATAAACACCTACCGTAGATGTTCTACAAACATTAATTCATTGGAAACTCAGATTTTTGGGTGAACTTAAAAAGTTTAATTGATGAACACAGACATTGCTGCCTTAAGCTAGTCAACTCATTGTAATAACAATGCTAAATCTGCAACATCAAGTTTGTTCACACATTGGAATCTTTATACCTGTGTAAATTTTATTCACTATAAAACTTTTGAGGCTTTATCACATAAGTGAAATTTTAAAAAATAACCACCACCATGACAACACTCATACTTTTAAGTTGTCATCTAAATGCCTCATCTAATCCTGCCACTGAGTTTCATTCTTCAATGATTCTGATAAAGATCATATATGACAGGGCCAAGACATGCTATTCCTTCCTCTCTCTAACTATTGACCTACTCTATATTTTGCTCCATTTGGTGAATGCTAAGCACAGTTTGGAAACATCATTATCAAAACTATATGGGTTAGAAACCAACCTACATTCTGTAAAACCAAATTGCATAGAGCAAGATGTGTACTAGGTGCACCGTGACATGCTGCATGACCTCGAAGTTGATTATCAGCTCAGTTTCATACTTACAGAGTCTATGCAATCCAGGAAACAAATCAAGCTGCAATAAAAGGAAATTATGTCAATTAGTATCAAACAAAGGAAACATGCAGTCAGATCAAGTATAACATAGCAATTCAATAAATCATTCACTCTTAGGAAACAACAACGTTTTTACATAATAACAAACAGTAGATATTGTGAGCACAAATAATAAGAATGACAAAAGACATTCAAGGCAACGAACTAGGAGATTAAGAAACAATCTCATGCTGCATTGGGCTGTGACGAAATTCTATGATCCAATTGGTTCCAATGGCTTTATCCTTTCCAACAACTTCTCAGCTTCAATGAACCCAATAGATCCCAAAGAAATATATTTCATATGTTTCCATCTGTTAAAACTTTCAAAACAATCAGATCCATCTGATATGCACATGCTAATGTTCACTTGATGAAAAGAAAATGTACAAGCAAACGGAAAATTTGGTCTTAAATAAATACCTTGGTATGTAAGGTAGAGCAAAACAGTGAAGATGAAGATGGTCAACACTGTTAAATGGTGGCTGATGAAAACCGAATCTGCAAGATTTGTGATAAATTTATATGAAAATGGAACATACCATGGGAAATTTACAAGGTTAGATATTTCATTCAATGTGATTTGTTTGGAGTCTTTGGACACAGGTGCTCTTCATATTGCAAAACTATGTTACAAAGGGAAGTGGCAAGTAAAGTAGATTGTGCCTCACTGTTTGAACTACACTGACCATACTTACGATATAAGCCTGAGCCAAATAATGACCTCTGAGGAAACTATTGCAATGCTTATACATAACAGTTTTACTTCAAAACACTCCGACTTCAACATGGATACTCTATAAGTTACACCTTTCATACTATGATTATGAATGGCCATGCTTGCCTACTTTAACTAGGGTCATAGTAGCTAATGTTGCAAAAGTGACCTGCTTTTGGAGCACTTCCCAAACTTGATAACCAAAAATACCACTAACAAATAATTTTGGCCAACCAACCAAGCTCCAAATAGATGAAGGATTTAGAAAAAGAAGGCCAGTGAATGGATTCCCACATGTAAGAAAAAGGAAAAAGTCGGGTTAAGTGGTGACTAAAAAAGGTGATGGATGAATAAGACATAAAGAAGAATACAAAGGGTCGAATAGCAACAACAAGAAAGATGGTCCAATCAACTCAACCCTTCCCTCTCTATAATGACTCACTGTCTTCTTCTGCGGTTTGAAGGTGTAAACAAAACAGTTTCTTTAAGTGTTGACATAAGAGGACCAAAGAGTTTTACCATGTCAAACTATATTAGATTATAACATTCTCAAGAATGAATTCACCAAGATAAAATTTGCTATTACCATGCTGGATATACTAAAATTACTATACCTGTATAGCTTAGACTCAGGTGCATCTCTACACAGAAGATTTTGCCCAACATTTAACATGTGACTGACTGAAAAAGAAGAGGAAAAACCATGCCAGATTAAATAAGTACTGATAACATGCAGCTGTCTAACTTGCATATACTCTACACCAGTAATTTCTCACATTATAAATGAAAACCAGGATACCTAACTGATGGTCATCAACGCCCCTCTTGAGGTCATTCACAGTTGCTACGTGTTCAACAGGAATAACTAAATAATGCCTGTGCAATATTAAAGAAATCATTAACCCACTCAGTATGACTTTAAGCTTACAAGTAGACAAAATTTAGGCAATAAGCATGATAAAACACTTTTAGCATTAATAGAATGCGATGAACATAAAGTAATTACAGTAGTAAGAATAAGCGAATACTCTACAATGAAGTGCTTCAGTTATAGTGATGCTACTCCTTGCCCAGTGTTTGAAGTCTAGCAATCAAGTTGAATATTGAAAATGCCAGTGAATAATTCTAGCTACAAACGCTGAAAAGTTAGGATATTGTACACTTAGCTCGTTATCATTTTCTGGAAAACCAGATTCGAGTGAGATGTACTTGAAGAGGATCAACTGATAAATTTTATAAAATCGAATCCCCCAAAATTCTATCAGACTAAACGTAATCTAGAAAGAAAACACAAGAAGATCAGAAACTAAATAAGAGATCAGAGATGATACCTGAAGGCGGAGGGGTTGATGTCGGGGAAGGCGACGACCCTCTCGTCCTGATCAAGATCAAAATATCAGCCAAAAATTTTGAGAAGAGAGACGATGAAAAGAGAAGAGAGAAAGAGAGATGATCAGACAGCGTAGAGAAGGCGGGTGGAAGTCGCAGACCTCGCGATCTGGCAGAACAAACACGATCCCGCCGTGCCCGCCATCGACGGACAATAGTTCCTACCTCGTGCTCTTGGATTGGAACGAAGAGTTCAAATAGAGGAATGACGAAAGATTACTTATAGCATATCGTCAGCCATTAGATTTGCTGACAGGAAGATGGTTTTGAACGGTAGGGATTAAGCCGATGCATTGCTAGCAAGGAAACCTTGCAATTTCACCTGCTTTGATTTATTATCTGATTTTTTTTAGTATTAAAACCATCTGTTCAACTTGTTGGAATTTGTTTGAGTACGTGCGTGTGTGTTGTGTTTGTTTTGATTTATAATCTTATTTGAGTATTGAAACTATCTATTCAACTTGTTGGAATTTACTTTGTGCGTGTGTGTGTGCACTCGCGCACGCGTGAGAGAGAGAGAGAGAGAGAGCCCATGTATCAGCCAGATCCATCTGAAGCTTCTGAATCATTATCAGGAGCATGGTTTTCTTCACGGGAGCATCTGAAGCTGAACCTAAATTTCATAGAACAGTGAATTTCAAAAAAATGAGAAAAATTTACGATCAATCGAACATAAAGCAATTATTAGATCCTACCAGTCCCACAAGAGAAAGAAAGTTACCTTGAAGAGCATGAAATTTTGGCGCAATAATATTCCATTAGGCCACAAAGATGTTTGTCTCAACTATCAAGACGTGCAGAAAAGAGATATCAATAACAAACAATATCTCCGCATTGTCTCTTCAACCTATTTCCAGTCATCACTTCTCAACTGTACAACACAATTGGCATGTGAACAGTTTCTCTTCTAATAAGAAAAATTGGCAGCCGAGAAACAAATAATTATTTTTAACACTGCCTTATATAGTGACACAAAGTACAGTTTCTGCCACTTATAAATGGCAAATAAGTTTTGAATGAGATCAAGTTTGCAGGTAAAGCATATACGAATCCTGATGTTGTAGGTCAGAGCCTCAATGGCATAGAGACGTGCAAAATTGTCTGAGGCAGCCTGTTTGCATCTAACGCTATTTAACATGAACTAAATTCTGTGTCTGTCTTGTGGAATCAATAATTCCTGGGTGTCATCAACTATCACCTGCACAAAATCACAAGTCACATAACCAGCATCGTGTATTAGCCTTAAGAATAAACTCATATACATAGTCGGGAATATTAGAAGTAGAACCTCAAATTTCTGGCCACCAAGTGTATATTCCACAAGCAATTGCTTGGGTTCTCCTGGGCACACATCACAGAAGCCCATAATGCCAGACTTCTTCACGCCTTCATGAAGCTGATCCAAGAAAATAACCATGAATTCAATAAAACTGCAATCAGCATCAATCACAGCCATCTAGCATGTTAGGCATAATGTTGCATAATCAAGATCTAACATATGAATGCGTGCTAGAACTATGATATGAACTAAACCAGCAATCCATGATGTGTTGATAATTGATGGTATGCATTAGTGTACCATTTCCTTCTTATGTATCACTAGAAACAGTGCAGGCAGATGTACCATGGTTGTATTATGAAGATGCAACACATGGTTAAAAATACAGAAGAATAAGAAGGTAATTTAAACCATCATTGAAATAACACTAGCAGCAATGCAGTTTATGGAAGATCCTGCATGCACAAATTCAGATCACTAGAAGCAGTCATGCAGAAGTACCATGGTTGTGCTATGAAGCTGCAATGAGGTTTATGCATCACTAGAAACACTGCAGGAACAAATACCATGGTTGTATTATAGAGCTGCAGTTTATGTATTAATCAATATCTAACTAAACAACACAGTTTATGTATCAATAGAAAGTTAGAAACAATGGAGGCAGAAGCATTCTGGTTCTATTGTGAAGCTGCAACACATGGAAAAAAGTACAACAGAATAAGAAGGTAATTTAACCCGTCATTAAAATAACACTACCATCAATCTAGCTATACAATGCTGTTTATGGAAGATCCTGCATGCACAAAATCTAGATTGCACTACAAAATAGACATATATTTAGAGAAACTAAGAATCTAAAACCAAGGCAAGCTCCACAGTTGCAATTGTTCTTTGTATCATAATAACAGCAACATTTTGATATATCACTCAAAAATAGAAAATTGAAGAAACCCACAAGATAACAAGAAGGCTTTTTCAAAAGAGTTAGAGAGGGCAAAACTTAAGATAGTACAAAAACGTTGAGAACATACCTTAAGCTGACCAGAATCAGTCACCAAAAAGTTGAGAGGAATTGTCACATCTAGGAGGGGTGTAGTCTCACCATTTGGTTCAGTCTGTTCACCACTTCTCTTGATTGATTCACGATTTCCATAAACTGCCCTGGTAATAACTAGTCCGCCTTTCTCAAACTGTTTATTTTTCTTCCTGTTTGAGACATTCTGCAACAACTGCTGAGCTTTCTCAGCCGCATCCCTAGCCTCCCGAATCTAAGTAAGCGCAGTCAAAACAAATCAAAATGAAGAGTTAGACAGTATTAAGTCTAGTACTGCATAGAAACAAAGAGAAGGAAAAAAATTACAGCCTTGGGAAGATATCAAAAGCACTAAAGTAATTACAAATTTCAATTTAAACCCAACTCAAGTTTATTGGCATTTTCCTAAAAATTATGCTTCTTCTTGTTGAGACACAGATTCAAAGGAAAATTTGTTGATAATATATCATCATCCAACAAGGCTTTTCCTGTAAACAAAGCTAGTTTTTACATACTCAAACTTCACATAGCTGTTTGATTTTTTATGCCTCTACAAAATATGGGATCTAGACAATACTTGGACTGACATGACATATCCAAAATGGTAGAGAAAGCTGGCAAAGTCAAATTACTACTGTCAACATTATCGCAATATGTCAAGATTTTGAAAGAAATAACAAATAAAGGTTTAGCATTTCCTTGTTGCTAGATATACCAATGATTAAACTTCTAAAACAAAAAATTTTGAAGCTGTGATTCTTGCAACAATAAAATAGAATCACACAGAATCAAATCAAATTCAATCCAATCAGGAACTGGACTTGATAACATCATTTAAAAATTAGAGATCAAATTTCCACAATGTTTTGATATTAGATTTAAATTTATCAGCAACTTATGGTCCAAAGACAAAAGTGTTACTATCTAACAATTGCACACTATCTGCAAAAAGCAAAACATGCACATGCAGACATTTGAGAGGGAAAGTACGCCTGCCAAACATGAATCTAACGTTTATGTGAATAGATGATGGAAAGCTATGGAGTTAGCAGAAAACTGATTTCAAGTCACAAATATAGATTACTGTCAACTACCTGAGTTGATGACTTCTCCATCTTTTCCGCAGCCTTTCGTCGCTCCCGCTTGAGATAATAGGGTTTCACTATAAATTTCTGACATGTGATAATGTTCTGGTGTCATAAGTGCTCACACATGATAATATAAAGAAAAAATAAAACAAAATAGAAAGCTCATCCTATACTAACGAATGATATGAAAAAATTTCTAGGAGTCAGATATTAATGCCTGTGACAGATCAGCACGAAAAGTTGTTTATTATTTACACGTCTAGAAATTTGATGTCACTCCTAGAAATCTGACAAGAATTCCAATAATTTTGAAAAGAAAGCTTATGAAAATCTCAAATAGACACCTTGGATGGGTTCTTAAATAAATTGTCCTGAGATCTAACAAGATCCACTAAAACACTGTCAGAGAAAAAAAACACTAATGAAATGGTAAATAAATGTTGTCCAAGGGTTATTTCATTCTTACAGGAAGTGTAATGCAATGTCATGAGTGTGAAGTAATAAAAAAGAACAAAATGTCATTAAAAACTATAACACAAACTGTATCACAAGAATAAAGACAACATGAGCAGAGGCAATAAAGTGTCTACCGGAATATGTATGCGTGCATTAATATCTGAGAGTACATTTAAAAACAGCATGCTTTTGTTAGAATGGCTAACGAATGGCCTACCAAAAGCACATATATGAAAACTTTACAGAGTTGGCAGTCTAGATTAATTTGTGTGTATCAATAAAAGAAAATTGGCCAAATAAACCAACTCATGATTGGTACAATGGTCTGAAAAAATCACACATCATGAATTGAGACATATACTAAAACTTTACAAAGTTGGCAGTCTAGATCAATTCATTTGCCATCAATAAATGAAAATTGAGAAAATAATCAAGATTAGTCACGATCCAGTAATGACGATAGCATGGAAACAAATAAAAATATTTACATTTTTTTTATATCCGATCCCTTGCCAATATGGAAATTTACATAATACAATTCATGCCAGAAGAAAAAAGTCAAACCTTGAGGAAAAAATAGAAGAAAGAAGGAACCAAAAGTGCACCAGTTGCAAAAAAAGGATTCAGCTCCCTGGAAAGCAAAATCTGAAAATTTTGTTTAGGCCAGGATAAGAGGTTGCAAGACAATGCAGCTCATATCTTTTGCTAACACAGAAAAAGCAGTAGCCCACATCAGACACATTAGAATAATTCTTAAGAGCAAACACTATTCATAAAAAGAAAATAAACATACTTGGTCAATGTCAATTCATTGACTAAATCTAGAGATTCCAATGTTTGGTATACCTGTAACTAACTTGAGCCATTATAGAATCTGCAGAGCATGAGGCAGAATGCAATTTTATAATGCAGGAAAACAAGGGAACTGGTTTTATTAAATACATATACCGGCTAGTTCAATCTACATTACTGTGCATATGTTGATTATGAAGATAACCCCAAAAAAACTGAAAGATCACCAACACATTAAAGAGGTTATTAATAAGAAAACATTTAGCTTTAATTATTACAAGGATCTTTACATTGTGTAAAGAAAACTTTTAAATTTAATTATTACAACATTGTGTAAATGGAAATCAAGCACATAACTTACAGGAACTACTAGCTTTTGGCCGCCACGGTGCAACTCGAATCTCCAAAAGATACCCTACAGAAAGCTCATTAGGACATAGTCTAATCAAGAAGCATATGACAGACACCCACTCACCCACCCTCTCCAAAGATACCCTACAGAAAGCTCATTAGGACACAGTCTAATCAAGAAGCATATGACAAACACCCACACACACACACACACATTTAAAATCTAACAATATAAAATAGGAATAAACACCATAGAGCAATATTTAAAATCTAACAACACCACCTGGCAATAAATGTATTCTAGAAAAACATTTAGAGACAAGTTGTGAATCTCCTTGCGCATCCAAATAAAGTTTCTCCATTGCACCCCTTGCACCCATAACATTTTTCATTTATTCTGTGCTCTTTTGGACTTACCAACTTGGTCATCATCATCATCATCATCATCATCATCATTATTCTTTCAAGTGCATGTTAAACAATTCTAAATGGCCTTGTTTCATCTTTGCTTCAATTAAACTATAATCAAACAACTAATTTAGCATAAAAATGTTCATTTCTTATCTTTCATCAGTCAGTCATATATTATACCTATGTCATCAATTTAAATAATCTTATATGGCTTTGTCTCATCCAATTTTCAATTTAAGTGATCAAACTACTAACTTAGCACAAATGTGGCATTGTCTCATCCAATCTTCAATTCTAGAGATCAAAACTACTAATTTAGCACAAATATTGCTTTGTCTCATCCAAAATCTTCAATTCAAGTAATCAAACCACTAGCTTAGCACAAATATGTTCATTTCAAACCCTTCCTACATTGTTATCTGTCCAATTAACTACCATCAAATTTGCAATGTCAATTAAATAAATGTGTCATATAAGTTCAACCAAACAATCTAAAGTATAACACATTAGTCCAACAACCAATTACATAATAAAGGCAAAAACATGGGATATCTTTGAAGTGAAAACTCAAAGTGTGGAAAATAAGTTCGTAAAAATGTTTATGCAGTGAACAAATTCAATCACCTGAATTCCTATATTGTAGACCATCCGAACTGTACTGAACTCTGATATACGTCGTCCACCCCCAATTTCCAACTCAAGCGCAGCACTGTGAAAAAATTATTTAGTGTGCCATTAACATAACCAAGACAATAACTTCTATACACCTAGACAATCTTGGTGCAAAATAGCAACAGAATAAGGAAAAAACCATGATCCATACGGCTTTAGCTGTAAGCCAAAATAAATAAATAAGGAGACAATTTTCTGCCAAAAACACCATATCCATTTTTGGGAAAAGAAAAGCTAAAGAGAAGCCAAAAGTGCAGAAAAAACAATGAGTTTGAAGTATGAAATAATGATAACCATCGATTGTTCTATATAACACATGGGCATTAGGTTGAGATAGGTGGATAACTATTTTTAGGCTGACATGCATGATACAACAAAAAAAAACAAATAAATAAAATAAGGTAATACAATTCATGGTCTTGGAATCAACATTGTCATCCACAGATGGTAAGCCTGATAATTTTTAAATTAAAAAACCATTGTACAGAAAATAGTGAATACAATTGCAAACCAACTAAAATTCAAGCTAGCACAAACCATTTCATTCAAAACCATCATATTGGCAATTCACACTGATTATGAAGCAGTCCACAAAATTTCAGAAAGGAAAGATACTATAGTTAAATTTTGCAAGGAAAAAGAGGGAGAGAAGAAGCCCATAGAAAAACCGAGGGAGGATTCTAGGTGACTATTGTAGCATGAGAAAGCTTACCGAAGAAGAAAAGCCCGACATTGTAGCAAGCCAAGATCACAAGTACTTCAGCTAATATCAATAAGTTAATGAAAGAACCAATGCAACTACCATAACAAAAACCTAATCCAAGAAAAGATATAGACATGTAGAGCAGATATTAAATATCAATCATAATACATAAAATGTGATTCATATTGACCACCTAACTATATGACAACCCAATATCACCAATGGCGGCCATCGCAAATAACTCATTAACAAGCCTATCAGTCTGAATAAATAATGGGTAACCATCACATATAACTCATTAACAAGCCTATCAGTCTGAATAAATAATGGGCAACCATCACATATAACTCATTAACAAGGCCATCATTCTGAATAAATACTGCACAACAATCACATATAACTCACAAACTGCCTGACAAGGTGATAGGTTAATATTACTAATGGGCAACCATTGCATATAGTTCATTAACAAACCTTCCAACAGTGATACACCACAGTGTCAGAAATCCCACTGAAGGAAATCTAGAAAGCTAGATGTCTTACAGCAATCTCACAGTAACAAATAAGTGAAAGTGAATAGAGAACACAAGGTTTAGATAAATTAGACATAATAAATTCAGCATAAAGTACCTTCCAACCCTACCAGCCACTCGGCCATGTGACTTTGCAGAAAAATGGTGAGTATAATGAGCTGATGCCCCGAAAGAAGTCGTCCCAAACTGCAACAGCGGGAAAAGTTTAAGATACAGTGAAAAAAATTAAATACTAAGACATAAGAAAGAACTTGCAACAATTTGTCATGAATATTCAAGCAGAAAATGTCATAGAGAAGATTGTATGCAGCTTCTACGGAAATCGTTACCGTACACAAGTTGATAAATTGAAATCATAGAACACATTTATGCCTCATTAAACACCACCAACAGATGCCTTGTAAACATGTTGATCAAAGTGAATTTATCTCAATTATTGTTTGGAAGCAACAAGAAGCAAAATGCAGTTTGCCCCAGCAAATGCAATCTCTCTTACTGTCATCCAGCCACCTTTTATAAAGGAAGAAAACCAAGATAACAGAGAATTTTGCACAGAGTTTTTTTTCCAAAAACATACCTTTACTTCTCCAGCAGCAGAGGTTTTTTCATCTTTCTTTTGCCATCCAACAGCAATAGATGACTCTGATCCCAAAACAAGCTCAACCTGAAGAAAACAATGACATGATCATAGGGGCAGAAAGTTATAATGAACCGAGAAAAAAGGATGATTAGTCCATTGCATGTAAATAATTTCCATCTATACAAAAAGATTCAAAAGAAGCAACTTTGCAGATATGAGAGAGAAAATGTTGGTCTTAACAGGAGCAAAGATAAGACCCATAGTTGCTTTTTGGACAACTGAAATCCTTTAAATTTCTATTGGCAATAGAGGAATTTATGCAAGGCACTCTCAATTGATACTACCATAGTCGCCCATGCACATCTCATTTCAATGAAGCATTACATAATCATTCTTTAGCTGAAACTTCCAAAGATTACTCAACACAACCCCTCCAAAAAAACCCTCTCACAAATATCAGTCACATTAGAAGAACAGGAAAATATGAAAAGAGGCAAAACCAAAAAGGTTCATATGAAACTCCTTCCCCTAAACACCAAAGGGGATGTCAAAAAAGTAACTAGGAAGTTTTTTCATCTGCAACTAATGTTTCATCAAAAATACAAGAGAATGGACAAGAAAAATAAATGATGAGACAAAACTCCAAAGCAAAATTTTCTATTTCAAATAAATACAAGAATTGAAACTTTGTTACACTTACCTTTCCAAAACCAGGACTTCAGTGTAACAGAGAAAATGCTTAAGAGATATGTATTTGAAAAATAAAGTTCAAATAAAGGTACCATATGCATACATTTCCGACGCATGTTTCTGATAGTTGGCGAGTCCAAGCATTAGAAAGATTTATTGATCCATCTCGCAAAGAAATTGCAATACCAGTAGTTGCTGTTGAATGAAGTGAAAGATGGCTTCCAAAATACAGTGGAGGAAAGTTCAGTTATTAGAAGTTCAAGAAGGACCAGAAAGTATAATAAGTAAGATGCTCTGCCAAACATTAGCGGAAGCAAATTCTTACCGTGATGTCTGCATGCCAATAAGTGCTCGTAGACCAGCTGTAGCCATAAACTCTACTGAAGCAACTGGAGAAACCTGGTGTCTCAGCAATACTGATGCAGCACCAGTACCTGCATTACCATTAACGGCCAAGTTTCCACCCATGACAACTGTATTGCGCTTGGAGATCTGAGATTGAATTCCAGTCGACATGGCCATTCTGTCATCAATTAAATTAACCAACAGAAAACATGAAGAAGATGGAATTAGAGACACATGAATCAGCAACAGAATTCATTCTAGGTGCACATTTGATAAAGAAAAGTATATGAATAGGCAGAGTTATAAGATGTAACTGAAATCCATTTACAAAGGTTTCCGTTATAGCCACCTTTTTGTCAAAACCTAGCAAAACATATTATGCAATCTAAGAATGCACCAGGATATAAGAAATGTACAATAAAATGTGATGCCTATTCTGCCATGGAGGTAATCTAGCAAAACAAAAGAAAGCTACTAGAAGGTACTACTTCTTTGGCAATCAATACTCACATCCCCCACTCATCCTACAATTTCCACTTCCCAACCAACAGCACCTTCACCACAAACCCAACTGTGTTTTCATCTCTACTAAGTAACAACTCATTATTTTAGCATCAGAAAATGGGTAGGTGAGAGAAGCTTGCTATTTAACCATGTACATCCAAATGCGATAATAGAAAAGACAATTCAAATGTCTAGATATAGAATGTGTAAAATACAAACATCTGCTAAATTTTACAGCTAAGAGTAGTACAATGAAAAGCTCTATGAAAAGGCTAATAAGCTAGAACAATGCCAGGAAACAGGGTTCATGAGAATCACCAAAAATATTCAGAAACAGGTGCGCATTAAACTAAAGGCACACCAGAATTAATGCTAAAATTCAAAAAATTAGGAAGGGCCAAGTGCATAGATAAATAGTATCAACAAAATTCAGAACTTTTAAGGTTAATGACATGACACATGTGCTAACTCCCAACATATTAATTCAATGTAAATTGCAAAACTAATATTCATCAAATAAACATCAATATTGTTTTCTTAGTATCATATCATTCACCTTAAAGCAAATAAATACTCAATACCTGAATATATACTCATGCTTACAATATATCAATAGCTAACGGCTTTCCAATTACTACAAACTGTAGTAGCAGATTTGTGTAAAATCTAAAGGAAACATGAAAGAAACTTATGATTATTGTGATATTTATGACCTGAAGTTTCCCAAAAAATTTAATGCTAAAAAAAAAGGGAATAGCAAGATAATATGGAAAATATATTCCAAAGTAGAAGGCAATTTAATGGCACCAAAATGTAGAATAAACATGTACCCTCTCATCATGCCTTCGCCATTTAGAAATCGTGGCAAAGATAAATTTGCGATAAGTGCACCAGTCGGCCGGGCATGGGCTAGAACCTTTGCTTGTTCTTTGTGACGCTGTAACTTTTCCAGTTCCTCCTTAATTTCATCTGGTTTACTCAGTTTTGGCCCAAGTTCTAAACCGGACTTTAACCCTTCCATGCCATAGATGTCATAGATTAGCCGTTTCTGCTCATCTGTTAAGATCTCATATGCATCACGAATTTTTTGAAAATTCTCTGTCGCTACATACTTCATCTGAAAATAAATAAAATATTGAATTAACTGACTGAAACTATAAAAATAAAAATAACATAACACAAGGCAGCAGCTTTAAAAACTTCAAATTGTCATGATTCCTAGGCAAAAAAGATATTAGCAAAGGATGGGCCTTAATGCACCAAATCAAATGTAAGGAAACTCAACTTAACTCAAAATTATTGTCTAGTTATCACAATTTCATAGCTTCGTAGTATTATTTATTTCGACTTCTTGACAAATACCAGGTTTATAAAGGAATAACAATAAAGAACAGAAAAAAAAAATCAATTCATAAAATATAATCGTGAATTCGAGGAAAATTCAATCAAATAAGCAAAGCACAAGACTAACATGCAAGAAAGTCCAATAGAACATGATCGTCCACTAAATTTTACTCAAGCTTACCCTTAAAGTATCACCACGAGGCAAAATAACTCAAAACTCTAAGACATTGTACATCCAAAATGGCACAGAAAGAATAATTCAAGAAGAAGCAAAAGAACTACGCTTTGGAGCAAATCAAACTGAAATCAATTTAAACAGCTAAACAACCGCAAACACAAGAAGAAACTGAAAGAAAATTGTGCATCGAAGAGATAGATGATCAGCAGAAGCGATCACCTGAGCGTCTTGGTACTTGTCGGGGTGGTAGACTTGTGCCCATTGGCGATAAGCACGGCGGATCTCCTCGTCGGAGGCCTCAGGTGAGATGTGGAGAAGCGCGTAGAGATCCTTATCGTTCGCCGCCATCTCCGGTGGCTCCATCGCGACCTCGCGCCCGGCGAGCTCTTCAGTGCCTTGCGGAAGGGGGGGCTTTTAAAAACGGAAAGGCGAGACGGGGAAGGGAGGGTTTAGAGATCAGCGGATTCGGGTAGCTGCCCTGCGATCCGAAACCCGAAATAACACTTTCACGCAGACTCAGGAGGAGCTTCGTGAGAATATATAGACAGCCCAAACCCTGTTACCGTTAAGAAATCCCTAGAAATGATTACATGATCGACCCTGTTAACGGGTTTGGATGGGATTTGTTGGAATCCGAATCATTGGTCGATTTGCTATAGTTGATATCCATAATTAGCGGATTCGGATCATCTGTTAGGAAAGCAATGGTTAGCGGATTCGGATCATGGGACATGGACACGCGAGTCTCGACCCGTGATAGACCTTTTACGGATCCGATGATTATCGAACGAGTAACGGATTCGGATTGATTTGTTATCGTTATGAAGAATCTGAGACCCGTGATTACCTTAGCGGATTCTAATTATGAAACATGGATCCTCGACCCGAAATAGATCCTTGAGAAGCAAGAATGGATTCGTGATCTAATATGCAATCTCAATATAGAATGATGTTTTTTATTTTTCATGAAGTGAATTAATTATAAATTTATTATAAAAAAAAATAAAAAAAAAGAGACGAAACAAAAAATACAACATAGACACAAACATAAGAAGTGGGTAGCAGTCACCAAAGGTGAGACAAACCAAAACATATAATAACTTTTCAAATAATTGTTTTTTGATAAAATGAATAAATTATAATTTATTTAGTAAAATTATAAATGTGAAATATAATAACAGTTACACAAGTTACAAACTAGGCACAAATAGTCAACAAGCAATCTCTCAAGCATAGTAGCTCGAAATGAAATGAAATAAATTTTCTAACAAGTTATCAAACTCAAATATTGTAACATTGTCATTGTTTTTTAAATATGGTTTGAAAAAACGGTTGATTTGATCTAATTCAATGTCATGCAATAAATGTTATTAAGAAATTTAAATCTTAATCTCATGGCCCATCATTAATTGATTCATAGTGTGGCCTTATTATTACCGTCCCATTAGAAAGACGGTAATTTTTCCCTTTTTGAAGGATTAATTCTCTCTCCCAATATTAGTGGAAAATAGGGTTTGTCAATTTTAAAAAAAAAAACATTGCCTTATTTTATATTTATTTATATTTATGATTTACTTGAAATAATTTTTATTATCACATTTTTATTGTTACTTTTTAAAAAACACAGTAAAACATTCAACGAATATAATAACAAAAGCAATGGACTTCAATGAGCCAAACAAGACGATCAATAATTCGTTTGCGGCTAAAATTTTAAATTGATGGTGATGAAGAAACTAGAAACAACTCCTCTTTTATTGAAAAAAAAAAAAAAAAAGGGAAAACGCTGACATAAAGGCAAAGGATTAAGACTCAAGCAGAAAAATATACACATGATATTAATCACGGTGCATTGAAGCATCAAATAAATAGTTTTACATGTTGAAATATATAGACTGGTCTTCTTCAATATTATATGTATGTATATATATGTATATAATAAGTAAGCCTATCTAAGCAAGGTGTGCATCTTCTTCATCAGGGGTAAATAACCCAAAAACCTCCAATCAGTGGCATCAGCTGAATCAATCTATCTTTGTCTGGCCTAATATACTTGCATCAAAACAGCAGGGAAGTCATTCCAAGAAGAAAAGGCCATTCCTTGATTGTGATTATAGTCAATTCCATCACCCCTTATTGGTAGAATGGAGAATATCTCATCCTTCATCACTTGAATCAGGTTTGCTCTGACGCTTATTTCATGCATCTATCAGAAGTCATACAAGAATCAACAAGTGAGTCCCATGAAGCGCATCATTTAGTTTTAACTTCAGACAAACTATAAGTACTATATATCTGTATAAGAAATCATGTTGGTAAATAAATATCACATAATTAGCATTAACAATTCAGCATAGAAACTCAAAAAGGTTATTTCCAAAAATTTTCTCCCAATGCAACAGCAGAATTATGCTTTGACAGAACAGGACAGAACAGAATTGGCAGATAGACAGCCTAATTCTAAGTGAGAAACTAGAAAAATTTTAAGGTTATTCATATCTTAAAGAATTTCTGACCTCAAGTGAAGCAGCTTTCCTACTTGTTTTCATCAGTTCCTCTGAAGCCTCTATTTCCAATGTCACAGTTTTTACAAGCTCACCAAGCATTGCGGTCATCTCCTCTATCTGCTTAGTCAAAGAAATTAGTTCAAGAAGACTGATTATTCTGCTATTACACTCAGTTTAAAGATAGATGCATGAGCACATAATACTCATATTAAAAGCCCAAACCTTGCAGTAGAACATCTTAATGGTATCTTCAATATTTTTCATGACATTCAGAGCAGTAGAAATATGTCTATGAACAGAGACCATGTCAACCTGCAGAACATGCCAGGGTGTTCAATAGGTCAGGACTAGACATTCTTAGTTTTCAAACAGATATCTACGCAGGCATACTAATCTCATTCCTAATTAGTAATTATTCTCCAACCAGCACGTCTTGCTGTGTATTTAAACGCATTAAAGAAACAGAGTGACTCAAATGAAGGGGAAACGTACCTTGGCACCTTCAACTAAGGGTAGAGAGAGACATGCTGCTCCTAATACTCTAGACAAAGCACCAACTGCCTCTGCATTCTTCTTGGCCACCGACTCCCACTGGTTCAGTACATGTACCTGAGGGCCCAGGATCCACAAAACCTTCAACTTCTGTTTCCTCCTCTGTATTAAAATCCTCTTAGCAGCCACTATGTTCCTCAGCTCAGTAATCCTCAGCCAAGCATAGAATAATTTCTTCTGAATATCACAACACACACATGAAAAATGAAAAATAATTTTTTTTCAAGTATATATAATCTGAATACATCAAGCATGCATCAAAATTTACAAGAGTCAAATGCAACGGACAAAGTGTCTAGTTGACAGAGGCATTGGTTTCCTACCAAGCACAATGCATGTCCCATCCGTAGGCAAACGCATGCTGTATTATGCCACCTGCTTCTTTCTTCATCCAATCAATCTAATCCATGCTAATATCTCAATTTAGTATCTAATTAATACACAAATATATACTTTCATTAACTAAAACTTACCTATAAGACAAAGACAATACAAAGCATGCCATTCGTTTAAATTATAAACAGAGTAACTTTATTATAATAAGCTTTCATCAATTTGTTCAATCAGTTTAATGAAATAATAATTTACACCTTTCCTTTGTATTGTTAAAATAAACTAGGGAGCAATATAAAGTTTTGCTGCTGATTAGAAGGAGTTCACAAACCTCGGCAGATGATCTCCGAGCCTTCATGGAGGTCTCGGCGCGAGCATTAGCGAACCGCCACTGGAGAAGCCTCGAATATACCACTCTTAGCCGGTGTGCGTCCTCCTCCTTCGCTGGTAGATCCTTCTTCGTGGGCTTCAAGAAACCCAGCACCCTGCCGCCTCTCATCCACCCCGGTTTTGACTTAGGCTTCTCCTTCACCGGCGATCTCCCAGGAGACAGAGCCCAGGCAGAGGGTGCCACCGCAATGGTCCTCTTCACCCTCCCATTGGATCCAGGATCTCGAGGGGAGGGGCTCTCTCGGTTCTCCTTTGGGCGGGGGCTGGGAGGGGTGGGGCGGGATTTGGAGGCCGATCTGGAGCGTGAGCGGCCGAGATTGGGGGAGAATGGTGGAGTGAGGTCGGCGGAGCTCACATGGCAGAGCCTTGCAGTGGTACCGCTTCGGCTTCGTGGGAGTACTAGCGGCGACGGCGACGGCGACGGCGACGGCGAGGGAGCGCGGGTGCGGGTCTCCATTGCCAAGGCTTTGATAAGGTGCTTGAGCGCGCGAGGCAGTGCACTGTGTTTTGTTGTCGTCCGCTTACATATATACCCTTGGCTTTCTTCCCATTTGCAAAGTTAATGTATTTGATATTGTTGAAAAGAGAAGGGTAGGATGGAGATTTGATATAGAACGCGAGTGCACGTTGTGACAAATGTCACCAGTGGTTGGTGTGTGAGAGCGAAAGGAGCCCGTTTTGAAGTGAGTCCCAGCACCTAATTAGAATTTGGAATTTGGTCTCTAGTTGAAGGATGCACGTTACAACCCTGGCAAGCAATAAGCATTGCTTTTTGGGGTGTAGAAATGTCAACGTTGTACTGAATAAGAACATACACCCAAATGTCAACGTTTACATAGTTTTATATATATTTTTTATATGAACCACAGTGCCAAGAGCATCGTTTTCAATGGGATGCGCTAGGTTTCATGTCTTGATCCACAGACCTAGAAACTGGAAATAGAATAGGATCATTAATGAAGCTCTTATATATATATATATATGTGTGTGTGTGTGTGTGTCTACAGAGGGCCGGCTATGGGCTTTTGATATTGGGCTAGTGTTGTGTAAGATGGGATGAACTCATGAAGAAGAAAATTATTATATAAATAATCTGCAAATTTTATATAAAACAATGAAATTAAAGTTTAACATTATGCTCACTATAAGTTACATACAAATGCTCACAAATTTAACATTACCCATTTGATCTAATGTTGTAATCTACCCTCTCTATTAAAAAAAAAAACCGAGGAAATATTTAAAACTCATCTTCTAATTGTTTTTTTTTTATTTTATTTTTAGTTAAGTGGGTCACACACCACCCACCGTGTCTATCTCTCAATACATATGTAATATTATATTATATACTTATCTTTTTATTTTTTAATTTTGTTTTAATTGTTTTTTATTGTTTTTTCATACATTATAAACAGAGACATGATTTTGTCTATTTTAATTTTGTTTTAATCATTTTCACTTATTTTATATATATCGATATAGACATGATTTTTGTGTTTTAATTTTGAAACAATAAAATAAATAAAATAGATATATTGTGTTTTTTATTTTAATTTTTTATTGTTTTTCATATATATATGTGTGTGATTTTTTTTATTTGTATATTATATTATTTGTTATTATTTTATTGATTTTATCTAATAATATTGGTGTTTTGTTAGTTTTTCTATTTAAAAAAATGAATAAACCATATACATTAAAGAAAATAAACAACAATCCGACAACCCAATTCATTTTTTTTAAAACTGATTTTATTTTTTAAATTTTTTTAAATAATTAACATCATTAGATGAAACACATGGCATATTTATTTAAAAAAAAAATGAAACCCATAGCATAAGCACATGCATCCATGCTTGTTATTATTATTATTATTATTCGCGCACCTTGTTTATTTTAACTAATTTTATCATATATATTAATTATAATTAACAATATACATAAAACTGTATCCATTAAACTTCATCACACTTTATTTTATATTTTATCTTATTTATTGTTTTAGTTTTTAATTAATCTATCCATTATTTGATTTACTATTTATTTAGAGTATTTATTACTTTATATTACATGTATTATTTTTAAAAGATAGATATGACTGATTTTATCCTATTTAAATTAGATTGATGTTAATGCAAATAGCTTCTATCCATGGTTCAAAAATAAATAGAAAAAAGGAATATGGACAAAGAGAGAAAGGAAAACAAAATTAACTCTATATTTTAATATATCTATATGGATGTTATGAAAACCTCGATGTACCGTTGTTGACCACTCATAAACATTTTATTCGTCATCACCGTCGTTTTCTTTACTATCTTTTCCCCCCTTTAGCATCCTCATCATAGTCATCTTCATTTTCTTCTTTCTCAACATCTTTTGTTTTTTCAACAAAATCCGCAATTACATTATTAATGTTTTTTTTTTATATCAAGATTCATATTTTTAAATACAAAGATTAGGTATTTTATAACTTCGAATTTTGAAGAAAAAATAGATGATTGTGTTGCGTTATCTCCAATGATCACAAAGACAAAGTAACAAATATAACAAACTAGACACAATGAATAATAAACTTGAAGGCTAATATTGGCATCTAGGATGTGAATTGATAATTGGGATGAAGCCAATTTAGAAGAAAGATGTTATTGCTTTTCCTTATTAAAAGCAAGTCAAAATCCTTGTTTTTAAGTTGAGGTTAAGTTTTTAAAGCTTGGTAATTTTATTATTTTATTTGCATTTGGCCGAACCGTGTTACATCTGGTGTCTTCTTCCATTCTTATATGAATGCTTGTCTATACTCTTTGCATTATCTAGTCTATTGCGCTATTGTAACAGTATTGTTAGGTGTTTATGAAATTGCATATCAATAGTTGGACACTCGTTTCACACTTCCTATTAGTAGGTTACCTTTGATTTGTCTTTTGACATATAAAATGTCTATTTAATCCGTAGTCAGTTATTCTCAGTATCTTAATTATTACTAATCTTTGTGATGGATATAGATAATCTGTTTTATAATTATAAATAATTTATTTGATAACTAATTTTAAAGATTTAGAATGTGGTCTAATAAACATAATGAATAAATATACACTGCATTAACCGTTTTAGAGATTTCAACTTCACTTTAAAGATCCACACATATGCTTTGTCATTTATCTTCATGTCTATAAATATCAGGCAAGATGAATCCATTCACTAATTTAGTCTAAATATTATTTTTGTGGACGAGCTATGTTACAAAAACACAACAATTACTTTGCCTAAAAAATAGGCCCATGTTATCTGTTTGTAGGCTAATTTCCCATAATCCCAAGTTTTATTGTAGTGTGGGCTCTTTGCTTGGGCCTTTAGATGCCAAAGTCGTATCATCATTTTGAAGTTCTCCATGCTTTGTGTTTTGGTAAAAGAAAAAAATAATAGTTTGTTGTATTTAATTAATTCAACACGTATGGTTTATCCACTTGTTTTATATGTGGATGATGTGAATGTCCTCAGGTCATAATAAGTGAGACACGTCAATTTAGGGCATGTTTATTTGGGAGAAGTGTTGGAAATTGGACTAATTTTTCTAGCTTTATGTGTTTATTTGTCCTAAAATGAAGAAGTGACACTTTTTTCACTTCTATCTAAAGCGAATTTTGAACTAAACCCACAATGACATTTGTTTTGCTAAAGCAGAGGAAAGTGAGCCAATCTATAAAAGCCCACTTCTTCTCACTTCCAAAATTTTTTTTGAACTTATAAAACTTCACATAACATATAAATTCTTTATTTATATTCTCACTTTCTGATAAATAAACACTAGAAGTGCTGGAAGTGATATCACTTCCTCCCACTTCAGGGAAGTAACATTTCTCCCACTCTCCCACTTATGATCATTTTTTTCGTCCAAACGAACAGGCTTAGGTACAACACTTAAGTTGCACTCCCCTAATCTATTTGAGAATATAAGGCCTTAAATTGAAAAAATAGCAGTTAAGCTCAAGTCAACACATAGCTAGTGTGCCCTAATCTATTATTGGACATTGAAATATGTATACACATGTCAAAATCACTTTGGTATAACTTCTACTCAGCCTATATATCTATCTTCTCAGGAGGAAAAAATAAAAAATAAATCCATCCAAGCTCCAAGTCACTTTCTCAATGCATTGCACGGAAGTGAGACTGTGAAGTGTTCAGTCGTGTGAATTTGAGTGATGAGGGTGAAAGAGAGGGATTGACAAGCCCTTTCTGATCACTTTATACAATGTGAGAATTTCCTTTGCCTTTTTGCTTTTCCCCATTGCATTTATAATTAGTGGACATTTCCCTTATGGAATTTTGGTGGATCTTTCTTCATGCTTTAATTCATTCAATACTCATCATGCTTCAAGAAGCACATACAGTATACACTTTTAGAACTGAAGAGTGGTCATGTTGTTTGTTTGCAAGTGGTCCCTTAAAAGGAATGCTCTCTCATGCACAAGATTCAAGAAGAAAAAAAACAAATTAAAGCTGCATCATCCCTTACTGCCTTTTTTTTTTGTCTTTTCAGTACTGCATGATCATGAAAAATTTCTAAATGTTATCAAGTTATGCATGCACTTTGAGTTTTTCATGTTTCATCTGCCCATGCTTTAAAGTTACACTCCACCAATTGGATAGAGACTTCAACTACTGATTCACATGTTCACCACACGGCACACGTTATCAACTCTTCCTTGCCAACTAACATGTTGGAAAAAGTCTTATGTAGGAGAGAAATTTTGTTTATTGCTTTGATGCTAAGTCTTTAGATATTTTCATTTGAATTGAAAAAAGCTTTTTTTTGCATGTATATAATTTAAAGCTACCATTAGTTGTGATGTTTGCACACATCTTTTGTCTCTCACATGATTAGGAAAAGTATTAGCCTATAAACAAGGATTACCATTCTTTCTTAGGGACCGTTTGGTTCATAGTAATGACATATTACCACGTAACGAGATTACCATAATAATATGAGTGAGAATATTATATAATTGGGAATATTGTGGTAATTTGATATAACCATATTTGGTTGGAAACTCTTATTAGCGGAAATAGTTCATTACTAATTTATAAGATTATTGCATGCTTAGTAATCCAAGATAGAGATCAAATTTGGTGGCAATAAGATTATCAACTTTATTGGTAATATTCTCATATTGGTAATGTGATATTACCATCTAGATTATCACCGGTGCAATACTAAACGTGGTGATACTTTCATATTACTATGTAACACGTGGTAATTTTTCTATATTACCGCAAACCAAACGGTCACTAAGATGAATATTACCCTTTCCCCATTTAGTTAATTAGTCTCCACAATTGATCGCATATTATTTCTAAAAATCAAAAGCAACAAAATTGCATGTGATAGACTTGGTCAAACGTTTTTTTATTATATTTTTAAAATTCAATAACCAAAAGCAACATGTATGACAACTTATCACCAACCTTTTAAAAAGATCTTAAATTTAATAATAAAAAAAAAAACTCTTGGAAAAAGATGTTTGGCATGAAATATCCCTCAATTTTCTTTACAATATGATTTCAAACGCATCAAAAAAAGGTAGGTACAACTTACCAAAAGATTTTTTTTTTCCGATCCAATTGATTTATTGTAAAAAAGATGCTTAATTCTAACATTTTTTTAATATATTTAAAATATTGCAAGTTTCAAAAACAAACAAAGAAAATTCAAATTTATTAAACTTGAGCATATAAATATCAGAGGTTTCAAAGTCCATCTTGAAACAACATGGCTCATTAAAAATAAACATGTTAGTTTAGTTTTAATTGGGAATTTAATAATAATTTGATTCCATTTGGCCATGTCCTTTGTTGCAACTGGGCGATGTTTAAGAATGAATTAAGAGTAGGTTAAACAAATGTCGATAGGCACAAAGACGTGTCTTAATTCCTTAATTACTTGTGTAGCTATCCTTATTCAACATCCTTCCATCCACTTGACTAGTTGTTCTTTTTTGTTATTATTATTTAGAAACAGATAAACCCAAATAACCAACAATTAAGATTTTATAAGTTTGTCTCCTTCCATTCTCCTTAGAATGATTGATACAAAGCTTTGAATATCCAAGCAATAGAAAAGGGAATGAATGACTAAGCCTAACATGAAAGAAAACATATATAAAAGCTATACATTTGTTAACAAAAAAAGAATGGCATCATGGTCAATGAATCAGGACATTAAAGTTTGGCTTGAGATATCCCTTGTTTTAAGGAAATGCATGTGTTCATGGTTGGATGATTTTAAGATATATATATATATACACTTGCTTGGTGGTTGCCCATTCATTAACATCATTTGGACCATTTGACCACTGTAGTGTTGGGTTCTTCTTCTTCTTCTTCAATCTTGGCCTTTTGGGTATCTTGAAAAAGAGAGATTTTTACAAGGAGGAGCATGGTCAAAACCTGGTTTTTTAGACACATTGGACTTGGTTTTACAAAACCCAGTCAATAATGAGTCAATTTGTTAGCTTTCCACTTGGCTTGCTTGAGATGTGAGGCAGGGTGGATGGGATTCCAGGAACCAGGACTTATTCAAGTGAATTGGGTCTATTACTTACACACAAAGCAAAACCTGCATCTAAATGACGCGTTGAAAATTTCTCCAAAAATTAATTAGTTTATCATTAAGTATATGGATTTAATTAATTAGTCAAGCCATCTAATAGTCAAAACCAATGTGGTTTTTTATTTTTCTTTTTTTTGGGTGGGTGTCATAGTGTTCCATGTATCAATAATTTCAATTGGATGCCGTACGAGTAATTATTGCCATTTTTATTTTAATGGTGATTAAACCTTAATACTACCCTTGACAAAGGATTTATATTTTTAGTTTAAGATTTAAGAGAGAACATTGAATTGTAAACTCCTCACTGTCATCCATCAATTGTTTGTGTAATTTTCAAAAAGTCCTCCTGATTGGTGTACATGTTATTATTTATCCACTTTTATATGTCATGATAAAGAATAGCATCATGAAGCTTCTAGAAGAAGCTTGAAGCCACCACCAACTTCACTTGTCTTGAAGCTTCCACCGACTCAAGCTTGCCGCCAATCAGCACCGACATACATGAAGCTTCATCACACTTTCAAAGAGCCACCGCCTCACAAATTTAAAAAATATATATCTAGATCATTCTAACCACCGACTTACTATCCTATAAATATGGGGTTTCTCTTGTAAATGCATCCAAGCAAAGCAAGTTTGAGTGAAGCAACTTAGGCTAGCCACTAAGCATAGAGTGAGAGTGAGTGTAAGCATCAAGATAGAGAAGTAGTGCATAGTGAGAGAAAGTGTGAGAGTGTGAGAGTGGTTTGTAAAATAAAAGAATTATTTTGAATAATTAATAATAGAAAAGTTTCATATATTCTCTCTCCACTCAACATTTCTGGTACCAGAGCCAGGTTGTCGGGTCGGTTCTGCCGGAATTACTGATCAGTGTCCGAGCATAGTATCAGGAGTTCACCAGTGTTGAAGCTCGCCAGTCGGAGTAAGTGGAGTACCGGTATTCTGCTAAGGAGGCTTGCTGTACGTCAGGTGACCCAGACATAGCTATGGAGCTAGCAGGTACGACTGGTGGTTTGAAGAAGTTAAATAATCATAATTATATAAATTGGAAGGCCTGCATAGAGTCCTATCTACAAGGACAGGACCTATGGGAGGTTGTAGGTGGGTCCGAGACGACTCCACCAGATGTCGCTGTTGAAGAAGCAACGCCATCAGATGCTACTGGTGACACTAAATCCAAGGAGAAGAAGGCTCTGGCGGTAGAGAAGTCAAAAGATGAGGCCCTGCGGAAGTGGCGCATCAAAGCAGGTAAGGCAATGTTTGTTCTTAGAACAGCTGTTGAAGATGAGCTGTTAGAGTATATTAGAGATGCTGCTACTCCAAAAATTGCATGGGATACTCTTGCTACACTATTCTCCAAAAAGAATGATGCTCGCCTTCAATTACTTGAAAGTGAGCTCATGACTACCTTACAAGGAAGTATGACAATAAGTCAATACTTCACCAAGGTAAAATCACTATGCAGCGAGATTGCTCAACTTGCCCCTGAAGAAAAGATTAGTGAGCAGCGAATGAGGAGGATAATTATCAATGGCCTTAAACCTGAGTACAGTGGGTTTATGGCTGCCATTCGAGGTTTGCCGATTCAACCAACCTTGTTGGAGTTAGAAAATATGCTTGCTAATCAGGAGGCTTTAGCGAAGCAGATGGCTGGTGTCTCGCTAAAGCAGGAAGAAGAGGCGTTGTTCAGCAACCGGAGAAAAGGCCAGAAGCCCGCACCGGAGAACAAGCCCAATCAACAGAGAAGACTAAAGGAGAAGACCAACTATTCAGGGGGAGTTCGCAACAACAACCGTCCGTCCAAGGGAGGTGACAGTCGAGATGATCGCTGCTATATCTGTGGAAAGAAAGGACACTATGCACGAGATTGTTGGCATAAGAAGAAAGGTCAAGGAAATGCAGCAACCTCAAGAAGCTTCCAAGGAACCAGTCATTCAAGATATGACAGTGAAGAAGAGTGGGATGTTGAAGCAGCATTTGCAGTAGTCACTACCAAAGTGGAGGAGCAAGAAGAGAAAGAAGAGGTAGCTCTAACAGCAATAACGAAGCAGAAGAAGATCAATTATGAGAACGACTGGATCATCGACTCTGGCTGCTCCAACCACATGACAGGTGACATCAAGAAATTAGAGGGCCTTGAGAAGTACAAGGGGAAGCAAGTGATTGTGACAGCTAACAATTCTAAGCTGCCCATCACCCACATCGGTAAGACACTTATCTCTCCACGCTTCAATTCAGATCAAATTAAGCTGCAGGGCGTCTATCACGTTCCCGGGATGAAGAAGAACCTGTTGTCAGTCTCACAACTGACAGCACAAGGAAACTATGTGGTATTTGGACCACAAGAAGTTAAGGTATACCGCAATCTACAGGCATCAGGCACACCAGTAATGGAGGGCCGCAAACTGGAGTCTATCTATGTGATGTCTGCAGAATCTGCCTATGTGGACAAGACCCGGAAGAACGAGACGTCCGATCTCTGGCACGCAAGACTGGGGCATGTGAGCTACCACAAGTTAAAGATGATGGTTGAGAAGTCAATGGTCAAAGGCCTGTCCGACATTGAAGTACGGACTGATACAGTATGCGCTGGGTGTCAATTTGGTAAGGCTCATCAACTTCCCTTTCAGCAATCTAAATTTAGAGCTAAGGAGCCTTTGGAGCTAGTTCACTCTGATGTATTTGGCCCAATCAAACAAGCATCTATAAGTGGTGCCAAATACATGGTGACATTTATTGATGACTTCTCAAGGTACATATGGGTATTTTTCATGAAAGAAAAATCTGAAGTATTCTTCAAGTTCAAGGAGTTCAAGGAGAAGGTGGAGAGTGAGCTCAATAGGAAGGTACAATGTCTTCGTACCGACAATGGAAGAGAATATTTATCCCAAGAGTTTAATGCCTATCTGAAGGAGCAGAAGGTTCGAAGACAACTGACTTGTCCCAACACTCCACAACAAAATGGTGTAGCTGAGAGGAAGAACCGACATATTGCAGAAATATGTCGAAGCATGCTACATGCCAAGAATGTGCCAGGAAGATTTTGGGCCGAATGCATGAAAACGGCAGCTCACATCATCAACCGGCTTCCACAGGAGAAGATGGGCTTTCTCTCTCCATTCCAAAGACTATGGAAGATCAAACCTACAGTAAGTCACTTCAAAGTCTTTGGATGTGTGTGTTATGTTTTTGTGCCAGATCATCTTCGTACCAAGTTCGACAAGAAGGCGGTGCGATGTATCTTTGTCGGCTATGATGATGAGAGAAAAGGATGGAGATGCTGCGATCCGACATCCGGGCGCATCTATACATCCAGGAATGTGGTCTTTGATGAAGCTTCAGCTTGGTGGCCTTCAGAAGACTCAATTCAACCAAAAATGAAGGAGACTGAGGCAACAGTAGAGGAACAGCTACAAGACCAAGCTCAAGAATTTCCAATAACAAATGAAGAAGACACAAGTCCAAGGTCATCAAAGATCAAGAGCCCATGGAAGACTGGAATTCATGAAGAAGTGGAAGAAGATCTTCCTGATGAAATGCCTCCACCTTTAAGGAGATCATCCAGAGTAAGGCATCCCAATCCCAAGTATGCAAATGCTGCACTAGTTATGGAAGTCGAAGAACCAACAACTTTTGAAGAAGCAATAAAGGACAACAAATGGAGGAAGGCAATGGAGGAAGAAATAACAGCTCTCAAGCAAAATCAGACGTGGGAGTTGGTACCAAGACCAAAAGAAGCAAAACCAATCTCGTGCAAGTGGGTGTATAAGGTGAAGACTCGAGCAGATGGATCAGTCGAGAGATACAAGGCTCGACTCGTGGCACGAGGGTTTTCGCAGCAATATGGCCTGGACTATGATGAAACATTCAGTCCAGTAGCAAAGCTAACAACGGTGCGAGTACTACTGGCACTAGCTGCAAGCAAAGGATGGAAGCTTTGGCAGATGGATGTGAAGAATGCCTTCTTACATGGAGAGCTTGATAGAGACATCTACATGGATCAACCACAAGGATTTGAGAACAAGACTCATCCAGAATACGTATGCAAGCTCAAGAAGGCATTGTATGGCTTGAAGCAGGCTCCAAGAGCATGGTACGGGAAAATAGCTGAATTTCTTGTACAAAGTGGCTACAGTTTGACAGCATCAGATTCGAGCCTATTTGTCAAACACACAGGAGACAAGATGGCTATTGTTCTGGTGTATGTTGATGATCTCATCTTAACTGGAGACCTCACTGAAGAAATCCAGCAAACGAAGAACAATCTTTCAGTCCGGTTCCAGATGAAGGAACTTGGAGAATTGAAGCATTTCCTAGGGCTCGAAGTCGAGAAGACAAAGGAAGGTATGTTCCTCTGTCAACAAAAGTATGCGAAGAATCTATTGGAGACATACGGGATGCTGGAGTGTAAGCCACTGTCTACACCAATGGAGCCAAATATCAAGCTTTGTGCTGGAGAAGGGAAAGACCTGGAAGACCCACGGATGTATCGACAACTGGTAGGTAGTCTTATCTATCTAACTCTTACTAGACCTGACTTGGCATATGCAGTTGGAGTTGCAAGTCGCTACATGCAAAATCCCAAGAAGCCACATTTGGAAGCAGTACGGCGAATACTTCGATACTTAAAAGGAACTGTGGATTACGGTATTCTATACCGTAAAGGAGAAAGATGCCAAGTAACTGGATATTGTGACGCTGACTACGCTGGAGACTGCGACACGAGGCGATCAACTACAGGTTACATCTTCAACTTGGGATCAGGACCAGTGTCATGGTGCAGTAAGAGACAACCTACCGTATCCCTCTCCACCACAGAAGCTGAGTATAGAGCAGCAGCTATGGCAGCACAAGAAAGTACTTGGTTGATGCAATTGCTAAAGGATCTTCACCAACCAATTGAACAGGTAACACTTCATTGTGATAACAGGTCGGCAGTATGTTTAGCAGAGAATCCTATGTTTCATGCAAGGACTAAGCACATTGAAGTACACTATCACTTCCTAAGAGAAAAAGTGCTACAAGGTGAGATCCACATGAAGCTGATACCCACAGAAGAACAAGTTGCTGACATCTTCACTAAAGGACTCATCACAAAGAAATTTGAAAATCTACGGGCACAACAAGGAATATTCAGGAAAGCATCAATCCAAGAGAAGTCAGTGCTGAGGGGGAGTGATAAAGAATAGCATCATGAAGCTTCTAGAAGAAGCTTGAAGCCACCACCAACTTCACTTGTCTTGAAGCTTCCACCGACTCAAGCTTGCCGCCAATCAGCACCGACATACATGAAGCTTCATCACACTTTCAAAGAGCCACCGCCTCACAAATTTAAAAAATATATATCTAGATCATTCTAACCACCGACTTACTATCCTATAAATATGGGGTTTCTCTTGTAAATGCATCCAAGCAAAGCAAGTTTGAGTGAAGCAACTTAGGCTAGCCACTAAGCATAGAGTGAGAGTGAGTGTAAGCATCAAGATAGAGAAGTAGTGCATAGTGAGAGAAAGTGTGAGAGTGTGAGAGTGGTTTGTAAAATAAAAGAATTATTTTGAATAATTAATAATAGAAAAGTTTCATATATTCTCTCTCCACTCAACATGTCATTATAATCTCTTTCATTTTCATCAAACTGTTCAGCTAAGGCATTAATTAAAAAGATATATATTAAAAAAATTTATCTAATTCTTCATAATTAATTCAAACCTCTGTGGTCTTTCTAATAATAAATCCAAAATCCCCGGGCATCGCCTTCCTCGGTTCCATCAGCACAAAAAAGTTCAGTTGAAGGCACACCTAGTAATATACTTGGCATATTGTTATTATATATATATATATATTGATCAGATTAGTTTATTAATGGATATGTATATAAGTTAGTCCTTTTGCAGGACAAGCATCATCTATTTTGTCCTTGAACGTTGTACATTTATAAAGTTTTCACAAAACAAGGAGATCGAATATATTTAATAGAAAACAAACATTGTTCTAAGAGATAAAGACATAAAGCCCAAACACAGAATATATTTTGAATTTTATGTATTTATTAGAGACTTAGTCGGTGAAAGACGGCATGTGATTATAAAAAACATACATAGAAACCATCATACTAATTAAATTTTAATAACCAACCAGAGCAATAGATGTCATCTCAGCTTATGAAATATTGGCATTCTTGTTCTTAAACAAGTGGATTTAATACTGAAAAAAATTAGGAGTCCAAAAGCATGTAAAAACTTGGGGGCAAAAAGACAGTTGTCAATGAAAGGTTAAAAAAAATAGTTATATATATATATATATATATATATATATATATATATATATATATATATATGCGAACAAAATCACATCCTATATTTTCTGTGAAATGTTTATGTTTTTGTCAAAAAAAAAAAAAAAAAGGGTTTGAACTTCAGCTCACAGAAGATGAAAGTACAAATATATTGAAACATTAACTCCATACATATACACGTCATTAACATTTGATTTACCTATGTTTCGTCAAAATATATATATATATATATGTTTATTAATTTGAAAGTTTTACATTGGAACTAATTGGTGTGAAATAAATAGTTCAACAAAAGGCTTAACTTAACGACATTGACCAAATTTACGAAAAACAAGTGTAAGATATTTAAAATACTTTGAATTTAAGTCTCGATAGATGTAATTGTAATAACAGTCCGAATTATGAGTACGGGTTTATTATATAAATCTTATGTCATCGAGGGAAGGCATGGAATTAAATGATTAATTTTCAGTTTTTGTAAAAAAAAATAAAATACAAAGCTTGAATGCACTGTGGCAATGCCAGCGGGCATGCTCAAAAATTGGATTCCATGAATATCAAGAACTATTTGTAGCATATTCATGAATGTTCATTAGAAAGAAGTGACGAAGTTGCTCCGAAGAGAATGGAAACTCTTTGATATGATAACATTTTTAAAAGTCCTCAAACTTTGATAAATATGCTTTGAGATGCGTTGGGTTTTTAAATCCGAGGGTGAAGAAGAAGCGAAGGACAAATGGTTGTTATTGGTTGACCTTGTCATTGGCGTGTGAAGGGGTGGGACCCGTTCCAGCCAAGGACTTGGTTGTGTGGGGCCACGTAGTCGTCAATGGATTTTGAGTCCAATGGCGCGTGGGCAGAAGAGGACTTGGCGTGCTACTCCTTAGGTCATCGCCCACGCTGCTTTCACACACCATATAGGTAGCGTTTGGTTAGATGTAGTTTTAAATGCAGTGGATTTCCAGTTACAATGTAACTGGAAATACTAGGATTTCAAAATACAGTGCAGTTAAATCTTGTGTTTGGTTGGATGTAACTGGAATTACTGTATTATAAGATTTTATGTTTGTTTGGAAGGATTTGAAAATCTGAAATTGGAAAACATGTGTATGAGTACATGTATTGAATATATATATATATGTATAAATATATGTATATGTGTGCATATGTGTATATACATACATGTATATGAGTATATATATCTATATAAATATATGTATGTATATATATGCACAGATACACATACATATATAGGTGTACGTGTATATGTAAACATACTATGTACAAGTATATCTAGAAGTGTATATGTATGTTTATATATATATATATATATATATATATATATATATATATATATATGCGTATAAAAATAGTATGTATGTATATATCTATATGTATATATGTGTGTATGAGTACGTGTATGCGTATATGTATGTGTATGTGTGTATATGTATATGTATATGTATGCATATGTGTATGTGTGTAAGTATATGTATGTGTGTATATATGCATATGTATGTGTATACGTATATGTATATATGCATATACATTGGTTTTGAACTCCCGGGATTTGGTTTTACGGTCATTTTGACCGTAAAACCAAATCCCTCCACCATGGTATTTTGAAATCCTATGGAAAAGCAAATCCCACAAAACAATCACATGATTTCAAAACACAAGGGATTTGGAGTTACAAGTAACTCCAAATCCCTCCAAACAAACACACCCATAGTCTTTAATCGTACGGTTGCAAAATTTCCTATAACACCCGCTTCTTTTTTAAAATTATTTTTTTCATAAATAGTTGATAAACTTTTTTTTGGTTAGGATTAAAAAAAATAAATAAATATGGAGATAGACTGTTATGATGTGATAAGTGCTTGAGTAGACATATTTTTTTTATATGTTTTACATGTATTAAGTATCATTTTTATCATAGTCTGTGTCTCATAAATTATATTTGGTGTTCTTTTATACAATTAGATTGTGAAGGCTGTGAGAGAAGAAAATGAAGCAAAGATAGGTTATTAAGGTACCATGTGGGAGTTTTTGTGCAACATAAAGATTAAGATGAAAGAGGAGTTCATACACATTGGGGTGTGTGCCAACTTCCAAGAAAATTCAAGTTAGATTTTGAGATGGAAAAGCACAAAAGTAGTCATACTCCCGTATCTGTACTTGTGTGAAAAATGCAAGAACCTTCCTAATGATGATTTGATGACAAGAAGCCTTATAATCTACCATGTGGATATGTGCCCGACCATGTGGGGTCAAGATAAGAGTGTGAGCGTGTTTATAAAGAGTACTGCAGCAAAAAACATTGTTCACACGACCACATGAAATTTCCACATGATCGCGGTTGCGTGGGCATTTTTGCAGCCCACACGAGCGTGTGAAGGCTCACACGGTCTCGTGGAGGCACGTGACAACCCACTTTCAAATTATAAATAGCCTATTTGTCTTATTCTTTCGACATCCTTCTTGCGGTTCTTGAGATGTGAGACGGCTAGGGTTTGAAGAGCAGGTCTTTGCAGCTTAAGAAACATTTCTTCACCAACTTTGATCGATTCCTCCTCTGTCATAGTATTAAGGAAGCTACCGGTGACCCTAACTTCGGAGTGGATTCTATTAAGACATCGAAGCTCTCTATCAAGGCTATCAGTTCATATATAGGGGGGTTTATTTCTATGGCTTTTATATACTTTCATTCATTGATGGTTTGTTTTGTACATTGCTCCATGGAGAGCTAAATTCCTATAGGGTATTTGGGCATGTGAACCTTAGGATTATAATCTTGTGTGGATTTGCTTTGTGTTTCTATTTAATCCGAGTTGGTTGAGTTTCAATCTTGTTTGCACAATGCTTGCTTGCCTTATTGATCTTATGGTTGTATGGTTTGCATGATTTGTTCACCTTGGTGAAAGAGGTCTCCATTAGGATTAGAACATCAAGATTGAAGAGGGTTGAGAGGGTGAGTCATGAGAAAATGGAGTGTCTTTTTTCCCCTCCCATTGGTGTATTCTATCTCCATATTCTCTAAGCTCTAAGCAACCATATGTGGTATGAGGTGTTGAGATTGAGAGATTTCTCCACCGGGACCTCATAAGGGGTTAGGGACGTTTCACTTACAGGTAGGGTTAGGTATATTCTTAGGAAGCGGGTACACTCTTTGGAATCTCTAGAGTGCTATGCGGTCATATGTGGTGTGAAGTGTTGACTGAGAAATTTCTCCACCGGGACCTCGTAGGGGACCAGTATTGGTGATATGAAGACATGATCCGATTATATTTGGATTTTCATGACTTAGCCTACTCATTCTAGAAACACTTTGCACACCCGATACCTAATACTTGAATCTTAGGAGGAATATTGCCCAAATACACCACTTTTACTGATTGAAATCTCTTTCAATTTACCGTTGCATATTCATCTTTGATATTCATTTTTTCGCACACTAGATTATCATATCATCCCATTGATCATTAGGCTAAATAACAGAAAAGCAGTTAGTACTAGTAACCCTATTCCCTGTGGATTCAACTACTTGATTTATTGGGTACTTTATTATTTTGATACCTGTGCATTTGCGGTACATGCAAGAGGTGTGTCAGGATGATTTGTGGACAATAATTTATTTTAAATTCTTTTTAATAAAAGGTAAAAAATACCACCGCACAAAGAGGTATGAAAAGGATATGTAAGCATAGTAATGTACTGGTTAGGGTGACTTAATGACCTATACTAATTTATCATGTTGGGCTAATTAACACGGCGGTCAATGGATATTTTTCACATGTTAATGCACGAATCTCGAGGAAATCAGGGGATGCTATAATGGACTCATGTCACAAGGCAGTCACGTGATAGCTGATATTTGTATACATATATATTATTATATTTCTATTTGTCGGCCTTGCTTTATGTAGACATTTTTCGAAGGTTATAACCTCACCTGCCATTTTTTTCGTTTACAGCTCCTTTTTTATCTATAAAAGGGATTGGGAGGGCGTGCATTGTAAAGAAAGAGAGGGGTGAGAATAGAGGCTCTGAAAACCTTTTTTTTTTGGCCACTGCCCCTCGTTGCCGCTTTAACCCCCTTCCCTCGACCTCGACTGTGAGAGAGAAAGCCACAAAGAAAAAAAAAGAAAGGAAAAAACAACGAAGAAGCGCTCCACTACTCTTCTTCTCTCTTTCCCTTCTTCTCTCCTTCCCTTCTTCTCTATATCCCCTTTGGATCTTCGGCAATGAACCCTAGATCTCATCTCTTGTAGATTAAAGAGTAGTAGTTCTTGTTTTGGTTGGTTAGTTTGTAGTTTTGTTACTCGATTTGATAATGGAGCCGGGGCGGGGGATTCTGTGGCGGTTGGTGGTGGTTCTATTGGCGATCTCGGCTGGGATTGGTGGTTATGCGGCTGAGGAGGATAGAGGGAAGAAGAGGCACGCTTATGCTGCTATGATGTACATGGGGACGCCGAGGGACTACGAGTTCTATGTTGCCACTCGTGTCATGATGCGGTCTCTTAGTAAGCTCGGTGTCGACGCCGATCTCGTCGTCATCGCCTCCGTTGACGTCCCTCTTCGCTGGGTCCGCACCATGTAAGTCTTTCTGTTCTCATCCTTTGATGTTCCTATTGCTCGAAAATTACAATTTTTTTTGCATTTTTTTTCTTCTAATTTTATTAGTATTATTATTTTTTAAATTACTGGGATCCAACGGTGGGGAGAAAATCGGGATTCTCTACGGTCTGATCGAATAGATTCATCGATCCGTACGAAATCCTCCCGGACTCGATGGCGATGTTCTTCGATTTGTCTTTTTCTTTTTATTTTTCTTTACCGAAGAAAAGAACCGGTTTTTATCGGAGAAGAAGACGACGATGACCAAAGTCCAGCATTTTTTTTTAATTTTTTTGAAGATTGCCCTTGCCTTTGGCCGGCTTAGTCAATACATTTGTTTGGGTTTTTCAGTTATTTGATTACTTAAAAAAATTAATTTTTATGTAGTTAGGAGTAGTAGTCCGGGAAGTTCTCTAGTTCAGGGACTATTGACTTTTAATTCCGCCGAAAATAGATGAAACGCGTCCAAAAAAATCTGTTTGAATTTCAGTTTGCCTTTGGATTTGAAGTTAATTACGGGCTTGCCACTGGCCGCGCTCCACAAGATCCAGTGGTTTTTCGTGGAAGGACTCTTTTCGGTGCCGTATGGTCAACGGCCATTGAAAATGTGCTTCTTTGAGTTATCACTTATTTCTGGAATCGCTCTATTTACACACCGTTCAATTTATAGAAATTTGTTTGCTTTCATTCTATTTGGGAAGATTTTTTTATTCTATAGATGATAATGAGTGGATTTTTTAGTTATTTGTGTGGTTCTTGTTGATTTTTGAAAATAGAGTGTTTAGATTGAATCATTAATGTTATTGCTTACTGGATTTGTCAGTGGTGTTGGTGTAATTCGGTTGGACTTTGGAGCCTGTTTATGTGGGGCTTTGGTGGTTGAGCACCATCAATAGGAGCTGTGAACCACAAAGTTGGATTTGATTGAACAACTGGAGTGGATATGATCAATACTCATCCCAAACTTTATTTCTTGACTGTTTATGCACATATATCCTTATTTTTTTTTTCTAGTGAAAACATCCCTCCTTGGAATATGTTAATCATTAAGTTCATGCGAGATCCCTTGTGCTATGCTAAATCAGTTTTGAATTTGGGTGCAGATCCAGTATATGTTTTGATGTGAATTCAAATTCGATTGAATTCACAACATTTTATTTCAGTTTTCCTTGGTGACATATGACATTCTGATTTATATATATTTTTTGTTATATATATATATATGCTGATGCTATGTTTAATGGCCTATGTGTGAGCTTCAAGTTTTGGGTAATGATTCAACCTTTTATATGTTCTGAGATGGGTTTTTTATTTTATGAACAGGAAAGAGGAGGATGGCATCAAAGTCGTTACTGTTGAGAACTTAAAGAATCCATATGAGAAGCAAGGCAACTTCAATACCAGGTTTAAGCTAACGCTTAATAAACTTTATGCTTGGAGCTTGGTGGCATATGATCGAGTTGTCATGCTTGATTCAGACAACCTTTTCCTCCAAAAGACTGATGAACTCTTCCAGTGTGGACAATTCTGTGCTGTTTTCATTAACCCTTGCATCTTTCATACTGGTCTGTTTGTTCTTCAGGTAAGACAATCCATAAATTCATAAATTCATCCTAGTTAAACTTTTTGCATTCTTTAAATTTTGGTTTTATCTCAAGTGTCACGAGATATTGACTTAAAACTTTTGCATGCTTGTGGTCCATTCTTTTATTCGGTTTCAATGTTAAGGTCGGTTTGTGATGCCGGAATAAACCAAGTGATGGGGCTGCAAGCATTGAAGGTGTTTATTTTGTCGTTACAACTAGCTCACCTGTCTCTATTCACTTTTGGATTTTTTAATAAATTGCCACTGGTTTATTTGTGTCAACCTACTACTGTTTGGATGTTCTGGTCCACTCTCCCATGTAGATCTCCAATCTGATGACTTTTTCTAACTTCCCAGTGGACAAAGATATATTTAGAGAAGAAAAAAGGCGTGAATCGTGTGGGGGTGACTAATTTATAACTTTGTGACTTGCATGGGCTCTTAGCTGGATATGCCTCTGACTGTTTTTGGAAAGCACATGCCTTGACTGAGTATATCACTTGATGCGCAATTTGAGTGTTCTGGTGACTGAAGTTTATAGAGCTTTACCACTAACTATTACTGACTTAGCTCCGGTCAGCCATAACCTGAAAAGTCCCTTTTTGGGCACAGTAGTTCTTACCGTATAGTAATAACTATATTTCCTCTATTTAACTTAACCTTTTTGTTTTTTCAGTGAATCCTATATTCCACTTCATATTCTTTTTTTCAATTGTTCTCGCAGCCTTCGCTTGATGTTTTCAAAAACATGCTCCATGAGTTGGAAATTGTACGAGAGAACCCTGATGGTGCTGATCAGGGCTTTCTCGCCAGCTATTTTCCAGATTTGCTTGATCGTCCCATGTACCATCCACCAGTCAATGGTTCTAAACTCAATGGACTCTACCGTTTACCCTTGGGGTACCAGATGGATGCTTCCTACTACTGTAAGTCTTGGGGTTCGTAATAAGTGTTGAAAGTTCTGGTCTAATTATCATCATTATTAAACCATTATGTTCCTTTCAAAATAATTGCAGATTTAAAACTTAGGTGGAGTATACCATGCGGACCTAACAGTGTGATAACATTTCCTAGTGCACCATGGTTGAAGCCTTGGTACTGGTGGTCCTGGCCTGTCCTACCACTAGGCCTTTCATGGCATGAGCAACGACGGAGCAATCTCGGGTAAGCCTTATTCTATGCCATCTCAATCTTTAGGAAACATGGTCTGGCTCATTATACATCTTAACATTATGTATAACCTGATAATGCTTGTATTAGTTCTCATCTTTTGCTTGGAAATGATTTGTGTAATATACCAGGTATAGCTCTGAGCTTCCAGTGATGCTGATCCAGGCTGTGATGTATCTTGGTATCATTGCCATAACACGTCTAGCACGTCCTAGCTTGACAAAGCTATGTTATAACCGAAGAGCAGAGAAAAGCATTTCGATCTTACATGTGATGCTGAAGGGCTTGGCCTTATGGTCAATAATAGCAGCATACACTGTCCCGTTCTTTCTCATACCCCGGACAGTGCACCCTGTTCTTGGCTGGTCTCTCTATCTGCTTGGCTCGGGGGCTCTTTCATCAGTTGTGATCAATGCCTTTGTCCTTCCACCACTTCCTGTCCTCACGCCATGGCTGGGTATTTTTGGAAGTCTGGCTGTGATGGCATGCCCTTGGTATTCAGATGGTGTGGTGAGAGCTCTGTCAGTGTTTGCTTATGCCTTCTGTTGTGCGCCATTTGTATGGGTAGCATTGATGAAGGTAATGGCTTCCCTTCAGAACTTGTTAGAGAGGGAAGCTTTTTACCCGCGACTTGGGGAAACTACTGAGCTTCCCAGCAAGCTCTACTGAGATGATGCGACCAGGGGCTATCAGGTGTTGTGATGATACATTTACTTGCTGCTACTCTGATCTGATTCGAGTAACCTCAAATTCATTTTGACCATCTCAGCAATCGTCTGGTTTCATTTCGTCAGTAACGTTACTGTAATTTATCACTGTAAAAGCATTGAAAAATTGGATGGAAATGATTCGGGGATCTTTTGCCCGTCCTGACACAGGTTTGGTTTTGTCTCGAGGGAGGTGGTGTACCATTTTTTTTTCTAATTCATTTTCTTTCCCTTGTTTACTAATTAGCGTATATATATGCATAGATATATACATATTATAAGTGTTTCTTTAAACCAAACAAATCTTTTTTAGAAACTCATGATTCAGTAAATCAGAATCACAATCAACTAGTTTATGTTTATTAATTGAAGTTGAGCGTTTAGTCAGAGTCAGAGAGATGTTAAGTATGGTAAATATCCTCCGAGAGGAAATCCAAGTCTCGGGTAGGGCCTTTCCGGATTTTGTCTTGTAGTTCTGCCTGCTTTGGAAGAACGAGCTCTGCTCCATGCCCTGACGTTGAGAAATATCGCTCCAGCACCATCTACCAGAAAAAAAAAAAAAAAAGAAGAAAAGACAAAACACACCCAGAACTAGCTATGTTAGGAGATGGGTACAGGAGAACTAGCTTTATTGTCAAATTTACATTTTGGAGATTTAATTACCATGGCAGAATAAGCATCTATTTTAACTTGGCGAGAAGACCTTTTGACACCCCTGAAAGAAAGCTTATGGTCAAATTTACATTTTGAACAACCATAGAAAAATTGAGACATTTTCCATTTCAATTATTACTCAGTAAAATTACAGAATTTCATGAGCAAAACACATCAAACCTTGAAAATAGTTCGTTTCAAAAATAAAAATAAAATACTTGGCAGCTGTTTCCTTATTAGAATGATAAGTATGAATAACACATAAAAATCTAAAAAACAAAGAACCATTACAGCAAGAATTAAGAGAAGAAAAAAAAAAAGTGAAACGCATATATCACCCTTGAAAATATGAATGAAGCTACTCACATTTCAATCATGAAATCGAGGGCATCTACTGATGTACCGTGTTCATCCTGCAGATAGACTCTCCACCCTCTGTGCGTGTTGAAAAAACATAGGGATTAACCAAAATTTATGCAGAGAGACAAACAATGTCACTCTTTTGATGACAAAAGTGGCTTTCTGCTGAAATGGTACAACTTATCATAAACCAAAATTCTAACTGTCTTAGCATAAGCCAGAAGAAACATTGACTCTGTCACACATAACAAAATTTCTGTCAAAAGAATAAAAGGAACAGTTTGTACAATCAGCTCATGAACCACCTTTAATTTTATGATTAAAGAATGAGCACTACATTCTTGGAATAATCTGAAGTTTCAAGGGGTGACAATTAAATTGCAGAATTAGAACCATTAACATAATAGGGAATCAAGAACTTTTCTGGTGTGGCATTTCATCTTCTCTTGAAGATTGCCATCATAAAAGCCATTACTGTTACATACTTGAACACAATTCTGTCTATTGTATGTCATTATTCTGGATTCCATATATTTTAAACCAAAAGAAACATGGGATTTGCAAAATGAAGGCAACAATATACTTTCAAGACCCATACATACTCATAATTAATATTTGTGCGTCAGACGAATCTAGCCCTTCATTCATTGCATAATAATACCTTATACTAGACATTGATAGCATACAATTACCAAACAAGGTCCTTTTTTGCATCTAATGTAGCACAAAATCTTTTCACACATTATACCTTAGTCCAAAAATATATTTTTTAAAATAGTTTTTTATGTTTTGCTGTTTTCCCCCTTTTCTTTTGCCATGTTGTCCTCGAGGTCCTTTCTTCACTGAAAGGGCATCCAAATATAAATTTGGTGGCCTCTTTTCTCCGTGCAATATTTATCGGAAAATAGGATTTTTATACGAAATCAAATCCATAAACAAAGCACAAAAAGGAGCGATTTTGATGCCTTAGACTGTAACTAGAAAGCGAAGTGATTTATTACCTCTCAGCAGCTCGCACTGCCAGCCTTCCAGCGATGCTACGGACCTTGTTCGATTGCTGCGTTTCCTTCCCATCATGCGATTTTGGGAGCCCAATTACGAACTCATCGACCTCCTGATCATGCCCAGCTGCCAAATCAATCATTCCCCGCGAGAAAACACACAACTAAAACAACAACAAATAGAGTCACAGCATCGAATACCTCTTTCTCCGCAATCTCCAGGAGTCGCAGCTCCAGCTTCTGACCACGGAGCTCCAATACCTACAACCACCGAATACTGGATAAGAAGTCACAAATAACGGGAGTCACGGAGTTGGTGATGATTACGTTGAGCGGTCGCGGGGAGAAGCCTTTGCCAAGGGCAAGCCCGGTGCGGGAGTCTCCGAGGTCGACGCCGAGAGTGAAACCACGGGGCGTCCAGAGGGGATTCGTCTTGCGGCGTAGAGCATTGGGGAGGAGCTCCGTCTCGGTCGCCAATTTCTTGGAAAAGGAGGAGGAGGAGGAGGCCTGAACGGGAACTCTAACGCTAACCCTAACCCTAACTCTAACTCTGGGATTGATGAGGAGCGGAGAAGAAGGCTTAGGTTTTGGGAGGAGGAGCTGCTGCATTCCGATGATAACCAAATCGTTGAGACGAAAAAGATAACACTATTATAAAAAAGAATTAAAAAAAAAATCAAATGAATATTAGAATAGTAAATTATTCCGCGAAAATTCATTTATTTATATTTATTTTTAAAATTATTATTAGAATAGTGAATGGCAAAGAGGACCCTCACTGTGATCACAAATCATAGCCATGCATAATATGAATTATTATAATTATATATATACACAAAAAATTTAAAGTAAATATAAGTAAACCGTTTATAAATGAGAGATTATAATGTATGATTAATTAACATGAAAAATTCTCTTTGTTGACCTTAAATATTTCATAAGTTGGAACTGAAGTTATAAAGAAATTAATTAGGTAATTGGGAGCCCCAATATTTATGATGGTCAGGCTGTGAGGCACATGATGTTTGGAATGTCACGGGAGCTGGACCTTCTTGTAACTATGTCCATTTCCCGTGGTACAAATGATTCCAAATGGACCCCAACAACAGTACACCTAGCTATCTGCCATTCGATCTCCCTTCGGACCCTTCTTAACGTTCATCTCTCTCTCTCTCGCTATTTACATTAAAGAAACTATATATATAAAAATAAAAAAAACAGAGATAAAAATAGAAACACATTACAAAACACTAAACGCCATGCTTTCCTTTCCCATCAAATGCTCGTCAGCATGTCCCCTCTTAAATGACCGTTGAGGCTCTCCAATTCTACCTTTTTTCACAACTTTTTCCCATCATTCAGTCTACGGTTTGCTTTATCTTCTTCCTAGATTTCCTCTCACTTGTTCCCTCTCTCTTTCTTTCAAGAAAAAGTTACTTTTAATGAAGCCTTGAAATTCTACATATATAAAGTGTATGTTCTTTTTGATTAATTTATATTTATTACTCCACTCCTGCTTTGTATTATTATGATGAAAAGTAATTTATTATTTCTACGTTGCTGTGTTATTGTCAGAACACAGAGACAGAGATTACTGCATGATCATGTTGGAGGTTTGGAGATTCCTAAGGAGAGAAAACAATGACCGTTGGGAGAGACTAGCATTTTATATAAGTGATGACAAAACAATGGCATCCATTTTCTCTCTTTCCAATTCTCTCAATAGTGGTTCCCCTCGTGACCAACCTAGCATATATCTCCACTCCACCACATGACTCTCTCAAATTCTCCTTTATAACTCTCCTCCATAACACCAAAGAGCTATTGCTACTTCAACTCACTGTCTCTCCCACTCATTCCAATCCAGATAGTTGGTCTCCTGTTTATAATTCCCATTGGAGAAAGAGAGAGATGAAGGAAAGAATGGTCTTACTGCTATTCATGACCATCATCATCTCCAGCCTCATATCCATTCCCACACGCTCACATGCATGTGAGCTTAACTCCACCATAAAACACTATCACAAGTGGCTTGGCCCAACCAGCAAACGAGTGATCACCGTGGACGCTACCGGCTCTGGTGACTTCCTCTCCGTCCAAGAAGCCATTGATTCCATCCCAGACAACAACACCCAGCGTGTCATCATAAAGATAAAAGCCGGTGTCTACATGTAATTAATTAACTGCTAAACTAGTAAAAATCTCAGTTTTGAAGTTTCATTTTCACTCATTGTTTATTGTTCCTTTAATTGAAACTAGAGAGAAGGTGGTGGTTCCACGGACGAAGCCATATATCACTTTCCAAGGAGCTGGAAGGAACGAGACGGTGATTGAATGGCACGACCGGGCGTGTGACCGAGGACCCAACGGCCAGCAACTCCGCACTTACAACACTGCTTCTGTAACTGTTTTTGCTAATTATTTCATTGCTAGGAATATAAGTTTCAAGGTGAGTTCTTCTCGTTTCCAGTACCTCATCAGAGACATCAGTGCAGTAGCAGGATGATGATGATGATGATGCTAATGATCACCTTCCTTAATTTGCTCCTTCTTATCCATATCCTATCTCAAGTGCATTTGTTCTCTCTCTCTCTCTCTCTCTCCATCGGTGCATGATCATCATTATAACTTTTGGCTTTATTTATATACAGAACACAGCTCCAGCACCAATGCCCGGGATGGAAGGATGGCAGGCAGCGGCGTTCAGAGTTTCCGGTGATAAGGCATACTTCTATGGCTGTGGATTCTATGGCGCTCAAGACACTCTCTGTGACGATGCAGGACGGCATTACTTCAAGGATTGCTACATTGAAGGTTCAATTGACTTCATCTTTGGCAATGGCAGGTCCATGTACAAGGTATATATGATTATATTAGTATTAGTATTACTAAGATGTGTTAATTTCTAAATTTGAAGTATTAAAGTGAAATGAATTTTTTTTTAAAAAAAATGTGTTCACAGGGTTGTCACCTGCATTCTATTGCAAACCGATTTGGATCGATTGCAGCACATGACCGGAAGTCTCTTTGTGAGAGAACTGGGTTCGCATTTGTTAACTGTAAAGTAACCGGCACCGGCAGACTGTATGTAGGAAGAGCAATGGGACAGTATTCAAGGATAATTTATGCGTACACTTACTTTGATGACCTGATAGCACCTGGAGCTTGGGATGACTGGGATCATTCCAGTAACAAGAACACGTATGTAATCCTTCCCTTGCAATTCATAACGTAAGAATCAAATCAAAAGAGATGATTTAACTTAAAACTCAGCTGCTTCTATCTATCTATCTACTCTCAGGACTGCATTCTTTGGTGTTTACAAGTGCTGGGGCCCTGGTGCGGAAGCAGTGAGCAGTGCATCATGGGCACGGGAACTTGATTTTGAGTCGGCTCGGCCTTTCCTTGTCAAGAGCTTCGTCAATGGTCGGCACTGGCTTGGCCCGTCTGATGCATAAGCAAAACAATATCTACCATTTCCAATCTATTCATTCATTAATACAATGATTTATGTTTTGATTCTTTCTTTATTGTACAAGAATGTAGATTTATCATCATAAGGGCATTGTTATATTATATACCACTGCACTAAAACTGAGAATAAACGGGACATACTTTTAGCTTATTTTGCAATATTGGAATAAGACATATTTTAAAAAAATGTAAAAACTTTATAGTCCATTTCACATTATACAACAATCTGAAGCAGACTCAGGCAGCTCCGGGTTCCTGTAGACCAAAGAGAAAAACACAAAATTCAGACCAGGCATGTAAGTGATTTTATCAACATATAATGTTGAATTTTAGACCATTTTGTCACTTCAAAAATGGATTAATACGGGAATGCAATTATCAATGATAGAACTTTTTGTGGCAAATTTATTGTGTCAGAACAAGTAATACTTTGTTGAAACTCTAACCAAAAGTACTCAAAATTTAGATCATCTAAATTTATGGGTGCATATGAAAAATATTCTCAGGGTTAGATGCAATTTAATGTTTTCCTAAGGGTACACATCCAAATGCTCTTAAGTTTTCATCCAAAATATAAATTTAGGAAAAACATTCTAAGATGCAGTTTTCATTGTTATAATGGACCTCAAAGGTCCAACCCTGAAATAAATTTTAAGTCATAGTCAGGAAGGCAATCTTTTAGAATTTCCAAAGCCACGCTGTGGAAGTGACTGAATCCTAACTTTGGTGGCTCTATTCCCCTGAAACAAAACCATTGGCACCTCTAGTTGTAGGCCAAGAGTTTCAATATAGCGACCAACAAAACATATCACAAATATAAGTTGTGCAATTCTTCAAGTATGATTTCATGCCACATCTTAGGTGCAATGATTTCCAGAGTAATTTTAGTCCAATGTTGAGTAATTTACTATGCCTAGTTATAGCCATTGATTGAGTGAACTTCTATGATTCTGCAACAGGGCAACAAAAGGAGAAAACACAATATGCATAAAATGACAAAACCTATAACCAAAAATATGATTTTGGGAGATATATTGGAGCAACAATTATTGATCAAGCAGCTCCACCAATTGATGGAGTGACGAGGCCTTAAAGCAGGAACCTCACTAAATGAAAACAACAACATTATGATGAAGCCCAAGAATAGTTTCTCATCTATACTGTGATAGCAGAAACATCTATATTGAAGCACTCTGCATTTATCTGATTTGAGAGATCTCATTTCTTTTGTTTCATAAGAAACTTAAATGAAAATTCTGTCAGGAGTATTTGACAAGCATGATAAGAACATAATGTCTCAATGCCGTGCCAAATATACCGATGTCTGATTAGAGGAGCATGTCCTATGGTTCTTGCGAGAGTAACTAGATGGACTTGTACTGCCATGCATCTTCACCAATAGGGCATGCTCACTAGATATGAGATGCTGACTAAAGAGAGATGGAAGCATGCTATATATATGTCAAAAAATTTTGATACTCACAATTGACCATCAAGATTGCTCAGATCAAAGGCAGGGGCAAGCTCCTGAATAATATCATCTGGAGGATGACCCAATTGCTGCATTTTCTGCATTAGATCGACAATCATTTTGTAGTTATTCGGATCATGCTCATAAACTTCATTCAACTTCAGAATGATCTCATATTGGTGATGATATCTTTCATATTCTTCCAGGCTCAATCCACTTTTGTGCTCCTCCAACCACTTGGGGTATCTTTCTCCAATTTCCTTCATTGGGTCATGGAGAATCTCCTTAGACAAAAGCTGTTGCATCATTGTTTCAACAAGGGAATTCACGTCCTATACCAAGGAAAGAATGGTGAAAGAGATATCTATAAGAAAATAAAAGATCAGAGGATCAGAGTTCAAGCAGAATCCTGGTTCTTTTAAAACCCAGAGATAATAAACTAAAATCTTTGAGAATATCATGTAAAGGGAAATGCCAGAAAGACTTCCAATAAACATATAATAGGCAAATTCAAAAACCTGAAAAATTAAAAAAAATATTATGAAACCTGAATAAGAGTCCCCTCACAAAAATACAAATAAACGGAAACCTTCGCATAGCTATCACCATTATAAACTTCCCATAAACTTCTTGAATTCCACGAATGAATATGTTGCCATTGTCTGCTCATAAGAGAGCAATGACATCCACTAGGAGTTTGTACAGCATGCCAATCAAATGTCATTCAGGCCCTGCCCATTGACATCTGCCTAATCTATGAAGGACTAATTTTTCAGATTATCAAAAGTAAATTGCAAGGTGAAGTCAAACCTAAATATACTATCTTTAAGATATATATATATATATATATATATATATATATATATATATATAATTTTTCTTTTTTTTGGAGAATTGTGGAAGCCACGAGTAGGATGTTGGTTCCAACCTCGACCCCAGCAGGGGTGGTATATTCTTGTAAGTTAAAAATCACTATCTTTAACCACAAAAACAACAAAGAATTAGCAATGTACCATCTTCAAGAAAGACAAGCAGGGAGAAAACCCAAAACAATTGATCAAAAAACAGGTGTTAAAACAAGTCAATCAAGGAGAAAGCTGACCTGAGACTCAGCGAGCTGCTCAAACTGTTTGACAAACTCCTCCACCATCCCCTCCTCATCCTTCCCCAAACCACCAACACCACCCGCTCCTCCCGTGCCCGACGCGGCCGTAGCAGACTCCAGCCCGCGCACAGCCTCGCGTGTCTGCTGCGTCAGCTTCTCCAGAGCCTCGGAAGCACGTGAAGAAGCATTATTCACCGGAGGAGCAACCCTCTCCTTACCTTTCTTCTTTGATTTCAGTCCTGGCAACCCCATCCCCAACCCTTGCACGGTCGCTGTGGAAGACGACGCCGGAGTGCCACCACTCCTCTGCACATGGTCTAGATCTACTTTGGAGAAATCATCGAGAGCACCTGGAGAACCACGATAGGGTTAAGGTCAGAAGAAGGACGCAGAGAGGGAGAGAAAGAGTGAAGGTGCGTACTATCGAGAAGTTGGTCGAGATCGTCCGCCATGAGAGTTAGAGTTTAGGGATGGATGGTGTACGCCGCCCTTTCCAACGGATAAATATACCGCGTTTCGGCCAAAACTAAATAAATAAATAAAATACCAAGTATTCCATACGAAAGAAAAATATTGAGCATCAGATAATCTTATCTATCTTGTTATTGCTTAAATTTGGATAACAATTGAAGGGATAAGCACAACCGCAAGGAGCAATAGGAATATGTTAGAACATAATTGAGCTCATGGGAAGCTTCCTTTGCAAAATCAACATTAAACTTTTAAAAGCTAAAGAACAAAAAGACTAGCTGCATAGGCAAAAACCACTATTTTTTAAGGATGATACCATATATTTAATTATAAAAAGAGCGAGTAGTGAACAAAAAAAACACAAGTATCATAGTTCCAGCATTTGCACACCGAGTTTGCCAATATGCTTACCCTGTTGCATTGTAGAGTAAGACATATAAACTGACATTCTGGATATAATTCTATCAATAAAGTCTTGATAGACCGACTTGCTGAACAGGTACTCTAAAAATCTGTAATACTCTCTGTACATGATACACAAGCGAGAGACCATTGCTCAACTTCAACCATAAACTGGAAGAGGGGAGAGTGATCACACCCTCATTCACTCCTTCCAAGTTTGATTGTTGCACAAGTCACAGGTGGCTGACCAAATTCTGTTCTCCCAATTCTTGTTTGGTCTGGGACCCATCCATCTCATCTTCAGATTTAACGTCTGCTCAGCTTGATTAAAGTGCTGCTTGTAACCAGAAAAATCTAATGACATGTCTGTCATTCAGTTCACTTCACGGGAGGGAATTCTGTAGGAGCATTTCATACCTCTTCTCAACCTAAGGATACGCTTTATGTTGGTTGGAAGGAATATATATACACAGAACCTTGGTCTTTGGAACCTTCTGATCCAAGACAAGTGCTTCTTACTAAACAAATGACACTTAAACCCAGATAATGTATCAGACATCACATTATTACACAAGGGCAGACCCTTGGTTGCTTCTTAGGACGCTCAGGTCCTCAGGAGGTGACCTGTAGCTGGATCAAAGTACCTGAAACATTTCCCACCATGTTCAAACCTCATCATCATATTCTGTTTACTTGTTTAGGGAAACGCCTTTTATTTTTCTAGTTGCGCCAGCATAATTAGCAATATTACAGTCCTCGGCCTGCATTGCACTGGATAGTGCTATCTCAAACAAAATTGTATCGGATAATGGCATTGCATTGGATAGTGCAACCTAAAAAATCATTGTATCAGGTAATGGCATTTGAACCTTCGCAGGCCTGGAAGGTTACTCATGATCATTATCCAGATGTTTGGATTTGACATTGTACCTTGTGCTTAAGACTGTGGATGGTATGCTTTCCAATGAACCAGAGGCTTTGTTCACTTCGCCAACTGCTCGGCCTACAGCTTTCTCAATCTCAAATTCCTTATTGTACAATTTGTATGCTTCATCAACTACTTGATCAGAATAATATTTGTGTCACTGTGCTAAGACAGGCAGTGTTCTGATCCCACACCAGAGGAGAGTTTTGTTTGCTTCGCCCACTTGAGTAGTCTTCACTTCTGGAACCCACGGGCAGACTATCTTGGGCTTGGAAATGTTCTTTACTAGTAATTCAGCCTTTAGTTTCTCCTGAGCTTGTCTATGTTCAGATCTCTGTACGGTCTTCTTATGCTGTTTTCCATTCTTATGCTGCTCCAGAATTTCCAAGCTGTCACAGTTAACCCTACAAAACATCACACCAGGCAATAGGCTGGATATTGTGCCATTTAGGTGTAGAAGCAACCACCCAAACTTCTGCTGGATGTTGGCCTGGGGCTTGGGCAATATCTGATGCAGAAGTTCGCATAACTGGTGCAAGTGTAGGATAAGATGATCAATGATCATGAGTGGAAAGGAGGATCTCCAGCATCTTGTCTTGAACTCTGGATAGTGGAATCACCTCTGCCACCTCTTCTCCCATCACCACCTTTGTGTGAAGCTCTATCACCAATCTGCAGAAAGGCTCTGTTATTTTTAAAAAACTACCAGAGGCAGAATCTGTTAGAATAATTGGGAATAAAACAGAAGCTAAAGTAAAGGTATCTTCAAGTGAAAAAGACAATTATTTGTTTTCTAAAAGGATAAGAAGGTGTGAGCTTAAGCTTGGGGTCCAACTGCACACAAACTATGACTTGGAAACTACAGCAAAACCAACAAGAAAAATCTAGCACGTGCATGTTCATTCCACATTGGCTGAGCTGGAGATGGCAATGGATGCTTTGAACCTGGCATAAATCATCAATAGCTAACTAAAATTTTAAGGAATGATTAGTTCCCTAAAAACGGAACTACAATATTGAGGATAAAAGGAAAATAACTATCAATACCTGCCTTTGGTGAAGCCTCATCTACACGACTATCTAGCATATTGAAGCAGAACACTGGGCAAGGAGGGAATGAAAATGTATATCAAATTTGTCATTGGAAAAGTAGCATTCTGTAGCTGTTTAAATGTGATAAAGTCTGTTTCCTAGTTAACTATCTCAGGCTATGTCAGCAGCAAGTATATGGTTGGGAAAAATGTCACAGCCAATAACCTTGGTAGAAGAGACGGTTTGGCAGTAATACATTAAATCTATTTCATATTGAATATTGGCCCCGGATATGGATGAATGCAACTAGAACATGCTCTAGAATAAACATGGTGCCATTTTCCTTAAAAAGCACCAGATTTGATATGGTGTCATCAGATGCTTTTTGTGATGATCTAACTTTCAAGAAATAGAATGTGGTATTAATGTTTCAAATTTGTGGCCTCTTCAAAACCATATTCAAAACTGAATAGAGACTGAATGGAGTCTCACACGCATACCAAAATCAGATGCATGATTGCATCAACTCATGGCACATCATTTACTAAAATGAATTTTGGCTTCAAATACCTGATAGAAATAGTGGATGAGACGAACCATAAATTGGGAAATTATCTCCAATATATCAATGAAATCCGAAAGTAAACAATAAGATAATTATTTTCCAAACAAAAAGGGAATAATAATCTTTCAGAATCGCAGGTAAAACTTTTCAGGTATGGCATTTCCCATTAGACAGAAAATGATGCCAAGATTATGGTAATGGCATGCCAGAAGATCTAAATGCATCTTTGAAAGTTCAGACTACTCAAGCCACATGAACAATTAGAGATGATCTTGAAAAAAATGCCAGCATAAGGAATTCATCAAGCAACCAAAAGCTAATTACTACCAAACAGAACTGAGCAAGAACTTTGAGCAGAAAGACTTGGAAAACGGGTAGAACATAACATTGGAAACAATCAGGGAAGGAATTCCCTATCCAACAAAGAACGCAATCAGAAATGCAAGACTTAAAAAATTAGTGGAAAAGAGAGGGAATCAGATTACTTACCGCTGGGCTGATCGATATGACTCCGTGCTGCATCGTCGGGAGGGAATGCTGGTGATATGGGTGCGCATGCGGGAGTTGTAAGTGATGATGATGCTGAACTAGCGAAGGTACCATACCCACTCCCTTGCCATGCCACAGCCGTTCATTGATCTCAGCCATGACAAGCTCCGCAGCGCCGATGGTCCTAGCAAATGCGTCCAAGGCGGCTTCAGTAAGCACCGGCATTATCACGTCATCTGGTTGGTCCTGGTAGTGCTGGTGCACGTGATGGGAGGAATCCTGTGCCAATTGAGCAGAGGCGGGAGATGGAGCCAGGCCGGCACCGGGCGGAGGCAGCTTGTAGAAGCCATTGAGGGGGATGAAAAGTAGTAGTCTCGGACCGTGGTTGATTGGTATGATGACGCATCGTGAGAGTGTTTGGCGAAGTAGGGATCGTTGGGAACTTGACGTTGGTGGTAGTCGGAGCCAAGGGCGGAGAAATCCATGACCAAGGCGGCGAAGGTGGCGGCGGGAGTAGATGAAGAGCAACCGTGGTTTCCTTCTCGCCAGGGAAGAAGAAGAAGAGAACCAGACATGACAAATGATTCAGCGGATCACAGGATCCAACCGGACACCACCCGATTACCCAATAACCCGTTAACCCGATTATCCATTATTGGATCCCGAAGCAAATACCCGATAACCCGTTAGGAGTGGAACCGAATCTTTGTGACCATCCTAGCCGTCAATCATTCTTGTGATTAGTGTAGAATTGAATAAACATTTCCGCTCATCCCAACCGTCTATAAGTTCTCGTGATTCGTGCACGATTGCGTTTCAGCAATCAAGAAAGCGAGACCAAGGCTCGCTGCACAGCCAGTGATCAAAGATAGGCCAGCAACGCCACGGGAGGAGATGATGGTGCCCGCGGCGGCCTCCCTCTCGCCTGCCTCCTTCTCCCGCTCCCGTGCGCTCTCCACCGCCAAGCTACTCCTTTGCTTCTCCTCCAACCCTAGAACGTCTCTCCGCCATCTTCGAACACCTGTCCACCTACCATCCTCCCCCCCTCCTTCTATCCTCCTTCGCCGCTGTTATATCCCGGGTATATCACCTGAAATTTCGTACCCAAGGTGGAGATGCTTCTGCAGCGGAGCCGCCGTCTCGGCAGGTGCTGAGGTCTCCGAGAAGGCAGAAGCGGAGGTCGCGGAGAAGGTACGGGAGTTCAAGAAGCGACTGCGTATCTTTGATGTTAAGGGCGGGGAGGATGAAGGTGTGGAATGGATTGGAAAGGAGATTGTGATTCGGGGCTGGGTTCGGACTTGCCGGGTTCAGAGTAGCGTGACCTTCATCGAGGTGAGAATCTTGCTCTCCCAATTTCATCAGTTTTCACTTTTACTGATAAATGACTTAGTTTCTTGTTTTTCTCGATTTACTTGGTGTACTTTTCTTGCAGCTATGAAAAGAATGCATATTTTTTTGCCTGTTTAGATAGTGCATATTATTGAATCCTTTTCTTGACGGTTTTCTTCCCTGCATTATGTTGTATGGCTTCACTTGCAAGCCTCTTAGGTCAATGATGGATCCTGCCTATCCAACATGCAATGTGTGATGAGCTCCGAAGCCGAAGGATACAGTGAGGTATTATTCTAGTAGATGAGGTTCCCTGTCATGATATAGTATTGGTATTTCTTTTGTGTTGAATTCCCTTTTCTTTATCCTTTTTATGTACTGTGCATTCAGGTTTTCTTATCTCAAATGTTTTATTTTTTTCAATTTTGGTTCTTGATTTTGAGGTTCTATCTGTGCTTTATGTCCATTCTCATTGTTTATTTGGTTCTTATGACCTAGCAATGTGTCCTCCCCCCCCCGCCACCCCCCCCCCCCCCCCCCCCCCCCCCCCCCCCCACTCTGTGATGCAAAAGAGTTTGCAAAACTTGCTCGTTGGCTGACTTGTGATTGTCACCAAATCCGTTAGCAAAAGAGTTTGCAAAACTTGCTTGTTGGCTGACTTGTGATTGTCACCGAATCAGTTAGCAAAAGAGTTCTTTCATTTATTTGTTAGGCCATTTAAGGGGTCTATCTTTTTCTTTTTTTTAGTTATTATTATTATTATTACTATTATTATCATCATCATCTGATTTTATTATTTATGTTATGGCTTTTTTTTTACTTTACCCATAATTCCGGGTTCATCCTTGGAGTACCTCAAATTTAAGGTTGCTGCTGTGTCAGTGGCTTCATTGTGCTGTTTCTGGACAGTTTTGCTGAGACTATTATTGTAGTTTATAACCATATAAATAACTGTATTTGTTAGTTATCATCTATTTCTAACATCTTTAATGATTTCTTGTTCTAAAAGTTTTTTGTTTCTTAAGGTGGAAATTGCTGATATCACAACTGGGGCATCTGTTTTAGTAGAGGGAATTGTGGTGAGCAGCCAAGGGGCTAAGCAAAAAGTGGAATTGAAGGTAGCGAGGCTCAATGTGGTATGTGGCTTTATTTCTTTATTGATTTCAGAGAGTTCTATGATACTGTAATCATATGTTGCTGTTACTGAAATGCCACCTGCTTTTGGAAAGTAAGAATGGGGCATTGGTGATTTCGTTTTGTCAAGTATTGCTAAATAAGTTATTTTATGTGGAAGAATAACTTCCGATTAACTTCCAGTGACACAAATCTTGTTTTTAATGTATATAGTTTGTAAAGCATGCGGCTGATGTCTAAAAATTTGTGAATCTTCTTTAGCTGAGAAGTTAACTTCGTTTTCTCTAAGTTCTCTGGTGCTGACAATTAAGTAAATTTGTTTACTGCCACCTCATGCTGTTGTTTATTCTTAAACTCAAATGTCTATAAGCTTCTTTTTGCCTTTCTAAAACCTATGCCATGTTTCTACATGGTTCTGTTTATGGAATCTTCTTTAGCTGAGAAGTTTTTAACTTCATTTTCTCTAAGTTTTCTGGTGCTGATAATTAAGCAATTTGTTTACCGCCACCTCATGTTGTTGTTTATTCTTAAACTCAAATGTCTATAAGCTTCTGTTTACCTTTCTAAAACCTATGCCATGTTTCTACATGATTCTGTTTATGTACTTTAGCAGATATATATATATATATATATATATATATTAGTGTGTCTACAATTTTACATTTTTTTAACTTCTTTATACTTACATATTTGGCATGGATAATCAAATGTTAATTTGAAGGAATAGTTGATGTGGATGATGATAAAGATTGTAACTATACTTTTGACATAATTTTGTTCTGTCTCTGTTTCAGATATGTCTCTGTGAGAGGTACTGTACACCTCATGGTTTAGGCTTGTGGTGTAAAGATATCGAAGTTTTTTCAATCTTTAAATATTGATCAAATGAGAATTTGTAGAGAGATAAAAATTTCGCATTCTTTGTTAAAGATTGTTGCATATTATCACAAACCCCCTAAAGCCATTTCTACATCCTTATTTTCAGATTGGTAAAAGTGATCCTCTGGCATATCCCATCCAAAAGAAGAGAGCAAGTAGAGAATTCCTGAGAACCACAGCTCATCTTCGCCCTCGAACTAATACATTCGGTGCGGTATGTTCTGTTTATTTGCTAACTGTAGGTGTATGGAGTTGGAAGAAATGAACTTTAACTACAGCACTAGAATGTTTTCCCCTATGAGTTATGACCAATAACTAAAGTACCAAGCATGTAGGAAGCATCATGGAAAATTTGATTGTTTTACTCTATTCATAGAACTGCTGGAATATAAACAGTACCTGCCTCTTTTTAAATGATAAATCAGACCTGTAATGATGACTAATAGAACTGTAGAATAGTCGGAACTATGTCAGTTTATTTGCTTTATTATGTCCATATAACAGTATAGCCTCCTAAACATAAGAGCCTCTGAAATTTTTTCACAACCTTAGCACAATTCAAATATCCACTTAGTGTGAGGTAATTTATGTTGTTTCCCAACTTCTTACACTAACTTTTGTATAGGACAACGTTTACCTCGTATACTTGTTCATTAATGCATCCTAGAATTGATAACCTTGTAGGTTTTTTTTATTCATGTGAATTTGTGAATTTTATTTTGACAATGCATTTCTTTTCATTAGGTTATGGCTCATATCAAAATTTTGTTATGTTTTGACAAGATGGGCTGGTGATCATTTTCCGTTGGTTCTTGTTGCAGGTGACCAGGGTGAGGAACGCATTGGCCTATGCAACTCACAAATTTTTCCAAGAAAATGGGTTTGTTTGGATTTCAAGCCCAATCATTACTGCTTCAGATTGCGAAGGAGCCGGTGAACAATTCTGTGTGACTACATTGGTAAGCTTTCGAGTTTCTTCCAAATTGTATGTGTATGAAGTATATGTCATGTTGTTGCATCTTCAATCATCTTTCTAATGTAACTAGTTTCAGTTTGTCTCCTATAATTTCCTCTTAAGGAACTCAAAATGTTGAATTCAAAATTATGACATTCTTATTCATGTTTAATTTTCATTTTGTTGTCCTATAGCTTTCGAAGACAGGAGATGGAACTGAATGCTCAGTTAGTTCTATCCCTACTTCTGTGGATGGAACAATAGATTGGTCACAGGTGAGTTCATTATCCTGTCTGAACAATTAATCTTCGGCAATGATGAATGCTACAGTGATTATACAATAAAATTGAACTTAATTTCACTCGAATGGCTTGCCAATGTTTCACTTTCATATTCAACTTTCCAAAATCTTGGTTGGGATAACTGGAGGTGATGAGGTTTTGATCTGGATTTTTTGTGATATTTTATCGGAGACTTTTTTTAATCCAAATGCTATCTCATAGTATTTAGCATGTTTACAAATGTATATGTTTGTGTGTGTGCTCATGTGTGCGTGCAAAGCGTCAGAAGGATGAATGGGATGTGTGTGACATGGATATAATTGGTTTTTCATGACTATGAATTGTGCAAATTTGGTTCATACAGTACAAACTATGTATGCTCGAATTTGGCCTGCATTAGCTCTATTTCTCTTGAGCTATGTGAGTAACTAATAAGAAATGTATTTTTGTCACATTCAGATTTGTAAAGTATGATCTTGTTGTGATTCTACAAACCTCTCCTTGGATGTTAGCAACTTTGTTAAGTGGGTATTATCTGTCTAACATTATAATTTGGTCATAGTGCCATTATACAGTCATTCTGGTTATGTATTCTGCTGTTGATTTCCCTTCTTTATTTCATGTGCTACCAGGACTTCTTTGGAAAACCTGCATTTTTGACTGTCTCAGGCCAATTAAATGCTGAAACCTACGCTACTGCCCTATCTGATGTATTAATCCGTTCCTCTTCCTGGTGCTGTCATTCAAGTAATGTGTTGTGTATACTCATGCACCTTTTGCCTTCCAGGTGTATACATTTGGTCCTACTTTTAGAGCAGAGAACTCAAATACTTCAAGACACCTAGCTGAATTCTGGGTGCTGTATAGTGTTTCATATATAGTATTTCTCTTGGTATTGTGATGCCTTTTTTCGCATGAACTGACCTCTTCCAGTATTCTTTCTGAATGTCAAGATGATTGAACCTGAACTTGCTTTCGCTGATCTGAATGATGACATGGCATGCGCAACTGCCTATCTCCAGTATGTAGTAGGTCTCTTCTTTGCAACTACTTACAATATTTAAACTGCCTATATTCTTTTCTTGTGATGCCCAACCTGATCTCTTTTTGCAGGTAAATTATGTACTTCAGAACTGTAAAGAAGACATGGAATTCTTTAACACATGGATCGAAAAGGGCATTATAAATAGATTAACGGTTTTCATTCTAACTTTTGTGTTTTTCAGAATTTGAATCTTGAACCTGATCCTGTAAGATCAGTTATCTGGTTCTTGTTGTGATAGTTTTTTTTTTCTTGATTTTAAAACTTTGCTTCAGAATAAACCTAATTATTGATCTTATGGCCTTTTGTACTGTTGGCAGGATGTGGTTGAGAAGGATTTTGTCCAATTGACATATTCTGATGCTGTTGAAATACTATGCAGAGCAAAAAAGAAGTTTGAATTTCCGGTAGCTAGCTCTCTCATGATTTAATCTTCATATCTCTTATGCCATTTTATGATTTCTTGCCATTATAGATTGGTTTGATATGGTTTGGCATCATTTCTATTAATAATAGAGGCCAAAAGAAAGTCATTCATAACTTGTTTGTTGTGGCAGGAGATGAATATGCATACAAACCACCAGCAAAACTGAGTCACACCATTGTTATAAGCAATGAAATCAGTTAGTAATTTGTGGAAGAAATTGATTGTTTAATTGATACCACACTAAATTACTCCCTTCGTTCCCAAATAAGTATCATTCAAGGTTTTAGCGTAAAGTTGGTTGAGAATTTTACAAATTCATTTATTAAAGTAAGGATAGAGTTGGGGGGAAAAGTTGAAATCTGATTTTATTTAATTTTAGAAAATGTCGATTATTTAGGGAGCAAATTTTTTTTACTACAACGTCACTTATTTAGTAATGGAGAGCGTGGTTTTCTGCAGCTGGATGCTAGAAATGTAAATTTAGTAGTAACATTTTCAGAAATAATTTGCACCAGAGGAAAAGTTATTTGAAAATATTTTATAATCATGTGCTTGGAAAAAAAAATAATTGCTTTTAAGCGATTGTTTGATATTCAATAGGTTAAATGGGGATTAGATTTGCAAAGTGAGCATGAGCGATACATTACTGAAGAAGTATTTGCTGGGCGCCCTGTAATAATTAGAGACTATCCAAAGGTATGCTTGACCCTAAAGTCTAGCTTCCAGTGTTATGGTACACCTTTTTTCAAAATTTATATGACTCGCTAAAATCTTATGTTAGGAAATTAAAGCCTTCTATATGCGGCTAAATGATGATGGAAAAACTGTTGCTGCAATGGATTTGCTGGTCCCTCGTGTAAGTTAACAAATTTCTTGTTAACTTGGTTCATTTTCCTGCTGCTGTTTAGCATATTTTAATCTTATCATGTGATACTTGATGAGACAGCAATATTCTTCGAGACACTTAATTCCTTGGGACATAATGATATTGGTAGGGAATGGTTTAATTATTACAATTTAAATCTGGGTTTGTTTATCTTTATAGTATGCCAGCAATTATGTTCATTAGAAATACATGTGTCTTGCTTCTTTCTACTTTTAGCTGCATTGCCCTATGCACCTAATTATTCATGGAAGGAACTTCAAATTATGAGGTGGAGACGAACTCAAAAGGAAATGCTTCTCATAGGCAATTAGGCACCACACTAGAAATAACAGCTAATATATTTAGAGTTACATTCTGTTCAATGCTTTTTTTTTTTTAACCTAAAAAAAAATAAAAATTGTTTGTCTTTTTTAGGTAGGTGAGTTAATTGGTGGAAGCCAAAGAGAAGAACGCCTTGAGCTTCTAGAAAATCGTTTAGATGAGTTGAAACTTAACAAGGATAGCTATTGGTGGTATCTTGATCTTCGACGGTTTGGATCAGGTCAGGGCCATTTGCTTTTTAAGTTAATTTGCATTAGATCTCTCTCTCTCTCTCTCTTTTTCACACACACACACACACACAATTTCCTGGCCTTATAAATTTCGGTTTTCCCCGTTGCTTCAGTTCCTCATGCTGGCTTTGGGCTGGGTTTTGAAAGACTCGTACAATTTGCAACCGGAATGGATAACATAAGAGATGCTATTCCTTTCCCTCGGACTCCTGGTTCAGCAGAGTTTTAGTGCCAAGATAATAAATCCTTCCAGCCTGACGAATATTCCTTTTTTATTATGAGAAATATCGCTACATTATGATAAGGTTGTCTTGTGATATTTATTTTCATAAACCATTCTCTGTATATTTTTTATTTTGAGACAATCCCTCTCGTGATCATTTAACTGAGACTGCCAAAGAAACTGTATAGCATAATTAAATAATTATCTTTACACATGTAAAATTTTTACAAAATATAGAATGCAGAAAATTTTAGAGTCTCTACAGCCTGAATATCATTAAGCAGCAAACAAACAGATTCAGTGATGAGAGTAGAGAGACCAGCAAGCAGCAAATGGTTGCGAGTGGGGGAGCATTTTATACCGTAGAATTTACAAGCAAAAGTTCCAAACCAAATTTAAAAAAAAAATATATATATATATATAGGTTTAATCCCCTAATTAGTCCCTCTAACTATGTAAACATGCCCTTTTGGTCCCCCTATTCTAATTTGGCCCAAAGAAATCCCTCTAATTTTCAGTTTGGGAAATGTTGGTCTTGCCGTTAACGGAGGTTGGTTTCTACGTCCAATATTGCGGATGTGGAATTTTTAAAGATTAAAATAATATTAAACCGGTTTAAAATATCTAAAAAATAGATAAGCCTCAAACTAACCAAATCTTAAGTTATTGGATCCGGATCCAATATCAAAACCGGATCCAAATTCTTTTCACTCCACCATCTTCATTTACTTTCCCTTTTCATCATCTTCCTCTCCACTTCCCCTTTTTCATCATCAACTCCGGCAACAACCGACACCATTTTTCCGTTCACGGCCACATCCTTTTGTGATTTTTCCATTTTTTCCATTGTTTGAAACCATATCAATCAATCAATCAAATTTTTGTGATTTGTGAATTTAATGCAGCTATTAGGCTGTAATATGGCTTTGTGGTGCTTCTTCAGTTTGTATATATATTGGGTGATGTAAAGAGATGGTTGCGTTGATTGATGAAAATGATTGAGATGATGATGCTGAGTAACTTGGTTCTTTTTGTATCATGATCTGTAGATATTATGTTTATTTTTAGTGGTGGTGGTTGGTATTGTTATCAATGAGATTTATTAATGTTAATATGACATGATTTTGTCAAGATCATGATTGGCTTAATGCTCAATGGGCTGTGAAACTTTATGCAGTGATTTCAATTTTGTTCTTTCTTCTCATCTTTTTAATCTTTTATGCTCGGGTTGTTGACCTGAACTTCCTGAACACTGGACTCTTCTTCAAGCCTCTGAAACACTCCTCATGGATCTCCATTATACTGCTTTTCCAGGTTTCCATTTCTCACTTTCTCAAACTTCGTAACTTTGAATTTTACCATGTTTTCAGTATTTCAAATTCCATTTAATTGGCATATGTATTTCTCATAACTTGGGTCTATATAATCAGGCAAAAGCAAAGCAACAGCAAACAAAGAGAAGAAAGATGGTGACAGAAACACCAAAATCACCAATAGCAGGCAATTATTCTAATCAATGCAAACATCATTTTGTTTTATAGCATGTTGAATTCTTTTTAGCATTGTAAATTTCATATTTTTAAGAACCCAGTTTTTGTGCCTTTGGATGGAGCTCTTGGAGATGGTGGCCGTGAATGGAAAAATGGTGTCGGTTGTTGCCGGAGTTGATGATGAAAAAGGGGAAGTGGAGAGGAAGATGATGAAAAGGGAAACTAAATGAAGATGGTGGAGTGAAAAGAATTTGGATCCGGTTTTGATTTTGGATCCGGATCCAATAACTTAAGATTTGGTTAGTTTGAGGCTTATCTATTTTTTAGATATTTTAAACCGGTTTAATATTATTTTAATCTTTAAAAATTCCACATCCGCAATATTGGACGTAGAAACCAACCTCCGTTAACGGCAGGACCAACATTTCCCAAACTGAAAATTAGAGGGATTTCTTTGGGCCAAATTAGAATAGGGGGACCAAAAGGGCATGTTTACATAGTTAGAGGGACTAATTAGGGGATTAAACCTATATATATATAAAGAAAAAGAAAAAGACCAATCAATCCCCATTTGATTCATGCAAAAATGAATGAAGATTCGTTTCACCAACATTATGGAATTCTCCTTTCTTCTCTTCCAATAAATCAACAAATTATCTGTACAATGGCGTCCACATGCTTTCATGTAAAAGGAACATGCCACGAACTATATAAAGTCCAGGTGTAAAGGCGGTGAACTATATAAGGTTACAAGACAGGTTTGTTGGCACAAGGTTGCATCTCATCAGACTGCAGCCTTCCTGCAAAATTTCTCAAATCCATAGCTACCTGAACCGAACTTCTGGCTGGCATGGCAGCCCAAATGTTTGATCAGGACCGAGTAGCTGTGTATATCAAAGCAGCAATGTGAGAACCCCAACATCAGAGTTCAACTTCATGAAGGTCATCTCCAGAGCCTCCACTGCTGCCACCACCATTTGGTTGCAGATATGAGCTACTTAACTGCTTCGCTGACAGATCACCAGGCATGAAAGATGTTTGCATACCCAGTCCTCTGCTAAGCTTTTCCTCTGGCATTTTTGGTTTGAATACATCACTGTAACTACCTCCCCATGAGGCAGCACGGGCATGCGAAATGGGCGGCTCATCACGAACCTGCAGAGCTGATCCTGTCAAATTCCCATTGTGAGCAATGTTGTCCATGCTTGGGAAGCGCTGCATGGCAGGTGGTGGTGAAGCAAATGACTTGTCTTGCATACCAGATGTCGAAGGCTCACTGTTGACATCAGCTTCAGGTATGCTTTCGGTTGCATCGGCTTGCTGTCCATCAGAAGCTGAAGGTGCAGTGGGTATGAAAAATTTAGCTGCCATAAGAGGTTTAGCAGATGGCACTGTTGGTGTTAAAAATGAATTTGTTGAAGCTCCACCACCTTTGTTAAAAGTATCAACGTACCTAATCAACCACAGAAGTCAATGCATGGTTCCTTCCGAACAAGCAAATAGCCAATGAATACATGAATAAATGAGCAATACCTTGACCTAACCCCCATTCTGCTACGAGATGAGAACTGGTTCGTGGTTGGTGGAACAGGAGGCATCCCTGAACTAGGTTCTGTGACGCTGGGTGATCTAATCTCAGAACCTCCATTTGCTGGCAGGCTTTGGCTCTGAAAGGAACTGTTTACATTATGGCCTGAAATGCCATTCTGATATGACGCTAACATTGGTGGAGCCGCGGGTGCAGCTTCTGCAGCTGGGGGTTCTGCACCTTCCTCTACCCATCTCTTGAGGTTTTCATCATAGTAAAATTTATTGCTTTGCCCCAGCTTGGCCTAAATAAAGTTCCGAATGTAACACACACGAGATGGGGAAAAACAACTGATTAAAACAAAAATCCAACACACTAAAATAATCACCTGGCGATCTGGCCGTGATCTTGACACCCATCCCATTGTCTTCTGAATTAGCTGTGAACCAATGCGGCCAAAACGAGATGTTGATACTTTGTGTTGTCCCTCTGGCGATACTGAATCTACTGATGAACCCTGCAAGTTATGAGCAGAGAACTCTTAATAGTTCTCTTATACAGCACACAGGATAACCCAGTAACTCCTGGTAATTTAAATTGAGAAGTGACTGCATTAGAATATGCTGAATCAAAGGATCTACCTGCTTTGGGCTTCTACCAAAATCTGGTTCAGAGATACTCCTGTTGTGCATAATCTTCCTGCTGCTATCAGTCTCCCATTCACTCATCGTCTCAACAGATGCTGATGGAATTAGGGAGGACATAGCCATGGTAGATTGACTACTTGCTACTTTTGGGACTACAGCATTGAGTTCTTTGCCGTTCACACTCATCTGAGGCGTCGGAGGAAGTGGTGCTGGCGGAGCACCAATCATCCGATGAATAGATCTATCAATGGAGGTAAACAGCTTACCCACAAATTTTCCAGGTGCTAGGTTTGTGCCATATCCACCCTGGAAGATGGGGGAAAAAACCATTTGTTGGTGAAGAACAAGCATGACAGCATGATAATTAGTGGCTAACCACATTTTGATACCTGCTGATGTGTCCGTAACCGCTCCTCAAGTGAAGAAAATAATGATTTCCATGTTTCTACTTCAGGAGCACGACCAGAATTCCTCAGAACCTTCAGAGAAGCTTGACAGTACCTGCATTAAACACAAGGTAAAATTAAGATAAAAATAATACCCAGAAGAAGGGGGAATAAAAAAAAGAAGTTTATTATGCACCTGAGTGATTCAGAAACCTTTCCCACTTCAGCAAGCATGTTAGCATATATAAGCTTATATGGCTGAAACGGTAGCAAGATAAATTGAGAATTTCCAAGCACCTTAGAATATTCATATAATTCTGTCCTCTGCAATTTAATAGGTTCAGTTGGCATAAGGTTCTACTTCAACAAAGCAAAAAAAAATCAAAAAGCACAGATATCAAAGCACAGTTAATGACATAAAGGTAAACACATTGCTAGGAAATGATCTCTGAATTATATTTTAAAAAAAAGGAATAAAAGAACATAATCATTAATCAACCATGATACTGACTCATGAATATTCTTAGTATTGATAAAGTGCCTCATATGCTGCACAAAGAAGGGCACACCCCATCCAAGCATAATGTATGTTGAAGAAAATAATCAACAAACATACTCTACATTGAACACTCTGACCTCATGCAAACTCAAATTATAGTAAGGTCGGCAATGGAAGATGGAAAGAAACAGTTGTGGTCAATAATTTTGAAAGGTGATCAGAGCACAATAACAATCCACAACATGAACTAGAAATAAATGGTCCTAATGGATGATAGACATTAAAACAAATGAGACTAAAGACAAAAATAAACTCAGGTTGGGGTTTTGGATATAACCAGAGAGAGCATTTAAAATGTGATGGTAACAAATAATAGCAACTTACATAAGATGAATTGGTTATAGAAGAAAATTTTACCGGCAGACAACAACCAACCTAACTGAAAGAAGAAAAATGAATCACAACTTCATGGTCCTATTCCTTTGAAACATTGTTATATGGGCCAATAAAATGTAGCCCCCAAAGCATGAAAACGTTTGTTAGAAACCATTGAGTTCAACGATTATCTTGGTAAGTTCAGAAGTTGGATAGCAATTTAAGATGACAATAGAGGCTTGTTATAAACAATTAAAGGGGTGTTTGGTTGCAAGGCATGAAGTGAGAATCATTACTTAGTGATTCCAATGCCTAATTTGGATGGCCATGTATGGGAGTGAGAATGGAACTGGTGAGTAATGAGTGAGTGAGAGATGAATGGCAATCCTCCCTAAAATAGGAGGATTACTCATTCCTCTCAAATTCCTTGGAGTGAAATGTCACATTTGCCCATCTTATTTAATAATTAAATAATTAATTATAATAATAAATAATGATTAAAGTGAAATAATAATAACTTATAAATAAATTAATATTTTAATTTAAATAAAAATTAATTAAGTTATTTGAATAATAAATAATAATTAATGTGAAATAATAGTAGCTACTAATTACATATAATAATCTAGTTCAAATAATAATTAAATAAATATTTTTAACAATAAATAATAAGTAATGTCAAAAAAATATTAACTAATAATTAAAAATAATAATTTAGTTTAAATAATAATTAAATAGATAATTTTAATAATAAATAATAATTAAAGTGAAATCTTTAGTTAAATTAAAATAAGAGTAGTCAAAATATTTTAAAATTAAAAATAATTATTATTTATTATTAAAAGATAATTATTATTTAACCTAACATTTTTTTCTTATTAACTTGTATTAAGAGTATAAAAATCTTTTGACCACAATATTCTCTTCTACTTTTCTCCATTCCCAATGAATTACTCTCTCGTAAACACAGTTTTCCTTTCATTTCTAATCCATTCCTCATTATTCTCATTTCTATTATATTCCTCCTTAATTCCACCCCTTACAAACAAACAGCCCCTAAAAGAGTAATTAACTGAAAACGGGAGAAGGCCTACTTTGTTCTATATATAATTTGGGCAATATGATCTACAATAAAAATCACCCAAAAATTCACTGAGAACCAGAAGATATATCCAATGAGCAAAGACATTTCTCAAAGAACCGCATCCAAGTTAATACAAAGGCTATTTCCTTTGTTCACTACATTGTTACTTATGTCAACTTCATTGATTATGCTGATTGTTAAACAGTGTTTATGTATGTTTTAGAAAACACTATGAAGCACCTTCAGTTACATTTGCGGTTCTCTTATTCCAATAACCACATATTTTGACTTGATCAGCTAAACCTACTGTAGGAAGGCAGTTGGACATATGCAAAACCACCGGATGCATTGAAGCCTAAACAAGAAAGATATCAACAAGACATGTCTGAAGATCACGTGTCAGTTACCTGAATGGCCTCAGGGCTAGCAAAAGTCCGGGGACATTTCCAATGGTCAGCACCAACGAGACAGAGTCTAGCACTGTCAGAGTATGGCTCAAAGTTTGCTTCAGCAACCAAGTAGCAAGTATGCGCTGCAGTAACCTGTAAACGTAAGAGCATAAGAATGCCTGAAGTAAAACAGTCAAACATAACAAACTAAGAAAATTCAAAGATGATAACTTAAAAACCAACTTGAGAAATCAAAGACATACCTCTCCTCTCTCCTTCCACAAACAGTCTCCGAGATGAATTATTACTAGTTCATCGTCTTTTGTCCTATTTGCAGTTATGATAGCCAAATTTTCTTCCCAGTCATCAAGCATGCTGTTAGTCAGAACCTATATTCCATCACAAATGTTGAGAAAAACAGTACAATCTTAACTAAAATCAACCTAAAGATGAAAGTTCTATTATGAATATGCACAATATGCAATGCAAAAAAACAGAAGTGCTATTTTTTTAAAAAACTCAATTTAGGAGAAAACTTCAATATAGAATCAGCAAGAGCCCTTGGTGACACTATTTATCCAGTACAAACTAAAATAAATTGGGAAAAAATTCAGCAGGCAATGTTTCTTGATGTAAAACTATTCAAAGTTTCAAGGAAACTCTGATCCCATTACATCAAACTAACAAAATCATGGAATAAATGAATTTGTTTTACGTGCAATATAAGCAGAAAAAAATTACTCTGTGAGGCTGTTGAAATGCATTTGTTGCACCAGGCATGCCCATGTCGACAAAGTTGTCTGCAGAAAATACATCTGCTGGTTGCCCCGCGATAAGCAGGCATAATGTCCTCAGAGGTGATCCAAACATAAACTGCCGGTGTGCCATTTGCTTGACGGTATCAACATAAAACTACAATCATGAAAACAAAACAACATTCTGGCTTCAGAAAAAGGAGAAAAAGATGCAACAGTTTTCCTTCAAATATACATTATGGATATGCATATGCCAAGGCATGATCAACAAGTACAATTAGATACACCAAAGCCATACAAAAACAGTAATACTAATAAAGTTGCACAAACCTTATCTCCAAGTTGTGCAGCAAGAACAAGAGCAGGACCCCACAACTGACCTTCTTGTGCACGTTGAAGAGCTTCTTTCCTTCTACCAGAAACAAGGAGGTTCTGTACCTCAACAGCAGTTGTCTGAAGCAAGCAAAATATTAGAATCAGACATAATTTGAAATTTTGGCCCAAACAAGCTCTCACTGAAGAAGAACAGGTACCCGAGCTTGTCCTTCAGAAGGGAGGCTTTGCACACAATGAGTGTATGACCCGTACTCTCCAAGATGAGGGTGGTTCTTTCTAGCTGAGGCAAAAAGCTTCGTTACATCTGACTCCGGACCATCAGACTCCTACGTACAGAAAAAGTGTAGGTCATAAACAACATTTTTCATGTGGAATATGACAAAGGCATTCATGTGGCAAGCATCCTCTGACCACCCTGATTTATCAAAATAAATTAAGACATGTCTATGAGATTGTATAAGCACACTATCTCTCTAATATTACGCAAGAAACTTGCAGTATAGACTATGAATCTGTTTAGCTAACATAAACAGATGCATGAACCAAAATGACCAATTAACCACAAAGAAAAGGGCGCAAAAAAACAATAGGCCAAACTGCTAAATGCTGCGCTCATGATCCTATTCTACTTTCTTCATCAGACCTCAGTGAGACAAGATTGAACTTTAGAAACAAAGATAAATATAAAGTTAAAAAACAGCAACTTACACCAAGAAAAGAAGAAAATGATGTTCAACCAAGGATCTTAATAAAGTATGGTTTTTGAGACAGTTAGGAAGCCCCAAAAGAAAAGCTTAAGGATAACATAGGCTGATTAATCAAACTGATTTATCTTATCAGCTATAATCTAGTCTAAGTCATAAGTGGATGCAAAAAAAAACTATGGCTTTTTTTAGCCATGGTAAATTTAGGATAAACGACTATTTTTCATTGACTGGATCAAACCTGCGGTCCATACCAAAGGGAAACCTTCTCATTAAATAGGATACTTACTAGATGCTGACAGCCTCTACATCCTAGAGTAGCAGTACACTTGTTAATTAATCAGATCAGTGAAACAATTTATGGAATTGCTAAAAATGATTCAGTCCTGATTTGGTTGTCTGCATGTTGCTTGACTTTCAAAAATGAGTTTAGAATAAAAACTGAAATGAAAGAAAGGTCACTCATCAAAATCTACATTAACATACATTTAATGGCCAGAAAGAAAAGATATATGACTACGAGTTATCATGAACACATCGATTAAGAGAATGTTCCTTGGTATGAAATGATGGAAAAAAGGAAGTTGCAAAACCGGATGTGAATCCTGCTTTCCAAAATCAAGTATTTTGTTACAACATAACATGAGAATTATAAGAGAAGAAATAGACCTTTCCGCATTAAAGATTCCAGGCATATTACCTCGAGAGAAGAACCAGCAACAAAAGGAGACCTCAGTTTTCCATAATGCTGTAATGAAATTTTCAACAATGAAATAAGCATCTTTAACAGCTCTCCTTTTCTCTCATCCAAAAGGGGTGCCTGACATTCTTGAACCTTCTCATCTATCCATTTATTAACGTCCTTTGTTCCAGCATTCCCCCCAACAAGTGGGCCCGGAAAGGACTGTTGACACAAAGTATGGAAATAACTACCACCTCCACCATTTGTCCCATCAATTTTATCACACACAACTTCTGATAAGTTTAAAACTGAGATCACCCCCTTAGCAGCATCCTTCAGAAGAAGAAAAATAAAAAAGAATTTTAGTTGAATCGACACAGAAAATCAAAATAAATATTCATTACTAACACCATATTTAAACCTTTGCTATATATGATCCTGGTAAAACATGCACAAGATTAAAAAAAATGAACATAGAATAAAGAATGATAAACATTGAAAACAAACCTGGCTTCCATAGTCCAAGTTTGGGCCAAAAGAGTTGGTATCTTTCATGACTATGAGTTTCCCGCCAAAACCAAAGGTGACCAATGCATGTGGTGGCCGTCCAGCTGATGATCTCCCTTCACTAATGGCATTGGCCAAAGGTAATGGAGTATGAAGTCCACCTGTGGACTGAAATGATTGTTGAGAATAACCAGAGTTCTGATTTCCATAGTAACTACCACTACTAGACAGATGTGCCTGCAGCGTATTTTCAACCTTTGGCTGACTATACTGATACATGTTTTCAGAAGGATTAAAGCTCTGGTACCCAGAAACACCATTGCTGATTCCATAAACATGACTTTTGCCAGGTTCAAAGGATTTATAGCTCGTTTCTTGCTTGCTTTTGTTCATGGTCTGCATGCCTGAGCCATATGAGCTTCCCATCTGCTGATTCCCATAGAAATCAGAGACATCCTTACCAAATTCTTCAGGCTGCTGCCACGAGTTCTGCAGAGAATAATTGTTTGTGGATCCCTGCCAGTTCCCCCCAGTTTGATGGTAGCTTTGACTTTGCATTGTGCTATTCTCAGAATGGTTAACTCCATTATACAAACTAGAATCACCATATCCATTTGAAGAATTTTGGATCAGTTGCGATGGCAATGAGCCTGCTGCTTGAGAAAAACTCTGAAAGTATGATTCAAGAGTTTGCCATTGTTGGGTGTTTGTGTCATAGTACCAATCAGGATACTGAGGATCAAAAACCATGTTAGATGGGTATCCTGCATTCTCTTGAGAAACTTGGTTCCATTGAACACTAGCCACAGAAGAATCCTCAGCTATTTTATCCACTGCAGAACTGCTAGCTTGTTGTATATAAGAGATGTCAGACCTCTGGTCCACAACAAACCCATCACTAGCGAACTGAGTGTTCCCATGAAAACCATGTTGTCCATCCACATTAGCCATGGTGTGACTATCAAGCTGAGAATTCACAGCTGCATTACTACCGGATTGAACATTCACAGATGCATTGTATCCATCTGACTGCACACTTGTGGTGTTAGTGTAGGCATCCGATTGGGCATTTGTAGAAATATCATAACCTTCTAATTGATACCACTGCCCGGTACTCGCGTCATATTTCCAGCCCGGGTAAAGATTTTCCCAGTATTGCAGGTCATGGCCATCTGCAGCCTGTTCATAGGATGAGTTATAAAATTGACTTTCCTCTTGGCCGGAGGCACTCATGCCCATACTCGACTCACCATTCGACTTCTCCATGAAAGCAGAGTTCACTTCATTATCATTTTGAAGGAATTCAGCAGGGCCTTCTGAATTATCAGCCCAGAAATCCGAGTATGATCCAAATCCATCAGTATCAGCCTGCTGAAAATCAGCATTGAAGGCACTCCACTGCACCTCCTTCACCTTGGTACCACTGTGTTTCTCTGTTGAAGGAGAAGGGGTTTCAATCTGGCTCACAGCTCCCGTAACAGGTTCTGTGCTGGCAAACTTGTCAGACTCCTCCGGCGCAGGCAATATGCTATTCGCTTTAGGGTCGTCATCCCCAGCGGCGGATCCTCGTTCAACGGCATCATCCAGGGATTGCCCCACATCCCCAATACTCAGACTCGAGACCGCCCTCACCAAATCCGTCGGCGGGGATTGAAACCCCGTGATTCCTGAATCATCATCATCTCCGACTAGCTTATCAAAGAAATCCTCATCTGTTAAATCCTCCACCTGATCTGGAGGAGGTAATGCCATCCGATCCAAGCAACCGAGCCCCCCAAAACTCAAGATCCCCTTTCCCCTCGTGAACGAATCACCTCCGCTTCACCACTGGAGCTCAGAGATCGAACCCCTTCCAGATCCGATCGAAACCCTAATCAGATCCACGCACAGAAACGCCAAATCAAGGTTCAATAAATCAAAAACTCCAGATCCAAAACCGCAAATCGAGGAAAAATCTAGGGTTCCGCGTACGAGAAAAACCCAAACAAACATGAGATTAAGGAGATCAGAGACTTACCAATCCGGAGAAAAGAAGAGACCTGCGGATCAAACTAGGGTTTCGATCATCCTGAGGAGAAGAACGAGCCCCTTTTGTTTGGTTTCCTCGTTTTAATTTCCTCTTATTTTTTCTCTCTTTTTTTTTTCTCTCTCCCCTTCTTTACCACCAGATCAGATCACAGAGGATATCTTCGTAATAAAGTCAAATATCAAGGGTAATAATGTAATTCTATACTAGATCTCACCTACTTCTTTGACTCTAGAACGAGAGGCTAACAATAGCATTACTATGTAAGATGACTTTTATACCCTTCACGGATGACAAATGTTTATACACATGAGAACAGAGTTCGTTACTTATTGACCAGGCTCGCAATGTCACTCTATTTTTTTTTATTTTTTTATTTTTATTATTTTTTAATACCAAATTCCACCCAACCAGTATCACTGCTCTGGTTTTGTCACGTGGAATGCACGTGCACCGCATTAAATTTTTTTTTATATATAAAAATCTATAATTTATTAGTGTGAAAAATTAGTTGAATATATCCAAATTCAATAAACATTAGAATATTGTTATAACATTATTAGTGTAATTTATGAAGGATTAATTTGGAAGATTTTTATTTAATTTTAAAATAAATATCTGAATTTTTTTATAGTATTTAATTTATAACAATGGATATATCTTATGATCTAAATAAAATGGAAGTTCATGTGTCAAAATTTTGTTTTTCTAAATTTATAGCACTTTTTTTGGAATATATGAAAACATTATGTCTAAATTAATTAAAATAAAAACTTGCTATTTTTTAGGTGGTTTAAAATATTGATATAGTATTATAAATTTAAAAAAATAATGGGTGAAAATTCGGAAATAAAATGTAATGGCAAACATAATTTGCTACCTACAACCCGGATTGCTTAAAAAAACACCCTATGAATATTTATTTAATCAATTATTATCTATGATTAAAACTTTAATTATTTTGAACATTAATTGTATTATATATATATTTTTAATGTTAAAAAAGTAATAAATCAATAAAGACAAAAATAATTGAAAAGGTCATCATCATAGCATAAAGAGAAAAGAGTTGAAGGTTGTTGCATGCTCCAAAATAAATGCATCAAAGTAACTACTGTTTTCAAATTTTACATCATACCTATATTTATAAATTTTTCTTTTTCTAATCAAACAAGTTTATATAGACGTGGCGCTAATTTTTTTGTACTCTCACCATATTCGAGCTGAGGCTCAAATCCACTCTCTCAACATGATACCGACATTGGCCCTAACAGAGCAAGATGTGGTTACCACCGTATTTTACATTTTGTTTTTCTTATTTACTCGTTTATTAGAATTTTTTATTAAAAATATAATTAACCCCTCTTCTATAATCCACTGGAATGTATTAGTTTTTATCAGTCACTCCATCAACCTGTTGTTTTTTACCCCACTCTGTCCATAGTGGTTTGGTCAATTACTTGTACTTTAAAGAAGATGAGGTTACTCAGCATGAGTGAATGTTGGATGTCAATTACTTTAATTCTAGTTGCATCATATTGGCCATCCACTTTATAGTTATATACTGTTTATTTATTTATTTTCAATTTGACATGGTTTTCTTTTACATTTAATTGTTTTTTTCTTTGCGGTTATTCTTTGAGCATTGGCCAATAATATATTAAAAATAAATAAATAAATAAGCAGCGGTTCTTCCACCATCTGTTTAATTATTTAGGCTGTCATTTCACTAATTGTAATTAGAGTAATAATATTTTTAACGAATAGATTTCTCGAATGACGTGAATACCAGGTTGGCATCCATATCAGTATCCACGTTATTCTTTTTTATCTCTTCTTTTTTTAAAAATAATTTATCTTTATTATTTAAATCTTAAATTTAAATGTTTAATAGTAAAAAATAAATATGTAAATGATAAACTGAAAACCCCCTCTCTAAACCCTAAATTTTAAACATTTATTTTACGGAGGGGGTTTGTGATTTCCAGTTTAGGGTTTAAAGCATAGGATTTAGGGTTTAGAGTTTAGAGCTTACAATTTAGGGTATGGGGTTTAGGGTTTAGTGTTTATTATTTATGGTTTAAGTTTTTAGATTTTTAGGATATAGATTTTGTAGTATTTGAGTTTAAGATTTTAAATATAGTTTTATATTTTTTAAAATTTTTTTAAGAATTTAAGGATTTTTAACGTTTAAATTTGAATTTTATATAAATAATAATAATGACGTGGATGAGGATGTGGATGACAAGTTGGGCATCGGGAAACCTATTCGGTAAAAATAGCATCGCTTTTGTAATTAATTAATATTTATTTGATGAAGTTAAATCTGAGATTCTCGAGTTATGGGGCAAGTAAAAATATTGATTTAAATTTGATAAAATTCTTTGATTCAAAGATATGCTGTAAGCCTTATTAAGCCCATTATATCTGCTTGGGCCTTTAAGCGTTTTGGTGAGCCCAATAACGTTATTTATTTTATTTTTCCACTAAGCTTGTGTTTGATTGTTTGTTTTGTGGGCCAGATTTCAAAATTTGAAATATATATATATATATATATAAAGATTTGCTTATTTTACACGCCAAATTTTAAAAAATATATCCTATTAGATCTTTCCTTATTACACAATTCAAAATCTATAGCATATATAATTATTTTTTACCAAAAACATCTCAGATGTATCTCAACAACCACCACCGTATAGTCCATATTTTATTTTATATATTTTATTTTTGTAAGGTGTATGACCAGAGAAGCAAAAATATGAAGAACATAAGATACATCTCAAAAGTAAATCCATTATAAATATAACAGCTAAATAAATACAAGATAATGACAACAAAAGAGAATAACAAACAACTCCAGAAAAACAACGGATGATATATTTCTAGACTAATTAAAAATCATACAATTTGTGTTATTGAAATCACTCCAATATATAAGTATTTATTGATTTATACAACAACAACCTTTTTGTTAAGGAATTGAAGATGCCCATAAGGTGAATAAATAAATAATCTTAATAATAGGAAAATTCCGTGTATTTTCTCATATTTTCATATCTGAATATGATTTATATCATTTTCAGGGCGGTGGAAAAACACAATGGGTGGAAGTCATGGTTGGTTGACAATAACACCATTTCTGTGTATTTGATTCCAAATTTCCAACAACAGGGGAGATACCTATCTCTACACGTGGCTCTATCTTGGTTGGGGTGGGGGTGGTGAGTGAGACTAATTTTTACTTTTTTATTTTTTATATTTTAATTATTTATAAATGAAACATATATATTAAATTTAAATTAATTATAATGACAGAATAGGTGGGTTTTTTTGGAAGACAAGTGTCATTCCTATACTTCCATTATGGTCGTTACAACAAACCTCCAGCAGTGCTCTTGACTTATCTAAAAAAGAAATTTCAATCTTTTTCCAGTTCAATAAAAAAATAAGTTAAAAAAAAAGTCTGGAATTTCTCTAGTGGACAGTAAATAAAGCAATAAATAAAAAAATAACTCCACCAAATCTCCATTAAATTAAGATCACAATTGCATGAACCCAAAAAGAAATCACAAACCCTGGCTAAAATTAAATGCCATAAAAGACTTTAAAAACAAAAGATATGAAATGAAAAACCAACAATGCATGCTTGGAGGAGAGAGATGCATGACTTGAAAGGAATAAGGAGTTTCCCACCACTACACTAGCACCACCACCACCATCACTACCACCATCACCACTACCCAAACTTTAATTACTCTAAGATAACACACAAATGCACCATACTTTTTTTTTTCTTTATCTTAATTATCAACATAAACACACATTAATTACCTCCTTTCCTATCTCTACATTAAATCCAAATCTGGCCCTTGTTTTCCTTCAACCTCTGTCTCTTGGTGGAGGAATGCTTGGCACCTACTCCTTTTAGTTCCCACTCTCCAAAGAAAACCCCAAAACTTTTTATTTATTTATTTATTTATTTACTTACTTTTAATTCACACACATATATATATATATATATATATATATATATATATATATATATATATATATCTTTTTTTTATTATAAAAAAAAAAGAAATATATCATTGAGAAAACCATCAACACTGTTTTGCATTCAGAGATGGAGAAGCACACTTGCAGGCTTTGTGCGCGTAGCTTCTCCAACGGCCGCGCGCTCGGTGGACACATGCGCTCGCACGCGCAGCCCACCAGGACGGCATCGGCGTCGTCGTCTTCATCGCCAGATGGCGTGCAGGACCGGGAGAGCGAAACAGGGTCGCCTCTGGGTAGCTCTATCTCCGACGCTTCGCCGGAGGAGAACGTTGCCATATCTCTCATGATGCTTTCGCGTGACTTCTGGTCCTCCCTTCAATCCAAAGCCTACGCTCAGGACGAGCTCGAGCGCGAGCCAGAGCAGGGCCCTACCCGGCCAGCCAAGCGCAGTCGGTACCAGTGCGGCACTTGCAAGCGAGTGTTCCGGTCCTACCAAGCGCTCGGCGGGCACCGTGCTAGCCATAAGAAGGGAAGCAAAGGATCGACCCCAAACCACCATCAGATCCATGGAGTTGAGTCATCGGAGAACAATGCTGGGAAGTTTCTCAGATCCAGTTTATCTCCCAAAATCCCATCTTCAGTCACTTTGATTGATCTCAACCTTCCTGCTCCCATGGATGATGAAGTTGAACACTCCACTGTCTCTGATGCACAGCCATGGTGACAACCATGAGTGGAGTGAAGTTATTATTATTTTTTTTTCTTTTGTTTTTTACTGTTTGGAGTTGGGATGAGAAATTGAGCAACTTTTTTCTGTGTTTAATTCAACTGGTTTTGTTTGCTCATATTCTGATAATAATCTTTGAGTTAAATTAAGTAAATATGAATGACATCTCAGTTAAAAGAGTACAGCCTGGGGAAAGAGAACTGCATGTTCTTTCTGCTGCCGCTGCTGCTGCTGCTGCTGCTGCTGTTGCTACTAATACTACTACTCAGTGCTGCTGCAAAGCTCTCTTCCGACAACTAAGTACTTGTTCTTTTCTGCTTCTTTTTTTCCCCCTTTTTCTTTTCTATTCTTTTTTATTTTTTTTAATCACTTGTTCCTATTCTGCTTCTGCTTTGTTAGTGTTTGAGCTTAAGTAAAAGCCACAGACTCCAAATCCATCCACGTTTCCCATGACATTTGGTATCAGATCCTCTCTGCTTTGTTAGACTGATTATTAGTGATTATTGCTAATACAAATTCTAATTATAAAACTAGTGCATTGTATTCATTGGTCTTTATTTATTTTTTCTTGGAATCATCAAAACATTGGAATTCCTATCTCTTGTTCATCTTATCCTGAATGATAATAAATGTCATGTATTTTTTTCCCATACTATTAATACTATACAACATAACTATATACACAGCTATTATTTTCAGTTTTGTTATAAATGTGAGATCTTTGAACGTATCACACTGGAAATGGAAACGCACCCGCGACCAAATAGGGCTTTCGAGGCGTCGGCCGTTGGAATTTGGAAGTTAAGAACAATGGAACTCTTCCTTCTCGTGGGAATCGTCATGGGAAACGAAGTTGGTGGACGCCAATTGGCCGGGTTGGACGGTTGGACCCATTCATCAGTCAACAAGGGGACCGTGTTTATGGGTGTCAGATGGAACGCATCTGGTTCTTGATCTGACGGCTATGATCTCTCAAGTGTGCCAAACGGACGGCAGTGATGTATCACAAGATTCATCAATATTTCTTATTAATAACCAAACTAACATTTATATTTATAGATTAACTACAATTAAAGCAATCAGGAAACGCCATATGAACATTATTATCATTATATAATAAAGATATAAAAGAGAAAACCTCATGATATAGCAGAAATTATGGGCATCTTTTTACTAATGTTACTAGAGTTGAGTGTAAGATGCATGTATAGAAGGACCACATGATGTAGTACAACATCCATGAAAGGAAGAGAAGTATGGTGATGGTGCGTCTAATGCCAGGCCTACCACGTCCTTAGCACAAAAGAGATGTATCACATGGAAGGTGGGCACCGCCAGTGTTCTTGAACTACATTGGTTTATGTGGCATTATTATATTTATTCTCAAATGTATTTGCATTCACTGGTGATGGTGCCTCGAAATTCACACTCTCAGTTATGTATATTGAAAGACATGTATCATGTATGTATGTGCTTTACTGTATGTAAATAAAAAGGGTTGCAAGCAAAGAAATGCTAATTCAATTGACTGTGTATATGTGAAAGTTAAGATTGGAATTCAATGTATGTGCTTAACTGTTAACTGTATGTGATAGTCTAATGGTATGACATAGTTATGAGTTCAAATCTTTCCCCTGAAAGTACTGTTATTTGTACTGTTTATACACTGTTTATCCCGGGATTATTGTACTATTTTTATATTGTTTATATATTGTACATTCGGACTCTAATACTGTTCATATACCAGAACGCTTGTACACTGTTTATATACTATTTATACACTGTTTATCCAGGGATCATTGTACTATTTTTATATTATTTATATACTATACATCCGGGCTCTAATACTATTCATATACCATGACGTTTGTCGCCTATTAATTTAAAAAAAAAAAATCGGAATTTGGAATTGAAGAATATTATTATACATTGCTTGAGGTTTTGGTAGTCCCCAACCCCAAGCAGTGGACAAAGTTGGCCTGGTCTGCAGAAGTGACAGTATTAGTGCAAAAAGGAAAGATGCGAGGCTTCCTCACATATGATTAAGGGTGTAGAAATTTCTAATGTGGGCAGTTTGGTGAATGAAAATTAGAAACATGCATTGAGTGGAGATATAGCCATTAATAGTATATAGAGCTTTAACTGCATTCACATGGTAAAAATTTTCAAAAACTATATGTTGAGACGTCAATCAGTAGTTAAATTGATGGTTAATTTGGAGTGAATAGGAGAACATTCAAAGAAGGTGTGATAGTTACTGTCATGGATCACCATCCGAAAGAATGAAATGAGGATGGGTTTATAAAGAATTGAGTTGATTTTTGTCTGTTGGAAGATGCATAGAAGAAAACAGAAGAAGGTGTTTGTGTCTGTGTGCACTTTCCATCCCCCATCCTCATCACAAGAAAACAATCTCAAAGGTCAGCTTTAGAGCAGGCAAAACAGGTCAAGTGCTGCTACTTTTCCTCCTTTTTTCTCTGATAAGATGGTATGAATATCTTTGAACTTTCTCATTCTATTCAAAACATAGTGCTTGGTTTCAGAGGCTTGGTGGCATAGGTTTTGCTTCCAATGGGGGGTCCTGTACTTTGATGAGCTAGAGAAATAAGAGTGAATGCATCATCTGACAAGTGAAATGAAGACCCAATATCATTCAAGTATCAAATGTGCTTGATGCTAGCTCCACCATTATAATTGTTGTATGACTTGGGGAGTGGGTTGAGATGATACCAATTGTGAAAGGAAAAGAGCATGAGGGGATTGTTGAAATGTAGACAATTGGGATTTGATCATGTGTTACACTTTCTCCTCTGCTACCTTTTTAATGTGATCCTTACACTCTAACCACCATTTGTTTTGGCTATAATGATGCTTAATAAGAACAATGAGAAAAGGGTGAGGGGAAGTTGATGTAATAATGGATGTAGGGAGTAGGGTGAGCCTAGTTTGTTGGGAGCTACAAGGTGGGTGAAAATTAATGCAAGTAAGCTTTGCTTGGTCTTGGAGCTTGAAACCTTTTCATCTCTCCCTCTCAATTGATGATCTCTAAAAGCTAATGGAGTGTATTGAACTTATACAATGGCCCCAAAAGTAACAAGGGCCAAACAGAAACTAGATTCAGTGTGTGTGTGTGTGTGTGTGTGTGTGTGTGTGTGAGAGAGAGAGAGAGAGAGAGAGAGAGAGAGAGACAAAGGGAGAAAGGGATAGGCTTCCAACCAGAGACATATGGAGTACCTATTCCTATTGTCAGACATGGCTTTTTCTAGGTGTTTATACACCCAAACCATAACACTAACTCTCATCACCTTGAAATCCAAAGGAAAATAAAGTTATAAACAACACCAATGAGGTGATAGGCCTTGCTTATAACGTGGGGCTTTTTGTCTAATGTCCAAATGGTGCCCAGCCAAGCATCATGTGATTGGTTCCTGGTCAGCTAGACCTTGCAGGATTCATATAAACAATGTGAGTTTCAACAAATAAGTTTCATTGCATTGGGAAAAAAACAGGGCATGCATGGACATGAGTTTACTTGAATAACAGTAACAGACAATCCCTTTGTTAGAGATAATCTGGGCAAATGCCAAGTCTATTAATGCTCAAAATTCCTATCTAGCTAGTGCTTTAGTCTGCAGCCATGGCTAAAGAATATATCTTATTGCATAGAAAGAATGGTCTGTATCTGTCAAGCACTAATGGAGCCACTGTTCCTAAGTTTTTCTGGAAGCATACCCAAAAGCAGCTCCTTCAGCAACACAAACTGATAAAGGGCAGCATGGTCCCAATTATTTAAGATAAACATAGAAAAGACTCGAACGGCTAGCTCTCCATTAGAAGAAAGACTAGAACGGTCTTAATTTTATCCATCTGCAGTACATATTATGGGTTTCCATTGTAAAATGTAGTGTTCCGAGGAGGAAAATATTGAAGAATACTGGAACTAAGTTTCTGATACAGTGATACAGTGATAGTTGAGCAAGTGCACGGTGGATCATGTCAATTCATATCAATTCATATCAATTCAGGAATAAGATGATGATATGGAAGTCACAAGAGAAAAGAATACTTGAACATCTCCTCCACCAAACAAGGAATTGAGCAGATGAAAAGAATGGGGCCCCATGGGTTATCTATAGCTACAGCATGCTTGTTGTGAGAAGGTGCCATTAGAAAGATTTAGATAAACAAGCAAAAGGGTCATCCTTAGAGACTGTCCAACTGCTTGGTGGGTTCCAAATTCAACATGCTGAAAGGCAGTGGCAAAGAATAGGAATAGCGTGCACGATGCAACACTCCGTGAGCTGCGAAGCAAGCAAAGAACATCCAACAAACCCAGCACACACTCAATTAAAGCTAGTGACGCTTGTGTCCCAGTGATAACCTTCTTACTTCTGTTCAAAGAATACAGTTTAAATTGAAATATATATATATATAGAGATATATAGAAAACAATTTTTAATTTTACAAACTCTTTGAACATACAAAATATGCACCAAAGCACAGTACGATTCTCCATTTGTTGTCATGGGTGATCACTACTAACCTCGTTTGTAGATGATCCAATCCCAACCTGCAGCCATGGAGCAGATTCACCACCCATGTTGATATCCTTCAGTTCACTCAGCTTTGCTAGCTTTACCTTACTATAGGATTCATCATGATCCACAGTTAAGTGATTAGAACTCTCAATATTGTTGTTTCTTTGATCCACCATTGCTTGCACATACGCAGCTGCTGGCACTTCCAGCCTCAAAGGGCTTCCAATGGTCTCATCCACAGAGGCTGGGACATTGAGATCAAGAGGCTTAGAGCTGTCGAACATTGGGCTAAGTTGCAGCTGAGAGCTGGGCACGGTGGCATGCGGTTTCGTGTCCCCCGCATTGGACGTGATCCAATGGCACCGCTTATGCCCACCCAGCGCCTGCCCGGAAGCGAACACCCGGTGACAAATGGAACACTCATGCACCTTAGACTTCTTCCTCAACGGCTCGTGTTGATCCAAAGGCACAACCGCCATTGCCATTGCATCATTACCAGAATTGCTGTTCTCATTGGTGGCAGTAATAACAACATCTTCGTCTCTCGCTGTGGCCTCTTCCAGGTCTTCAAGCTTCGCCGCAAAGCATCCTTTAACCTTCTTGTGACTCGCACGGTGGCCACCGAGCGCTTGGTGCGAATTGAAGACCTTCTTGCAGGCCTTGCACTCGAACACACCGGCTGGCACCGCCGGCGCTGCAGGAGCCTTGCACTTGTCCCCTAGTGACACAGGTATCAAACGGTTCACGTCCTCTTCCCGGCTCGCCGACGCGCAGGACTCTTCAGCCTCGGCAACGAGTATCGGTTCAACACGCGCAGCAGAGAGCATCACAAGACAATTAGCGAGATCCTCCTCCTCGCTGGTTCTACACCTCCTCGACCTCTTCCCCTTGGACCACGCCGCACACCCAACAAGATCCTCCTCCCCGTTGGAGCCCATGGAATCACCCTCGCTATCATCATCCGAGCTACACCGACCGTGAGCCAAGAACGACTTCCAAGACACGAACTCTTTGCCGCAATTCTCGCAGACGCGGCGGTTGAGATTGGCCCGGAGCGCGTACATGCGCTTATAGGTGTTGGGCTTGGTATTGTCATCATCCCAATCGTTGCAAGCTGGTAGTGAGTCATCGTCAGTGTCTGCATGGTTGGTAGGTTCATCGGTGATGCCATGGGCACGCATATGGCCACCAAGTGCACGACCACAGCCGAAGCCCTTCTTGCATATGCGGCAGTAATGCTTGTATGGTTGTTGTTGCTGCTGGTTCTGGTCCATTACCACAGCCATTGTTGGTTAGGAAGTTAGATGTAGATATATATATAGATAGATAGATAGATAGTTAGATAGAGAAAGAGAAAGAGAGAGATTGGGAGAGGAGAGGGAGAGTAGGGGTTGTATGGTGTAAGACTAAGCCTTGTTGATCTTGTTATAGTGGTGAGGTTTTTTTTTTCTCTCTCTCTAATTAGTCCTTGTTTATAGAGGAGAGGTGACAAGTGGGGGTGGGAGGGAAGGAGGGAGTGGATACGCGGGAGGAGCGGTGGCGCCGCCTGGTCAATGGTCAGATGGGTGTCAGAGAGGGGAAGGGGTTCTTGGCCCCTTGCTTGGTTATATATGGTTATATATGATACCATAATGAGCTGATACGTTTCCTTAGTTATTTTGCCTTCAATTCCAAGCTAACTCATCATGCCAAACCAATTATTAATATTATCATTATTGTTATTTTTTCTTATTATATATATATAAATAACAATGTATGTTTTTGTTAACTATCAAATTACTTGTTTTATTTGTTGAATGGTGGTGGCTCAAATTTTGATTTTTTTTTTTAATTCATATCATCACTGGGTTAAAAAAAAAAAAAAGGATTTTGCAAAGTGTTTAATTAGTTATTTTTATCCCCCCCAAAAAATTAGGATAAGCTCTATTCCTCATTCAAGCATTTCATAAGCTTATTTTTACAACATTAAGTATTTAATAAATGAATTTAAAAAATATTATTATTGATAATCAAAAGTAAAATTTTAATTTTTATATTGATATTAATTAAGTAAAATCTATAGATTTTTTTTTGTCTTATCTAGTATTAAAAAATTAAAAAATTAATATTATATATATTTTTTCGACCAAATATTCCCTTGGCATCTGATCTGTATGTACTACCTGATGTTTAGGTTGCGCTAGTATGATGTAATGTTTTCATTATTATATGTAAATAATGGATTTAAGAAAACGTCAAAAGGATTAAAGAAGCATATATTAAAACACGTCAATTCTTAAATAGTATATCTTAATTGCAATCAACTGCCAAACAAATGAAATGCGATATAAACTAGAAAATATAATTATTAATAGTCATTCAGTACCACATAGACGGTTACACATGCATGCAGATATACTGATATACACTATAGCATAAAGTGCAAGCTCTTAATTTATTTAAGAAGCTCCATTAATTAACAGCAAATTAAGCTAACTAGTTACTGAAGTTAACCAAGGATCTATACGTTTTCTGTGTCTGCCAACCAGCCGGAATAGCATTATTAACAACAAGGGTCTTGCCTGACGATGAGGTTAGCCGGAATGAGAACGGGGCTCTCAGATCACTGCCGTCGTTGTACTTCCACACAGCACCCCAAGACTGGTCCATATGAACCCAATTATGCGATGCTGGTTTCCCAGCCGGTGCCTGTTTGAGTTCTACGGCTGAGAGATCACCTTGCCCATCTTCAAACTCAATAACAACAGCCAAGTACTGAGAGTTTGAACCCGGGTCAACTCGGAAGGCGACGTTGGTACCCGGATAGTTGCATTCAACTCTGTGTACGTAGTATTTCCATATATTATATATTAATTGATTACCTTATCATCTAATTAATGTTTGTCAATATTCTTGTTTGATTTATGTGAAATAATTAATTAAGATTAGTAAAACTCTCACCGAGTGAATTCTATAGGGAACTTTCCGGCATTTCGTAATTGTTCAGCCATTCCGGGCTTAGCCATGGCACCCAACGCAGTACCACTCAAGTCGAAGTGAACTCGCTCGTCAAGGCAAGGACCACCTGGGCACTCGTCTGTGATTACCACCGTCACCGGTTCCCCAGAGCAGGCTTTATTAGCAGTGCATTTCACCTAATTAATTAATTAATAGAGCATCAAATTAAAGACTAATTAAGGTTGTAGCCAAGGTTAAATTAATATGTGTGTATATATATATATAAACATATATATAAGTTGTATGTAAAGTAGTACTTGATAACAAGCACCGCATCCCATGCCGGACTTGAAGAGAAAAGGGTTCCCCGCTGAAACAAAGGATGAGAACGGGGAGATGGCCACAGCAGCTCCATATCCACAAGCACCACCTATATATATATATATGTTCATTTTCATAGTATGAAAGTTATTAATATATGCATGTTATTCTCTCTTCAATGTTTAGATGTTTATTTTACATGTTATATGTATATTTATGTATATACCTGTGCTTCCGGCACCGTTTGGATCTCCATACCACGTTGCACCGGCAGGAGACCAACCAGAAGATGAGACAGGAGAAGTGTAGTTGAGGAGCTTTGGATTGAAACTAGAGGAGGAATGAATGATAATGAAGAAAGCTAGGAAGCCAGTGAAGAGAGGTAGAGATGAAGGAGCCATTGATATCATGATCTCTCCGCTGACAAAGGTGGCAAATGATGGAAGAGAAGTTATCAGGTGTGGGTGCATCAATAGAAAGTTTGTTGGCATTTATAGATGAGTTTGAGCATATGCATGTGATACATTTGTTTAATTTCGGTGCATTTGGAACTGAAAGAGAGCGACCTCATTTGAAAAATTTGGTAGCTTGGCGTGCCTACGTGGCAGCATATGTTGTGTTGTTATGAATTACCACAAGTATTTTCAATACATTATACAGTGAAAAAGAATAATTTTTTGCTTGCACGGAAACCAAGACAGATTAACACCAAAACAAAGGTAAGTTAAGCAAAGACGTTTGTTATACTAGTTTGATTTTCTCAATATTAAATTAAAGTCAGCCACGGGGAGCCCAAAGGGGCAAGTGTTGGGCCGTGAAGGTGGGGCCCACTAGAGCGGATTTCGAGGCGGGCGGCCCGTTAAATTCCCCGGATTTTAGCTCTTAAACTCGCCGTTGATGGTGGCTCTCCTCGCAGTTGAAATATGTTTGCGCTCCTTCTCGAGATCAGTGTAACAACCATTGGATAGGATCGGACGGCTTAAACTTGGGGGTGATTGGCTTCAAGATTAGAGTTGATTCACCGTAATTTGTGGCTGGGTTTTGGGCGTCTATGTCACTGAGATCATGTTCTTGACTATTTTATCAGCTCTCAAGCATTTAATCTCCAAATTAAAGGCACTCAATCAAATTATATGTATATATTTGTAAACATCATGTTCTTGAACGAACAATTAATTTTGGCTTAGACCATAATAAATAATCATAAAATTTTATGAAAATGTTGACAAAAATAAACTATTGATTGTTTCACGGCTATGTCTACTGTGTTGTCATTTTTTATTGATATGCTAAATTCAAGAGGAGTTATATAAGTTATTATTATTATTATTATTTTGTAAATGTAACAAATTTAGAAAAATGAGGATATGCACACGAACCAGAAATTAATCATCCAATTGTTTTTTCACTTGATGGCACAAGATTCGGACTGCAAAGTACTAACATAGAAATCAGTTATCATTATTGTGTAATGCCATTGGGTTATAAATGTTTTGACAATTACATAAATATTAATATAAATGACTAAAAAAAATCTATAAAACTCAATTATATTTTAAAATAGGTAGAAAATATATATAAAATTCAACAATAATAAAATAATAAGGGACAAAGGGCTTATTATTAATATTTTTTTATTTTTTATTTTGAAAAATGGATGAATCTTATATTTTATTTAAAAAAAGTATGGCGACTAAAAATACCTCTTCTAAATAGATAAAATAAATAAATAAATAAAATTGATTATGTGATCAGTAAGAAACACAAAAAACCAGAGACTCCTAAGAGTTGATTAGCCGTAGGGATCATCGATCCATGATTGCACAGGCAGCACAAATGTCAAACATCTTCCATTGATTTGTTGGCATATTCTCGCCAACATCAAATAGTGCACAAACAAAGTGGAAGCTTCATTTGATGGTAGTTTTAGAGAGCTCCGGTGTGTTTGATACGCTAAAAAAACATTATGGACAGTACAGTATAAATTATTTAATTTTTGTTTGAATTACAGAAATACAACACAAGAAATTGTTTTAGTACAACACAAATTGTTAAAAATCATATTCCACTAAAATCACGGTATAACTTTTTAACTTCATTATAACACAACCAAAAAACAATATTACCTCTAATTAAAATTAAAAATTACAACACTTAACCACAACCCAATAAAAAATTTAGAAATAAAAAATTATATTTGATAAAAATTTATTAATTAATATATTTTACAAATTAAGAAAATATAATTATTATCTAATAAATTTGCAAATTATAAAAAAAATTAAGTGGTAACTATTAAAAATGATAAGAAATTTTAAATATTTTGTCATATGAAATTTTTTTCAAAATAACAAAGAGTATTATATAAAGAGTATTGTAGTAATTTTATAATTTTTACAGAAAAATAGTACAATTTTTTTTTTATGCTCACTAAATATTAAATAAATAACAGTAAAAATATTTGTGTTGTACTCAGACACTTATAATGTGATGTACTTCTTAGAATGTATCTAGGTGCAAATCAAATGGAAATTATTTTTTTTTTACCGTAAGGCTACAGTAAACAAAGAGCATAGTATTCATGCATTGCAAGAGTTTTTTTTTTATTTAATTTTTTAAAAATAGACTGATCCTCCATTTCACTATCTCCAATAAAATTTTTAAAAACAAGAAAAACAATTAAGTCGAAATAAATTTATTTATTTATAATAAAAATATAAATAAAATGATTAAATAATTTAAATTAAATAAGTATTGCGATTTAGATGCCAAGTTGGTTTTTTTACCAATTAGTATAGAAATATAAAAATTATATAAAAATATTTATTTTAGATAAATATATTTTTAAAAATTATTATTTTTTTTCAAGAAAAAATAATTATTATTTAATCCTAGACATTCAATAAATTAGTTATATAATAATAAAAAATTGTAAAAAACTATTATTCCATAGCTTAATTTTCTATAAATTAGTATATTTATTATTAAAAAGCCCCACAAAAAAAAATTTTTCTCTCCACCTTTAGTTTAAGATTAGATATCGGATATTTCTAAAAATGAATACCCTAAGTCAAGCTCAATTGTAATTTGTACCACCATTTAAATATTTTACTCAAATATTTATAATATCGAGCTCGTTACCTATATAAATATTATAATTTATTTAAAAATTTATTATTATTATTTTTGTACTGTTTTTTTATCTTAATTGAAGTAATTTATCCACCTTTTCAAAAAAAACTTAATTATTGAATTTTCAGAAGCTGGTGCCCTTCCGTTGTCATCAATAATGAATGTTTATACTTCATCTTCAATTTAATGAATGTTTATACTTCATCTTCAATAAATTCATTATTATCCATTTTATTTTATTTAAAAAGAAAATCAGGCATGTGAGAAACAGCAGGCGGCAATATCACATGATGTGCCAAACAAAAAAACAAAATAAAAAGGAACAATGAATTAAAGGAAGCACGCGTATGTATTTTTCATGGTGCCATATATATTGTACGGAGTTGGGAAATCATCAGCCATTGATGCCTCTGTTAACCTTGTCTACCAGTGATTTGAGCTTCCAACTAATCATGTTATTGTGGACAAACAACAAGGTTCGAAAGAAGTCACTTCTAAAAGTGAATGGAATAGCTGCTGCATGAAAGCAACCGGTTTGGTTCTTATATATCATATAGTATTTTTCTTTTTTGTGTGTTTGTGATAGCAATGGCCATTCCCTCATCATGGATTCTCACTTATCTTCTTCTTCTTCTTCTTCTCTATAAGGGATGATGATGCAAATGCTTGGCTTCCAACCAATTATAAGCAAACCAATAGTTTGAATTTGTCACAAAAACATTGTGTGAATGGAAAGACAAATTACAGTGAAAATTTTTGATCATCTAGAAAAATAATAAAAAACACACAGCATCATATTATTTGTACAGAAATCTCAAGTGACGGTAGTTAGCAATTGTTCTTCTAAAAGTCATTAAATAGTGCTCTTCGGATTGCCCTGCTTCTGTTGCTGTTGCTGCTGCAGGTGCTGTTGCTGCTGCTGCTGCAGGTGCTGTTGCTGCTGGAATAGCCGTTGATACAGGGCAGCCATCTTGCTATAAGCATCCATGCTCATTGGCTGTTGTCACAGATATCAAGTTATCAAACTATTTTAAGTTAAATAACTCAAAATTGCTAATTAAACAAAAATACTATTTGATAAATTTGTTTTTGTAAAAATAACAACACAATTTATTAAGCATACCTGTGCTGGGTGAGCCATGAAAGCTGATAAAGAGTCCATGGGTACTGGGGCACCGGGTGGCGGCATTCGATCACCAGAAGCCTCCCAAGAGCCTCCGGGGGCAAGAGATGCAAAAGCCGATGGGTGTAGGAGTGGTGGCATGGCAGGGTGTCCAGCCCGGTTGATGGTGGCCATGTCCATCATGCCCATGCCCATCCCCATTCCCAAGCCCATCTGAGTCATTTGGGCCATGTGAGCCATGTTGGCCATTAAAGACATTTGGAGCTGTGGCATTGCCATTGGCATCATCATCTGGGGGAAACCACTCATCCTGTTCATCATCTGCACCTGAGCTTGTAGCTGCTTCAAGTAGTCTATTACTTCATCCAGCATTGATGCTTTATCAGTCTATCACATCAGGAATAAAGTTCACACTCAACTCACATCTAATTGAGTTGCAAATTGAGGGAATCAATGCACTTTGGTTACCTTGCTTGAGTTTGGAACTAGCTTTTGAAGTGTTCTCATTTTCTCGTTTATCCGATCTCTTCTTTTCTGAACACATATAGCATCAATTAGAACTCTCACAGTCAGACAAATCATTGCAAGAACTATTCTTTTTTTTTTTTTTTTTCTTTTTGACGGTGATGGGGCAACAGGGCATCTATGAGATTACAGTCAATCTTGGTTGTGAATCTAGTTCCTTCAGCCGTCAGTGTCATTAAAACATTATCTTAAACAACTAATGTTTAACCTCATGCTCTGTTTTGTGACAAAAGTGTTCATCACTGAACAACTAGTAAATTTCAAAGGCATCAAACTTGAATATAAACAAATCTACGTTTCTTTGTCTGATAAACATAAAATAAAGAATTTTACTCGTTCTGACTGATTATGAATGGCTGCTGCTCTGCTACGCTTGGTGGATAGTGAGGACATCCCTAATTCCCCCTTGTTCACCTTCTCTCCTTCTTCATCAGCCACTGCATCTCTCTTCTAAATCCATCATTCAAGGAAGTTAGACAATTCTAAGTACACACACATACACAGAGACAAAAAGATATCATGAAGTCACACCTGTGACCTCTTGCTCTGGCAAAAGGAATCATGGCCGCCGAGACTAGTGTTCTCAGTGTCCGGCAATCCACCTCCATCATCTGCTTCTCCATCCGGGGAAGACGTTGTAGTGAAACCCACATCCTCACCGCCGTAGAACTCACAAGTGTCATCAAGCGTCATCACTGTCGGCGCAACACTCCCCTGGCTCGGACACCCCCACACACCCTCCCCTCCTCTTGTCCTCTTCCTTCCTCTCCCACCACCTCCCGCGCTCGACCCGTCCACCGACGGTAAATTCGGAACCTGGTCAGAAGCCTCCACAGCGCGGTGGCCAAAAGAGTTAGAATTTGGAACAAGCGCGTCCACTCCGGAAGCAGCCACATGAGGATGAGCACCGCCGAGCCAGGACATGAAACTCGGGTGCCCAGGTGACGAAACTTGGATTTGGTTGTTGGTGGCCTGGTCGACAATGGACTCAAGCATGCCGCTTTGGTGCTGCTTATCCCATCCCACGGTCGAGCCAGTGGTCGACGGGTACTTAGCGATGGGCTTGCTGATGCGCGGGTGGCCGAGGCCATGCATAGCCACGTTGCCGTTCTCCCATGTTAACTCGGCCACTTCGTACTCCGGGGGGACGTGTGGGCGGTTGGAAGGGTGATGCTGGTGGTGGTGGTGGTGGTGGTGGAGTAGAGGTGGTGGTGCATTGGCGGTCATGTTTGGAGGATCATCCGTGTCACAAGTAGGCACACACTGGCTCATCTTTCACTATTATTATTACTTCTTCTTCTTCTTCTTCTTGTTGTTGATAACTTGATATCAGAGATGTTTGTGTTGGTGTTTGTATTTGTTCAGTGGAAGAGGAGTTGGGTGAATGAATGGCATGTGGGAATTGGGAAGTGGGGACGGTGGACTGATTGCCAGGAGCGAGGAGATGAGAGAAGGGAGGATTTGAGCGTGTGCACGTAGTGAGGTTCTAGTCCACAGGTGGAGATTTCATTGTGGATCTTTTTTTCTGGTTAACCAGGTCCCGTTGTGGATATGGGTTCGCAGTTTGAGCGACATGTCCTTGTCCAATGGCCCGACAAGTGGACTCGATTGTGTGGCTATGAACTCCTCTCACTTTTCCTCTTTTAACCCCTCTATCCAACTCTTTGTTTGAGTGGCCTGTGGCATCTGATTGAGTATTATGGAGGAAGCTGCGCAGAAATCTAACAATTTTATTTCCTCTATTAGCCCATATTGCTGCCTGCCTGCCTGCCTGGCTGCCTGCTGATCATTCATACAACACTTCAACTATTGCCTTTGACTATGCATTTCTCATCTAACCATGTTTTTTTTTGTTTTTTGTTTGTTTTTTTCTAATAAAATAGATAAATCATAAATTTATTACAAAACAAGAAACAACTATGTTTCGTTATTTGTTTGTTTGTGTTTTTTTAATTAAAAAATAAGATTGTTTTTCATTGAAAAGTTGATAAACCATTTTTTTTTTTTGAAAAAAAAAAATAAACCACGGCTTTATTGAAGGAGATCAGAAAGATACATAAAAATAGTCCTTTCACCAGCGGTGAGGAAATGAACAAAATACAACAGAACAAGAGAGAGGGAAAGATATGATTTTTTTTTCTATTATATGTGTTTTTGTATTTTAAGATATTACTATATATCTAAAATTGAAAATAGAAAAGATATTAATATGATTAAAATATGAATGTGGAACATATAGAAATCACAATGGAGAAAGATGTCATAGATTCGAAGTCCAATTTATAGCTGCCATATGAAATATATAATATAAAAATTCTTGTAAAAAACACTTGAGTCAAGTAGGATTAGTCAATTTAAATGTCTCTTCATTGACGTGGTCTATGACTCAATGTATAAGACATCATATATATGCAATCTTTGAGTGTGACAATTTAGTTATCTAGTGTGGGTGTGTGAGATGTGTTCACCAACCCATTAAGGTGTAAGATGTTTATCCTTTTAAGTGCTTATTTTTTTATTAAAATATTATTATGTGCTTAAAGTCATCAGTTATCTTCCTCGCTCTTTTTGCTTTCTAACAAAATAGTAATGTAAATTATATTAATTTAGAACTGCTTTTGTCACCTCAAGACTTGTGGGATCTTATTCAAAATAGTAATGTAAATGATACTAATTTAGGAGATGAGGCACTAGCAAAATATAATAAAGATGGATAGCAAGCTATAAAAAAAAAAAAAAAAATCAGAATTGCAAGGGAAATCATTGAAAAGATCTACATGGCAAGTAAAAAAAGTTAAAGAGTGTGTTTCCAAATCCCAAGAATGGGATTTGAAAATCTAGAAAAATGAATGATACGAACTCGGATTGTTTTAAGAGAATTACTTCCATAACAAACCAAATAAAACAAATGCATGAGACAAGATATCAAAGTTTCATGGGTTGTTAAGAAAGGTCTTCTTGCTCTTAACTCAAACATTTGATGATATAGTGGTTGTAATTGAAGAGTCAAAAGATGCTGAAATAATGATCATAAAGGAGTTTATGAGTTTATGTCAGGCGCATAAGTTCATTGTATGACAAAAGTTAGATGGGTCAATTGAACAAATAATATAGACTTAGTTAATCTTGAATGCCCAATCAATAAATAAAAAATTTAAGCCTATCATGGTCGCATCAGACCTGGTTGAGGGGAATTGATATCAAATAATGAAAATCAATGATAATTTTTTCATAGAGACGTAGATTATGTAGAGAAAAAAGTAAAAACTATATGACATGGAGAAAATGATAAATCTAACTGTGTATTATAGTTTAAATTTAGTTATCTATTACATCTTAGTAAGAATTTTTGATTATGTAGTGTATGACTATGTAAAATAGCATATATACAATTTTTTATATGACACACTAATCTAATGTTTTTACTGTTAGTGTTAGTGTATGAATGTGGCTTTACCAACCTAATATGATATGAAAATTTTATCCCACTGTATATTAATATGTGGTAATAAATTATCACTTACTTTGTAGGTCCATTTTGCGTCTACTAGTTTACCATTTTACTTAACTTATATAAGTACAAAACAAGTTTAGACAAGAAACTACACATAACTAGTTTGAAAAAAAAAAGTACCAATGAAACAATGGTTCAAGTGATCACACAAACAACACGTCATTTGTTTTTAGTCCACTATTTTGGATTTCAACCATTTAGTTCAATAAAATATTACTTATTTATAAAAATGAGAAATGAACATATAAAAAAATTAATCAACTGTACAAATTTACCAATATAGAAATTCAATCGGGATGCCAACAACCTATTAGTCTATTGATATCAAATCTCATACATTGGCCATTCATATCCCACCAATGATATTGGTTTTATCCTCAACTCATATGGCGTGAGCGTGAGGGCACAAACACATTAAAGGTAATAATTTTATTTTTGTACATATTTCCAACATGTGATTTGTCCATGTTATTTAAAAAGAAAAAAGAAAAAAATTGTCTCATAAATAGTTTGGTGCCTATCAATCAGGTGGTTGTTAAAACCGTGAGACAAACTATATATAAGATCATTAATGTATGATTTGTGGTTACAGATAAGAAACATAGCTTATAAAATCTCAACCTCCAAACCATGTGCATTGTCTCATAAATAAATAAGTTTGAGTTTCAAATTGTTGGCATGAAAACCAAACAAAAATATCATTCCAATTTCTGCATCAGCGGCAAACTTGCAGCAAAAACAATTAGTTTGGACGAACCAAACAACAAGAATAATAAAATATCTGCACTTTTTTGTTAGACAGATTTTTTGCATGATCTTTTCCATCTTCTTCCTTTGCTTTTTTTTTTCTAAAATCACATCCAAGTTTGGAACCAACCAATCACAGCTTTTATGACATATTTATGATTTTTTAGACAATAGATGACCCATAAAGTTCATTAAAAGAAAAGGAAAGAAAATGACCTTAAAGATGCTACAAGAAGTGGCATTTTGTGAACTTCTCTCATAAATAGATTTTTAAGAATGGTTTAGTTCACAAAATTTTATATTATTATTAAAAATATAATTATTAGGAATATGATTCATAAGTCATGTAAATGAGAGTATGTGCAACTTTTGTTTGCAAGGCAAGACAATAATGTAGATGTAATGTAATATCTTCATGTTTGGTTAGTTAGAAATATTTTATTACAAATTATTTTTTACTAAAATACTTTTATTTAATCCCAAGTTAGGCTTTTACAAATTATAATAGATTAGTCATTAGCTTATAAATTAAAATGACAAAAAAAAAAAAATCTAAATAAATTCCATAGGAAAAGAACAAAATGAAGCCAAGAAAAATAAAACAACCACAATCATGCATATAAGAAAACAGAATATGATGAGAAATTGACAAACAAAACAGCAAAAATACAGTACCTGATGGTGGTAGAATGGTGTTGAAGGTGATGCATTGAGGAGACAACCATTTGTTCAAAGAGAAGAAGATAAGTTGGGAGGCTAGGGTTTGGATGACAAATTTTTCTTATTTTTACATTTGTTTTATAAAATTAATAATTTTTAGATTTTTTTAAATTTGAAGGGTATAATGAACAAAATTCTCATTCATCCAGTCATGTGAGATTGCTACCAAATCACATTTTTGGTAGTATTGACTAAGTTATCAGTGAATGTTTGATTTTTTTCATGCTTCATGCTTGTATGAATTTTCCAGCGAATTAGAGTGTGTTTTGATCATTTCTTTGAATACAAAAGTTATTCCCCTCGATCTCTAGTTTCTATATAGTTCTTATCAAGGGGAGGGGCTACCGGGAAGGGGGGGGGGGGGTCTAGTTTTGCATCTTTTGGCCAAACAAAGAAAGTTTTGTATCTTATCAAAGGGGGGGGGGGGGGGGGGGGGAGGGGGCTGCCAAGGAGGGAGGGGGTTTTGTATCTGCCGAGGTGGGGCTAAAGCCCCTGCCAACCCCCCCTTGGTTCCGTCCCTGGTTATCACATTCCAGTAATATGATATTCTTACTTTATATAACTAAAAGAAATACTATATGATTACCTAGTCCACATTCAAAGATAATATTATCACTCTCAACCAACCGGTCCTTTAAGTCTAATTGCCATCAGTAAAGTTGAGCTCAAATAGTGAAATATATGTTACATTTGATTGCGGTGGTAATTAATTAAAATTTTTAAGGTGTTATTTGTTTCTTAATATTTTATTACCTATCAAACATATATTTTTCCAAATCCTTTTAGTCAAACACAAAATCTTATAACCCATCACTCCAAATATATGCTTAACTTTACTAGATAGGTTTCTATTATTTTGCACAAGCAAATAATGATCCAATAGACTGTAACTCTATAACCATGTTTTAAGGCCCAAGTAGAGAGAGAGAGAGAGAAGAGAAAAAAAACTAGTGTGAAAAATATCAGCTTACCATTATATATATTTTAGGTATTCAATTAAGATGTTTAGTTTTATATTAATTGTGTTGGTGTTGGTGTGTCATGTGTGAGTCTTTAAAGATGGAAAGAGAAAAGGCCGGCCTTACACTGGACCTGACAAATGGGTCGGGCTCAATCCACTTTTTATTCGTACGCACACACTGGTAAGCAGACATGTACTCATTTGCTTGGGAATATTACAGTAATGGGCTGATTATTCTGCCCTTGCTTATATTAGCTCGTATCTAAATTATAATTTTTAATTTTTATAATTTAATGATATATATTATTTTTTTATTTTAAAATTTTGATTTTTTTTATCTAATTTTAACAATTTAAATTATAAATTTTATTTTTTAGAATAACTGTGGGTAAACCCAATCCACAAGTAAGTACTAGAGTTCAGTGGTGAGATATGAAATATCATGTTATGTTATATGATTTGTTGTTTAAATTATAATTGTTTAAAAATATTAATTTTTATTATTAATTATAATTTTATTAGATTGGAATTAAATATGACTATTAATATTAATATACGAACCAAAGAAAAAATTCTAAAAGGTAAGGAATTACTAATAATTCTCATTATATATATATATATATATATATATATATATATATATATATATATATATATATATATATATATATATATATATATATATATAATACGGACAAATAACTGAAAGCACAAATTAGTCATATATTGTGGTGATAATTAAAATTTAATTTTTAGAATATTTTTTTTTAAACATTCGGGCACCCATTTATTTGTGCGTACTTGTTCATTTTATTAGTAGAATTTATGATAAGAGTTGCTAGATCTACCTAACTGTTGAGAGAGGAATCTCTAAACAGAATGGTAGCTGAAAAGGATTCAGTGATGTGAACTTTTGAGTGATTTTTTTTTAATTTTTATCAAATAATTTTGGAGAATATACAAATCACATAATTTATTTATTTAATTTTTTTTTAAAAAAAGTGGATAAACCACATGCATTAACTGGAGAAAAGAAAAGATACAGTACTGGACAAGGCCCAAACAACAACAGCTAAAGAAACAAAAGGCCCACAGAAAGTGGGAAACCACACAAAAAGCCCCAGAGAAACACAAAAACAGCATGGCCCCACAGCCAAGGCCCTAAACACCAACACTCAAAAGAGACTACTCCCGAACATGTCCTGCTACATCGTCACCTGGAGAGGATCCGCCAGAAGGAGGAGTCGGGTCCTGGTCCGGGAAAGACAGACTACGGCGAAGAGAGGAGACATACTCGGCAACACCTGCCTGCTGAGCAAAAGGAGCTGCAGATAACCATAATATCAGCACATGTGCAATTTTAACAATAACAGCAGAAGGAGAAGACACAACAACATTAAACACGCAGTCATTTCTAGCAAGCCACACATGCCACACAATCGCCTTCACAGCTAACCCCCCAGTCTACGCAGGGAAGATCTAAGTCGGGGCCACCACGATCCCCACACCTCGTCAAGGTGCAGAAGGGGGACTGGGAGGCCGAACAGATCAAAAAAAAAGGCCCTAATTGGTTGTACAAAAGGACAGTGTCTAAAAAGATTAACGGATAACAATTGATATCTTAAAAAATATAAATAATTTTTAAAGTTAAAAAAAGATTTTTAACTTTAAAAAAATAACCATAATTTATTTTTATCACGATCCGAGAAACAACAATTGATATCTTAAAAAAATAAATAATTTTTAAAGTTAAAAAAAAAAGATTTTTAACTTTAAAAAAATAACCATAATTTATTTTTATCACGACCCAATCCGAGAAACAACAATTGATATCTTAAAAAAATAAATAATTTTTAAAGTTAAAAAAAAATATTTTTAATCCATTTTGTTTTGTGACTTTTTCTTAGATTAAAGTAATTTTTTTTTATTTTTTAATCATGAGTTAATAAATCATTGAAGTACAAAACTAAAAGCACAGCATTCATGAAAAACTTTACCATAAGAATTCAAATAGCCCACACTATTTGTTGAAGTAATTATTCAACTCTTGTCTCCCAAGAAAAACCAAATCTTTTGCGCTCTAGTCTTAATTAACTCACTTTAATTAAATCCAAAGCCTTTGTAGCTTCAACAGCAACCATCTTTTGAATTTTGAATTGCAAATGGCTCGCCCAACGGATATGTTTTCGTTGGAACCCACCAACCCATTCCTTCTGATAATGACACCATCTTTTCATACTAAAAAAAAAAAAAAAAAACTTTATATTTCAACATGCTAATATATTTCTTCGCAATAGTCTTTAACAACAAGGCTATATATACTATTAATGCTCACATGTATTAATTTAATACACACTTAATTAAATTAAGAAAGATACTCCTACTAGTATAGAAGATATAAAAAACAATTAATCACTACTTACTCAATGTAATTGAATTCCACAATTGACCTCCGTAGCGGCCTTGAATAAGCAATGAAAACAGGCTGGATCAAACTTGTAATTATCTTCAAACACGTGTCCAATTTTACGTACACAATTACAAGGTCCAAGAAAAAAAGTAACCAATAAAAACAAATCATAATAATAATAAATGAGACAAATCCCAGCTTCTCACTCAGTCCCCATGACATATTTATAAATAAATAAATAAATAAATAAATATCTATATATGTAATTATTAAAAAAAAAAATCAAGTGAAACTTCATCAGCAGCAGCTCTGCGAAGTCGTAGCGCGGCGATGCAACGCCGTTTCGGCACCTCGCCGGAACCCTAGATGCACGAACACAACCGACACCACCGCCTTCGGAGCTGGCCGGAGCTGTGGTTCGCCGACGCTCCTCTCAAGCCCCCGCTCAAGCATGTGGTTCTCGACATGCACCTTCCTGAGAAGCAGCAAACCCTAACGCTGGGCCCTGACCTCACTGCCCCTCTCTCTGATGAGCTCCTCCTCCGCCTTCTCTCCGCCCTCCCGGACTCCGCGCTTCCCGCCGCCTCCCTCGTCTGCAAGCGATGGCTCCGCCTCCTCGACCGCCTCCGCCGCCGCCTCATCCTCCTTGACTGGTCTTCTCTCCCTCGCATCCCTGGGCGCTTCCCAGAGCTCTCCGACCTTGACCTCCTTCCCGCCTCCTTCTTCCCCTCGTCCCCTTCCCCTCTTATCCTCACCCGCGACTCCGTCTCCATCGCTCTGGATCCCTACCTCGAACCCCCCATCGGCGACTCTCCATTCATCTCCTCCGCCGCTCTCGACTCCGGCCTTGGGACCCTCGCCCAAGGCTGCCCCAACCTCCGCCGCCTCTCCCTCGTCGCCCCTCCCGCATCTGAAGCCGGTCTCATGTCCCTCGCAGAGCGCTGCACGACCCTGCAGGAGCTCGAGCTCCATCGCTGCACCGACGTTGCTCTTCGCCCCATCTCCGCCTTCACGAACCTCCAGATCTTGAAGCTCGTGGGGTCCATCGAGGGGCTCTACCGCGGGCCCGGGGTCACCGACGTGGGGCTCACCATTTTAGCCCACGGCTGCAAGCGGCTCGTCAAGCTCGAGTTGGCCAGGTGTGAGGGGAGCTACGACGGGATCAGCGCCGTCGGGCGGTGCTGCTTCATGCTCGAGGAACTCACCCTCACCGATCATCGTATGGATGCCGGGTGGCTGGCCGGGCTATCGTTCTGTGGGAACCTTAAGACGCTGAGGCTGCAGGGTTGCCGAAGCATCGATGCGGACCCAGGTCCTGCTGAGCATCTCGGGACATGCCCGACCATTGAGCGATTGCAGCTGCAGCGCTGTCAATTGAGGGATAAGAGGAGCTTGAGTGCCTTGTACATGGTGTGCGAGGCCGTGAGGGAGATCATGTTTCAGAACTGCTGGGGACTTGATAACGATATGTTTGGCATTGCCAGCATTTGCAGGTAAACATGCTATACTTGTTCTATGTATTTAATTTATGAGTAGTTGAGGAAAGTTGCATAGCTTGTTGATGGAGTACTTCTGTATTTCGAATTGTTTGATATTCATTACTGGATGACTTCTGCTAAGATGCTATACTAATATGGGTGGTGGATGATAATGATGTGGTTTGATGAAGGGAAATATTTGATTTCTTTGCAATTTGATTGTCCACTGGATAGGAGAATGCAAGTAAAATTTGTTAGACACGCCTACGTTAAGAAGTTATGATGTTCAACCTTTACATTTAATTCAAGAAACTAGGTAGCTTGATTTAAGTTTAAATTTTTAAACATTGTCCTTGGTGTCAGTCTCTTTTTTTTTGGTGCCTAATTTGTTAGGATGTTGACATGACTGATCTTTTGAACCCCTTGTGTGGGGTTGCTTCTCAATGAAAAGGAAATTATCATTGTTTTTCTTCAATTCTTTATAAAAAGGTATTATGCAATAGTTGCAGCACCAATAAATTCATGTGCAAACAGATAACGTTGAAGCCCATTTGCATTGTTGCTTAAGGGTTCATGATGAAGAGAACTCTAGCTTGATTGTTGCTTATCATGAAAATTTATCAAGTCTCAGTTCAATAACAGCTATGCTATTTCGGCTATATGAGAAAGTAAATGATTTCTTGCCTCCAGCCTTTCATTAAAACTTAGTCCATCTCTATGGAAGTGATTTACTCAATAGGGTAACTCCTACAAATATGTTTACTTCAATTGATTCCCATCTTTTGGATATTATGAGCGTTTTTTTGGTCTCTTAATATTTTTGGAAAATTTTTTAGGCTCTGTTTCATTCTGGTATTGCGTTATGCCCATAGGTGAAAGAATAATGTACTAGGTAGTAACCAATCAGCGTGAGACTGGTTTTGGTATTGATGGTTGGAGCCGTGGATGCTAGAGTATAGGCGATTTATGCTGGTTTTCTGTTTGATAAAATTATGACAGAATTCATGTTCATTAATTTTTAAGTCTTATCTCAAACAATATATGCCATGTGTAACTCCTTATTTTTGAAGTCCCCTCACACTCCTTGCATGCCGTGGGTAATTTTTTTGTTTTCAATTACGTTGGTGCTCTTCAATTTTGTGGCACTCGCACAATTTGCAGCACTACAAAGAAGTACTTGAAATTCTTAGAAGCAGTCATGTTCTGAGAGAAGTAAGAATATCAGGATGTTATATAGCACAAGCTAATCATAATTGGAAGAAGCTGCAACAGGAAAGTCATTTGAGAAATAATGTCAGGATTTCATTTGTGGTATCACACAAGGAATTACTTTATGGTGAATAATAGGAAAAGTGAAGGCCTAGCTTCTTATTCTTTGCTTTCATAACTATATTAATGGATATGCTCAAATTTGTTGCTTTGTTGTTAGAACAAGTGGCTTATAACTTTGTGTGATTCTTGAAAACCGAACAAAAGCAGTGTTCTTTCTCTGACAAGATAAAGCTGTAGAGTGACATCATGGTAGATACACTAAATGACTTATCTTTAAATAGTTCCATGGAAAATGTTTTTGGTGTGACTCTTGAGTTATCTATAATGGCTGAGTTTCCATTCTTCAAGGAAAGTTTCGAGGATCATCAAGTTTATTTTGGATTACATATGAAATAACATGATTCAATTCATAGGCTTTCTTGGATAATAATCACTTCTGTACCTAATGTGTCTGCAGTTACTGGTTTGAGTATCTTGTTCGGAATTTGTTGTCAGCTATAATTACTGAACTCACATAGCAGAAGTTCTAGGTTTGCTTGTGATGTATAAGCTTATTTGTGTGATAGAGCTAATTTTGGCCTATATTTTTCTGCTAGTTTACTTATAGCATATTCTTTCATATCATGCTTAAATTCCCCATCTGTAGTAATTTATATGATTAATCTTGAAAAACTGCTCAACTTTTGAGCTTGCAATGAATATGCATTGTGCTGACTCTGAATTCTCTGCAGGAGGGTGAAATTTCTATGTCTAGAAGGTTGTTCTTTGTTAACAACAGAAGGTCTAGAATCAGTGGTATTGTCTTGGAATGATTTACAAAGTCTTGCAGTTGTCTCATGCAATAACATAAAGAATGAAGTGGTCTCCCCTGCCATGTCAACCTTGTTCTCTGTTCTGAAAGAGCTAAAATGGAGACCTGATTCCAAATCTGTTCTTGCGACTAGCCTTGTGGGTACAGGAATGGGAAAGAAGGGTGGGAGATTTTTCAAGAGGACTTGAAAAGTTCACTTATTTTGTTCCTAGCTTTGTCAGTAACAACCATTTTTCTGATGCAAGCCAAAATACTTATGCTCCTTCTGAAGAACATCGCTAGGACAGTTATTGGACAATAGGATTGGAGAAGCCAAGGCAAACATGGATACAAAATCAGTCTTTATGATTAAAGATCATCTACTCTCTTCTTGTCTTGCCCTTAGATTAGTATATAAGAGCAAGTTGGAGTCTATTTGTATCTCCATTTAGTGGTCCATTTCTTGAGAAGTTTTTCTTCAACACATGACTCACTTCCGGTCTGATGAAATGCAGTTGAATGAGGAGGGTAATTTTTTAGATTATGTTTGTTCATCTGTTTGAAGTGAAAGGGTGATCAAAAGAAGCAATTCACCCTGCTCATTGTTCATTTGTAGTAACTTATCAGATCTTTTCATCTATAATATCGTTCTATTCATTTATGAATTTAGAATTCCTGGACTCCATGATCTCAGAAACGTAGTTCCATATTGCCTTACTTGTGTATGGCTTGCTGTTTTTGGGCAGGACTACAACATTTTGGATTGTGAGTGCACTTGTATGGATTCAAAATTTTGTTTGGTGATGCAATGTGCTTTTGCTGCATGAGTGATATGGATATGCATTGCATTATTAGGGATGGGCGTCCCAACAAAGCACAAGAAAGTACTAAAAGTGAAGGATCCCAGACCCTTATGAGGAGTGTGGACCACCTACACTGAAAGATAAAGAAGGCCCAGCCACTGAGCAGCCCCAGCCTCAGCATCTAATGCCTGCAGGACTTCTTGATTGTTCTTTCTTTTTTCCACTTTGACAAAGTCTTAATAACAATATAAAAGAAAATTACTCTTTAGGTTGATATATTGTTGTTATGAGTACTTAATAAAACCTTCATTCTTTTCACCAGGTTGTCAAAAAGCCAATGGTCAAGAGGCATTGATAGGATCTCGCTTTAGTTTTTCACTGTTTTTTTTTTTTTTTAAGTTTATATAAAAAAAATGGAATACAAACCAATCAATTAATTATTCATTAAAATAAAGGAAGAGGATAAGAACTAAAAACGAATTTTAGCCGTCCAATGAGTTAACACAAAATCCCAAGAATTCATCGATAAAAGTTAACAAATAACAAAGCCTCACTCTCAGGGAAGGAGAAACTCCGGCCGTGCACCGGTGGCTGCTGCAGCAGCGGAGGCGAGCATGAGCTCTTTCTGGCGACGAAGCTCAAGAACTTTGCGGTGTGAGTTGGAGTGCTGTGTGAGCATGAAGGTGGGGCTGGCAGCGGGTCGGTACTCAGGCACCAGCCTTCCGGACTTGTACCTGACCCCGCACGCGTTGCACAGCGTCTTGGGCCCCATCGGACCCGTCCTCCACTGCGGCGTCTTCTCCGATGCGCAGTGCGTGCATCTTCTGACTCCCACCTCCCCGGATGCACCCTTCTTCACCCCACCTACTCCTCTGCCATTGCTGCTGCTGCTGCGGCTGCTACTCTTCTCGGCATTACCTGCCTTGTGTTCAGCCATTGCTAAGTCTGAAGAGGAGGAAGAGGACGAAGGTGATGATTGAGATGGAGGTGCTGGCGATGAAACCGGAGGGACATGGTGATATGGAATGTCCGAGAAGGAATCATCCACAAACCTTGACAGCCATTCCAGCTCTGCTTCCTCCTCACAGTGCTGCTTTTTACACACACACACACACACACACATTATAACAATATGGGTAAAAAGCATTGAAGAAAAAGAAGTAGTAATAGAGAAGATGGAAAGAGAGGTATGGCATTACCGGAATATAGAGCTGGTCGTTGTTGGAGAAAGAGAAGTGGTGGTTTGAAGAAGAGCTTATTTCATTCATGGAAAACGGTGCAGAGGGTTCTGGAGGAGGGAGAAGATGAGAATCCACAGCAGCTGAAGAGGATGATGGGAATAAAAAGTCATCATTGTTGGAGAAATCAAGGAGGTCATCAACGCGCTGATAGAGATACGTCTGAGTAGTAGAAGCATCATGCATAGGACCAGAACCAGCTGCAGAAGAACCCATTCCCATCTCCCACCCTGGAGCCATCACTAAACTAAGCTAAAAAACTAAATTAAACTAAACCAACTATTCACACACACAGTGGAAGGAAGGAAGCTCAGGTGATGATGATAGAAAGGGATGTGAAGAGGCCGTATGGAAGCTCTATAAGAAATGAAAGAGAGAGAGAGAGAGAGAGCGCTTATGCTAATAATATGAGAGCAATGATAATAATGGTGACCAAGTTGATAAAGTAGGGAGCATACTAGACAGCTTCAACGTGCCCCATGCGTTCCATCCATGATCCATCCATCCATCCATCCCCATTCATCCCCTTATTCCTACCAACTTCTTTACCATTCCCACCCCCATTATCGCATACTATTCTACTAGTACCAATATGATCAATATATATATAAGTGTACATGATTAATTAAGTTTATTATATACTTCATCTCTGGCTCTGTCTCTCCCTCTCTCTTTTTCATTCAGTGTTTGTCCTGACACCATCATGTTCCTGTTGATTCGTTTATGAGCTTTTGCAAGCTGTTTAAGCTAGCTATATACATCATCCCCATGTGAAAATCTCTACTGTTAGTATAAAGTCTACTATTTGTTGAACGTTCAAGTAAAGCACTCGGGCATTCATTTCTCTGCTTAATTAGTGATTTAACAGCCGTGCAAGGAGCTTTCACGTTGGGACACGTGCCACTCCCCGTACCCCGTAGGGCTGCCCATCAGCCTCTTAGCTAGTAGTTTGCGATTAACCAATCACTGCGCGTGTGTTAGCCGTACTGGATATTCCTCCCATCCTACGTGTCAATTGTTACAATTTTTTTTAACTTATTAAAAAAAATAATAATAACTTGAATTTACATCGCTGTTATATTTGGTTAAATAAATTTAAACTAAAAAAAAAAAAAAAAAGGAGTGAGTGAGTGAGGGTGTTGGGGTTGGGCGGCGTAGGGTTCGGGAATCCGACGGAAGAGGTGGGCCCGCCACGTGAGGACGCTGCCGTATGCGGGGGAGGACAAGCATCGAATCACGTGCGGAGACGCTGGGAGGATCCCGAGGAACGTCCACCGCCCCTTTGCACGTGCCCCCTCGTGCCGACTATTACGCTTCCGCACGTGCAACCCTGCTGGACTGTTATTTATCATCTGTTAACGGGTTTGGGTTCACCCAGCCCGGCCGCGTTAATACACCATCCGAGTCCGAACCCGGTTACGGACCTAGACTTCGTGGGGAGGCAAAAGCCACGTGGTCTTTGGCCAAAAGGCTAAGAGATGATATCCATTCTCTGGAGCCGTTTCAGAGTAACGCAGGAGTGGGCACATGTGTGTTTTATGTTAAAGAGAGCAGTACTGTATTGCCAGCAGTAGCAGCAGTAGCAGCAGCAGCAGCATGAGACATGATAAGGAGTGTGTGTCTTTGCTGCATAGATATATCTGGTGAGGTTCCATTTTCAAATTCATTTTCATGGATGACGTGGTCCAGTGGATATGGTTTTGCAATGCTGCTGTACCACTACTATTACTGCTACTTTTAAGACCATTTTCTTAGGAAAAGAGATATGACCATTGGGCATTTCCAGTGAGGCACTGCTACCTAATGTATATGCTTAGTTTATTCTAAGATGAAACTTGATTGTATTATAAAAATGAACCGAATCAGGCTAATTGATGTGATGGAGTGGAGAACCTTAACATGAGAGTGATATTTCTCTTTCTGGTCAACTATAACAATATATTTATTTAAGCTGCTCTCTTTAAGTAACATTTGCCACTTTCCGTTGCAGGTTGTGCATCAATAAACTTACAACGAAGGAAAAAAAAAAACTGGAATTGCAAGTCAAATTTCAGGAAACTGAAGCATTGAGAAACAAACCTTGCGATTGGTAGGAAGCTCACTTAATAATACCTGGTAGTTTTCCTAGAGATCAATTTTATTTCAGTAAAATAATAAAAAACAAAACTGATAATTTGGAATGTTGACCACGCAGTAACAAGAAGAAAGTAGTAAACATCCGAATATCAATGCCAAGAGCAAATTACAAAATTCGTCTGCTCAAAATTGCAAGCAAATAAGTAACTGTCATGATCACGCCTTGAAAAGTTATCTTGGTATTGACAGGCCCATCTCTAGAATAAAAACAAGAAAACACAAATTTATTAAAGAGAAAAATCATCAATAAATGCTTTTGGCGGTAAGAAATACCTACCATACACAAATGGATTTGTAAATAATTTAAACCATGTAAAACAAAAGGCTTAATATCTGATTCTAGGACATAGAAAGAGGGTTCTAAACCAGATAATGACAACCTCAGTAAGAAAAAGGTGCCCCAAACTAGGAAGCTTACCGTTTACCATCAATGTCATCTAGGGAATGTTAATATTACCATTTTACTCAGCCCTGTTGAAGCAAATGACATGCACTTTAATCATTCATATTGATATTTGCGATGGATAGGGTAAAAATTCTAAAAGGAAACACTTATGGAGGAAACTCTATAAAATAAGCAAGACCCTTGTCACTTTACAGTTGTTGGCCTTGCGCCACATGAAATGATTCTAAAGTGCTTTTGTGTTGTTAGCAGGTTCAACCATATCCTCACATTGACTGACAACTATCAAAACAGACCTAAAACAACAGCTTCTACGTCCCCTTTTGAGTTTACCATGGAATTTTACACATGGTGCACTAGTTCAGGAGAGCATCTTGCAAGCAGTAACTAAACTAAAGATGTTTTACTTTTATTTCATAATAATTGCCACTGTGCATCTTCCCAAGAAAAATCCTCTCAATGTTCACATCCTTGAGCCAAGGCAACTTATCATAGTTTGGCCTAATGTCATTGTTTCTGTTAGGGCAAAAGGATCAGGTAGAAATTTAAATAAATAAAATAAAAAAGTACAAAAAAAAAACAAAGAACCATATCAAGATCTATCAAAAGCACCTATGAATAGAATGGTTCTACCTCAAATTCAAGAAGCTGGTGTTTGTACTCAAAAAGAAAATGGACTCAAAGAACACATTCTATAAATTTCCTTTTCTTCAATTTTTTCCCTTCATATTACTCAAAAAGGTGGTGTTTGGACTGACATGGGCCTATGGTAATGGACTCCAAAAACACATTTGTTCTTGTGCATGTATGAGATATTATTTCTAAATAGAAATAACGATACATTTCATACTAATCATTGCACAAAGGATATAAAGAACGCACAAGAGACGTTCTTTTTCTTTTTTTCTTTTTTTTTTTGTGGGGGTGTTTTGTGTGTGTACTTTGAACAAGCAGGTACATAAAATATTCAAATAAAGGAAAAAAAATGAAAACATAATGCACCTATCAAACTATAACTATGAAAGAATGGATTGATAACTCCAATTGAGGAAAAAAGAATGAATGATAATCTAAGAGGCATGAAGGCATCTGGCATGAAACAAAATTCAGAAATGCAACAGTTTCTCCATTAAAAATTGAAAGGAATGAGCAACAGTAAAAGAAAAGATGGACCAAAACAGTTATTATGATAATAAAAAGAAACGCAGTATCAACTATAACTTGGGGTGAATTAAACAGATATACAATTTTGGCAAAGAACTGAGACTTGAAGGTCTTTTGGACCTTCTGAATAACTAAGACAAATCATCCAGTTGCAGAATCAGACACTTGAAGGTACATTACATGGGCTCACAAATATTAGTTAAATAACGGAAATTGGATTTCTGAGGCCAAAAGAAGAAAGCCAGCAGTGATGCGAGAAAGGATAGAGAAAGCTACACTATATACTTGAAAAGCAATAACACAACAAGAATTAAAAAGCAAAGACCTTTTTATGATACATCTATTCTATGTTTATGCGGATGTCCAGTTTTCAACTGAATTAGATAAAGGGTAGAATCAGAGCTTGAAATGATTTATAGAAACATCAAGAAAAGATGAATGATGGTAAAAATATAAAACTACTCACTTAGAGAACAAACAAGACTACAGGCCAGGATAGGTGCGGCAGAGGGTACCCTGTGAGAGATCACGGCAGCTCCTGGCCGTCGTGCTCAGCCGGGACGTCAGCCTCGCAGCAGCCACCGCACTGTGAAGCGGGAGCAAGGACCCATCGTAGCAGCCCAACTCCACAGGAGACCTTCAGGAAAAGATAGAAGACGACAACGATGGTCATCCCAAGAAGAAAGTTGGTGGTATAGCGAAAATTAGGGCAGAAATCGCAGACCTAGATAGGAAAAGGGATCGCCGGCAAGCAGGAGACAAGGCAGAGGAGAAGCGCCGTGCCGCAGGAGGAGATCTGGCGATATGAGAGCGAAGAAGGGCAGGCAAAGCGGCGCGAGCGAAGGTCGAAGCCATCAAGGGGGATCAAGAACAAGAATGCAATCGGATCTCTTGTGCCCTTCTTGCTCTGTGTTTTATAGGGTTTATGAAGGGCTTTGCACTTTGGAGGGACGAGCGGTTGGGAAAAGGAAACCAATTAACCCCAGGCCCTCACTGAAGTCATTTACTGCAATTCTTAGTTTTTAGTAAGTATAAATAAAACAATAATAATAAACATTTTGGGCATCGTATCTTCAAAATTTTTGAAAACTTTAAAATAGCATAAGCGTACAGCGTAGTCATCGCATCCTCATGGATATATATATATATATATATATAACAAAAAAAATTGAATAAGTAAAAAACAAAAACCTAGGTCGCCACGAATGCATTACTCAGCTGAATTACCAGTTTGACTAGACCAGTTAGAATATAATAAAACACAGCATGGTCTTCCTAAAAATTGCATGGTAAATGTATCACAGGCTGTAGTTACAACTCCTCCGTGATCCCTGTTTGTACCACTACCAACATCAAGATAAGTAACCGCCTCAGAACGAATTACAGAAGAAACATAACTCCCGCCACACAAAAATATTAACACCAAGCTTTAATCCTCGGCATTGTCTTGATCATCTTTGACAAGTTTGATCATATCATCAATCCTCAGTATTGTAATAGCTGCCTCCGTTGCAAACTGGCAGCCATAATAAAAGAAGAATTGTTAGTTAAGTAAAACATCACTCTTATTTATGGTAATTACACACGTTTTTTTTTTTTTTTTTAAATGAATGAAAGAAGGCTGCCAGGTAAAATAAAACATCATCTACACCAGTGTACCTGGATAATTTTCACTTTGCTCATAGAAGGCTCAATAACCCCGGCTTCTAGGTTATTGCGGATGGTTCCTTTTGATAGGTCCAGTCCCATACTGCAAGAGCCAAAAGAAGTTAGACTATTAAAATGTCATGTCGGTCATGATTAGAGGATAGCAGGTCATAGTAGTTTATTTCAATTTAATTCATATAAAATTAACATCGGATAATGATACTATCAATGAGGTTTTACAACTCCATATCAGTAGACTATGTGGGATCATGAAATAAGTGTATCAAATAAAAATCTAAAATACTCTCACCAATTACATTAAGGTTAATTGAAGTGACAAGATTAAAATATAATAAACACTCTTCAAATATTCATCAAGCTATTATCAGACCTAACCAAAGGCTGGATGGACACAAACAAATGCTTTGTGAGATTATAATCAATCCAATCAATTTAGAAGCAAAACTTTATTTACATTCGATTGACAATAAGAATTCTTTATATTCCCTTTGTCACAACTCACAACTGATGCTTTGAATCACCAGTCATTTTTACACAACACACTCAATTATCAGGATTGGTTTCCTTTTCAAAAAGTTAAGAAATAAGGGACTACATGATATTCAAGCATTTCAATCATTCACAATGATTTAACAGTATTAAAAAATATATATATAAGATCATATGTCCAAAGAAATTCAATAAGATTGTGTTCCAAAAAATGTGTAATAAACCTAGACTTCACAAACAGTAAAAATTTAAAGGAATCAACCAAAACCATTCCTTTTGTAATGACAAGTACTTACAGTAAACAAGAATGTATAAGCAGACAACATGCCAACCAAGGAGAGTGTGAAAGTGATTCACTCACCAAGTCAAGATTGGGAAAAAAACAAGCAAACAAATATGAGCAAGACAGTAGAAGACACAACTCAGTAATACATCACATGCATGCAAGTACCTCGAAAAATGCTGCTTGTCTGCCTTTGTTTGGGCAGTGTGGTGATAAGCCCTCAGTTTTGCAACTAGCTCAGTTGCATCCTTGGCAGCATTGACAGCAAGAACCTGCAGACAAGAATTGGCATTTGTAACATATATAAGACTTGAATCATGAGAAAGATCCTATTGAAAATAGAACTGCTGAACACCTTAGGGATAATCAAAAGAGATTCAGCAAATTCAGCAATTGCCAACTGTTCTCTAGAACCCAAAGTTGTGGCCAGATTTTCCAAGTATACTGACAATGCCGCCTCAACTGCGCCCCCACCAGCAACAACCTTTATAATCAAATCAGAATGTGCTATATAGTCAGTGAAACATAAAAATTCTCCCAGATATTATCATAATTCTGCAACAAACTCTCAAAAGCAGTTCCTGTGACATGAAAATAAATAACTAGGCCACTGGCAGAAGATTCAAAAAAGAGAATACAACAAAGAAGACAAATCAAGGAATGAGTCTCATCAATCTAATCAGATATGTTACACATTAATGTAAGAAGCAGATAATAGCATTTACCGTATTGGATTCAAGGGTTCGCTTCACTATGCACAAAGCATCGTGCAAAGACCTTTCCATCTCATCAAGCATAAAATCATTAGCGCCCCTAAGTATCAGTGAAACCTTTGAAGGAAGAAATACGTTTAGTTTGAACATCAATCAAACAGTAAATCAGGGAGAACTGTCCATAATAATTACAAACGGAACAATACTTACTGCACTTGTATTTTTGGTACCCTTCACCATAATCACATCATCATCAGAAATCCGTTCCTCCACAACTTCATCAGCAAACCCTAGAAATGATGAATCAAAAGTCTCCTCTCCTTCCATATCAGCAAAAGTGGAAACCTGTCAAGAAATATCATAGAAGTACACCTTTATATGCTCAATGTAAAGGTCTAATTTTATTATTTGAAAAAATGGTTTTAAACAAACAGGAGAATATCTAATTAAACCTCGAAAAAAGGAAAAAAAAAAAGTTTAAGCTAATGAGTAACAAGCAAGTTACTCTTTCATGCATCTAGGCAGAAGATAAAGAATAGCACTCAGATTCTCAGATATTCATCAAAGCACACCTCATGTAATTTCAAAGACACAAGGGAGAACAAGTTTGGAGGTTTTGGTGTTAATTTGAAATTTGTCTTGCTAACAGTATCCAGTAGCGTAAAAAAAGAATCAGGTGCTAATGCAATTTGTGAAGTGCATAGGAAGAAGCCAAACACTTAGCATCAATCAAATAAAATATGACAACCGAAAAATGACAACTGACATCTACCAAGATAGCATTGAAATTAATACTGAACTAATAATCCCTCATTAGTTAACTACTACTGCCCATCACAAAACAATGGCAACATTCAATATGGCTTGCGGTATATTGTGAATAAAATAGTAGAAGCAAGATCTTTCCGTATTGATGTATTCCAGCTAGCGCAAAAGAAGGATATTGTAAATTTCAATCAGATGCAATTATTAAAAGGATATGATAATTACCATAGTTGCACCAGTAGCCTTGGCAACATGACGTAAATCCTCTTTTCGCACCCTTCGGACTGCAATAGCTCCAGCCTCCACAAAATACTGAAATGACGTTAAACAGAAAAGGATCAGAAACCAGTTCAATTCTTTTTTTGCTTTTGACAAGTCAAATATGCTCAGGTCTAAATAACAGGTTCCTGAAAGAAAGCATTTGTAAAAGAGTTGAAAATTTTTGCATAAGCAAGAGTAGTTAAGCTAAAGTAATTCCAAATTAAGAACCAGAGAAAAGACTTGTTTAAAAATGTTTAGGATGGTACTGAGAAAAAGGGGCAAAACTTATACATTCGCACCAAGATAATTGATAAACCAGATGACCAAAGAACACATTTATCTAATAATTGTCTAAACATGCCTTAAGTGACATATCATCAATCCCTTTCGTTGTCAGGACAACATTAGCTCCAGCCTTCAAAAGTTTCTCAATTCGCTCCTTTGTTATGTCAGATTCTCTGCAGAAGGGGAAACTAAATTAAATATTGTGAAATAATTATTGAATAATTAAAATAAAAATATACAAGGCAATTCAATTAAATGAAAGTATTTACATTTGTTTGTGTTCATGGGCACATGCACATCACAAATAAAAATATGAATTTGCATCAAGCATGTGAGACATTTAAATGAGTAAGTGAAGTCAGAATGGCATGTTTCATATTCTGCACTTGACATATATCTGCAAGGCAGGAAATAACCACTGGCTCATATTTAGTCCATTGCAACACCTCAGACACATGTATTCACTCATATGGGGTATCTTACTATAGGTAGATAACTAAGTTATGATGCCATCCTGTATCAGAAACATCAAAATAAGCATAAGTTATATCTGGTGTATACATGAAGAGAAACTCCAATCAAGATATTTTGTGATATGCATATAAAATGCTAAAGAAGATAACAATATACTTGTTAAACCAAACAGGTAAGCCTGAAAATAAGGTGGCTTTAAAGAATCAAAATTGGAGGTTTTACAAGGGAAGAAACTAAACAGTTTAGATACAGGTCAGTGGTGAAAAAGTTGATCAAGAGATTCAACATCAAGAAAACATGTGCATGCTTGAAGTTCACAAGACATCACCTTTGCCTTATCTTTTCCAGTTCTCTTGGATCAGAAACTAGCACTTGGACACCCATTTGCATCTTTGTCTTCTGAAGATTAAAATCAAGACAGGCAATTCTTGCAGGTGCCACACGAGTAGGCATCCCTTGCGCAGCACGGCCAGTGTTCAAAGCATAGCCATTCAGCAAATAGCTATCTCTCGCACTTTTACCATGAGCTTTAAGAATGTTTATGCCCTGGAAAGGGTAAGAAAAGAAGATCATCCACAGCGCAAGCTAGTATATACATAAAGGGAAGAAAAAATGATAGAACTGACATGTGATCAGATTTGTAGGACAGCTATGTAGCACAGACTGTTATGAATACATAGTATTGAAATTTTCAAATCAAGACAAAAAAACAGGCCATAAGTAACCATGCAAGTACCTTGATTGGATATTTAACTTCCCCTCGAGCATTAGTTGTCTTCACTGCTTGGACAGCATCTACAACCTAAATGATAAAAGTTCCTCGTATTGATAAAGTATTTAAGGAATCAAGTCAACTGAATTAACAAAATAAATGACTACATAATAACAAAGATGACTTTATGCAATTTAACTCCAAATTATATGTCATACTCATTACCACAAGATACTGGCCTGTGTAATCTTGTAATCTATATACAAACACTGTAAGGGCATGTGAAAAGAAAACCAATAAACTGTTGATCTCATAACTGGCCACAGTTTGCTTTCTCATTCTGAAGATATAAACGAAAAATATGAATAGGACATAGCATCAAACGTACCAAATTGGAAAAGAAATCACTGTCACTGGCAATCAGTTTTGAAGACATGCTGGTTTTGGCACAGTTAATAAGGGAATCTTTTCCAAGCTTTTCAACCTGAGAAGACAAATCACATCTCCAGATGGCTCAAGATAATATATTGATTTAAATTGCAAATCGAAAGTGTAAAACGCTGAAACCAATATCAACTGAATAAACTGACCGAAGTCACTAAACCAATATCATCATACCTTTACAGCCAACTTTTCATCAACATATTTGCAGGCTTCCCTCATCGCAAGCTGTAACAGCAAACAAAGTAAGCAAAGGTGGGTGTTCAAAAATTAAAAACTAAACCTTCATTTGACCAATCTTTGCAAACCACACAAACAATTAGCAAATTATTAATTACTCATTCGTTGAAAACATACCCTGTATCCACTAATTATAGATGTTGGGTGTATCTTGTTTCTCACAAGATCATTGGCTCTCTGCAGGACAATATTACATGTCACACAATCTAATCTATGAATGAAATACACAAGCTTAAGAATCAGATGCCTGCAGTCATGGGCACATCACCTTAAGTAATTCTGCTGATATGATAACCACAGAGGTGGTCCCATCTCCAACTTCCTTGTCTTGAAGCTCAGCCAACTCCACAAGAACCTAAAAATCAATATAGCAGAAGATGCATGTGAACAAATTTAAATCTAACAATATTAGAAAGAGACAAAGAATGAACAGGAAGCTGATAACTGTAATGTGATAACACTAGTCATTATTGACCTTGGCAGCTGGATGCTCAACTTCTAACATCTTGAGAATTGTTGCTCCATCATTTGTAATTGTCACATCCCCAATATCATCAACCAACATCTGGGATGTTCGGTGAAACCCATTAAGTACAGCATGCACAGCAACATTTAACAAACTTAAGAAGATGTATATTTAAAAATAAAATATAAAAATAAAAATCTAAAGTCTGCATGCTCGAAGAAAACATTGAACAAGACAGTGAAATTGAGCTGGAATGCTGTATGAAAATACTGACAGCATGTTTACAAGGACGTCAAAAAATCTAAAGTGAAGCAAAACCTTTTTTTTTTTTTTTTTACTGCGTAGTCCACAAAGCTCCACAACATATTTTGCAAAAAATTAAACAGATCTCCAAGTCACCCTCACAGGCTAAAAACTGTGTATTCTTCTTTAAATCTGCATTCTTGGCTTCCACGCTGTCAAGAGCAATGGATCTAACAATAATGGTTAAGCCCAATACATTCATCTCGTCTACAATTTATACACATCTTTTCACTAATCTCCTCATGGAGAACAAACCCTTAGAGGGTTCTTGATTTTTACTCCAAACTTTTTCAACCTAACGCTCGAGTTAAGAATCGGCTATGAACTGCCTTGAGATCAGTACCTAAAATTTTCTCTTTTACAGAAAAAAAAAACTAGGTTTTATTATTGAAACATGATTACTGACAGAGAAATGGGCCGGGGAAAAAAAAAAGCACAACCCATTGATGGATCGACGGAAGGTACCTTGTCAAGGCCGACGGGTCCAAGGGATGATTTGACAATATTGGCAACCGCTTGGCATGCCACCACTGAAATAAACGAGAAGCGATCACTAAGGATCACAGCGAGAAGGAGAGATTGCGAAGCAAACTGAGGAGGAGAAGAAGACAAGTACCATTTTGGGTGCGAACGTCCTGTCCGGACTGGCGCTCGCCAAGGATGTCGGGGCTCTGCGAGGTGATCGCCATTGCCAAGAGCTCGGATCGGGCACGCACGAGAGCCGCTGGCCTAAAAAACCCCTAAACGCGAGTGCCGAGAGTGAGAGAGCCGGGAGGAGGGTCTCGAGGGTTCGAATGTTTCTAATGGATTCGGATCATAACTGCTAGTTATCGGATCGGGTTTGGTTTTACCTACCGGGTTTGAGGAAAAAAATTATTTATTTGATTTTAAATTTTAGAGAAAAAACAAAAATCCACTGCCAAGGTCAGTAGTCAGTCGCAAGGTCAGTAGTCAGTTGCATGACGGACTTTCATTGTTTTATATGATATTTATCTAAGTTAATAAATTTTTAATATGGATTAATAAGCTATCGTAATTGATACTGTTAGTGCAAATGCACTTTAATGATTGGCATAATTTGACACCTAGTCAAGGTGACATGACAAGCATGATGACGTGGCAAGCATGATGACATGGAATGAAGGATGACATGGCAAATACACTTGGCTAGGTGGAAAATATCATGAGAGATCTTGTAGAAGCTATTTTTGGAAAGAAGGAGCAACTCTCATGAAGATTCAATGAAGATCTTGTTGAAGCTATTTTAGGCAAGATGATCAAGCAAGCATCAAGTTGAAGACAAGATCCCAATCAAGACCATATTTAGAAGATTGATTGAAGACTAAATATGGGTGAAGCTAAATGAAGAGAAACCTATCAATGGAATGATTCTTGAAGACTATTGAAGGCAAGATTTGATGATTCTTGTTGAAGATTTGAAGAACCATAATAGAGAAGATATGAAGTCTATTATGGGTATGTTTGAAGATGCGCCTATTGATGGCAAGATTTGGATGATGGATTGAAGATCCTTGAAGACCAAACTTGGGTGAAGTGAAGACTAAGTTTGGCAAGTTCCATGAAGACGCACATAGGACGTGCGCCCCTTGCGAGGGGGCTGTGTGGTGAGGAGCTGAAGAGGGAGGTTAGTTGCTGGTAGGTTCGGATCAGGTGATCTAGCTACATCGACTCAGATAGGGTGTCTTGAGGTCGTTTAGCAATGGAGTCAGAATTCAGCCAAGCCAACAGCCAGGGCCAATGTCGCAACAAATGTTACAACATAAGTTACGACATCTAATTTCGGAAGGTTCCAAAGTTAGAAGCCGCGGAGATTCTAAAAAGGGTATGTGCTATTTTTGGGACGTTGAGGCGTCTATATATACTACCTTGGTCTAGGATTGGGTACGACTCTTGAAAGAGGGAGTAGGGAGGTACCGGACAATCTAGAGAGGGTAGTATTCTTTGTATGTGAGAGAGTGACAAGTGTGTTTTGTACTCTTCTATCTTTTACCCCTTTTTAGTGGATTGTTGATCTCCGGGCATGGCCCCCCAGATGTAGGCAAGTGGATGCCGAACTGGGTTACCAACGTCTTGTGTCTCTTCTTTGTGGTTTGTGTTTATTTTTCTTGAGTGCTTAAGTGAGTGAGTGTTCCTCTTATTTCACAAACCCTAACCGGCGGAACTAACAGATACATCTTTATATTTATTTATCTTTTGACAAATTTTTAAATCACAGTAAATTTTTTTTTAAAAAAAAATTAGTGAGAACAAGGTTTTAAAAAATAAAAATAAAAACTAAATGAGGCAATTGAGTTTAAATTGAATTCTACTGGGAAGTAATTGAGATAATTGATTTACTAAAATATATATATATATATGAGATAATTAAAATATATGTCAATTTCTAATCAAATACAAATTATACAATCAACTTCCAATATACTAAATAATTCAATTAAACAAAGAAAGATTAAAAAAAAAACATGCTTATCCTATGTTCAAGAACAAGAAGTTTGAGTTAAAAGTGAAATATATTCTTTATTCAAAAAAAAAAAAAAGTGAAATATATTTATTTAACACATGTACCAATTCCTAATCCAATAAAGACTCTGACATAAAATCTCAACACAATGCTCACTCATAATAAAAGAATATAAATTGTTAATATTCCATATTAATTTTTCTTAGTTTCATAGGCTAATAATCAACAAAGGCAGATGGCAATCGGCATCTCCACTGTCTCGGGTGAGCTACAATGGCAGCGTCCACTTCCAATGAAATTAACTTACCATATTTCCAAGATACACACAATTAAGTCCATACCAAGTGATGAGATATCAGCAGTGTTTCAAAGGGCCTTCAATCGGTGGTCACAAGTAATTCCGGTTGAGTTCATTGGAACGGAAAACTATAAATTGGCTGATATAAATATTGGGTTCTACCACCCATGGGATGATTGGAGATCAATAGCGTACACTTTAACCCAAAAAAGGAGATACGCTTCAGAGCAAGACTGAATTGGACTGTGAACATTAGAGGCAATGACTTCATTTCAAGATCATTTGATTTAGAGGCAGTTGCAGTGCATGAGATTGGACATACATTGGGTTTGTACCATTCTTTAAATGAAGATTCGGTGATGTATAAAAACACACTTGGAGTGATGGATCTTTCAGTTGAAGATGTGGAGAAAGTGTAAGCATTGTACAAGAGGCAAAGATTTGCTTCTCCCAGTTTGTTGTGTTGGCTTAAAAATAATGGGGTCTATGTAGCTGTTGGTAAATGGTCATGTAAAAGTAATTATTTCAAACTTCTACGTATTTTCTTGTTTTTTCTTTTGGTCTATCACCGCTCGGTTTCTTGAAAGAAATTGGCTCTAAATTAAACTGTGGTGAGAATATGTAGAATCAAACAATTATTGTTTGTTGATCAATTTTATTATTATTTATTCTTTTTATTGATCATTTAGTGCTTCTTGTTGTTATTATATGAAGTTTAGATAATTTCACCCTTATCAATATTCCCAATTATCCACTGATACGAAATATTTGTTATGGACATAAACATTTTCTTTCATGTTTTAGTTGAATAGACTAATGATGATGATTGATTGTATATAGTAAATCATTTAGGCTTAAGTGTATTATTGGTCCATTGCAGCATTAATATAAATATAATTTTTTTTAAATAAATGTGGATAAATCACAGTTTTATTAAAATAAAAAAAAACGAGAAGTCCTTTCACCAGAACAGAATATTATGACCGATCGATATACTATTTTTATAATATTTATTAATTTTAATACGTATTGTTTATGTGACTTTTAGTTTTTTTTTATTAACTCGTATAATGGTGCAAGGTATTGGAATCGTTACAAGGATAATCTTATAAGCAAGCCAATCTTTTATAACTCTATATTTCATATTTAAAAATCTATTCAATGCTGACTTGAATATATTTCAATGGTGCAATATTTAACACGTATCAGGCAACCTCATAAATTTGAAAAGATTTTTTATGTTTTTAAATAACGAACATGACACAGCTAGCTTGCTAAGTCAACATGGCATTTTTTATTTAAAATTTAAATTTTATTTATAAAATATAGAAGACTTCCATTTACTAATCATTGGGACAATAACACAAATTCTAGTGATACACTGCTCCCTTCTGTACTTGGATCTTTTTTTTCATTATTAATCTAGTGGTTTATCCACCTTTTCAAAAAAAAAAAAAACACAAATTCTATGAAAGATGCCAATGGTTCGACTATCTTCTAAAACATTGTTGAATATTTAGTGGGAGTGTAAATTGTAGTGACTTGACCATATTAATTTTTATTTATTTATTTATTGAATAGGTGCATAAATCATATATATCAAAGAAGTTAACTTTTATTTTCTAAAATTATTTTAAAGCTAGTAAAAATATATAATTTTTTTAAAAAGTTTATAAAATTTCTGAAGTTTATAAAAAAATATTGAAGATGTTCACAAAATTTATAGAAACTTTTATAAATTTTTAAACTTAAAAGAAAACAAAATCTATACATTTTAGTAATTTTAAATATTTTAAATTTTATAAAATCTCGGAAATTTAGGGTTTTAACATTTTTATAAAAAATTATAATTTTTTATTTATTTTTAAATATCATATGATAGTTTTTACAAAAAGATGCCATATAATGTTGTCTTTCTTTCAATAAAATGTAATTTATTTATTTTATTAAAAAAACAATACCATAAGATAGTTCGTATGACGAGTTATCTCAAGCTAAGTATATATATATATATATATATATATATATATATATATATATATATATATATAAAATCTTTTAAGCATAAAATGGTATGATGGGGCATTTATCACACTATCACATATTGTGTATATCACATCAACATTAAAAAATTTTAAAATAAAAAATACATTGTCATATAGTGACATGAGGGCCACAAAAGCAATACAAAATCAAAATGGGCTCTGTAAACAAAGTAGAAAGGCGATAATGTCATTTTCTAACATATGTGAGTTAAGATGCACCATATGTCATAGCGACCAATAATGCATTTCAGTCAATTATTTAATATTAATTTAAACATGACTCATTTGATGGATGCTGAATTTTATTATTTTATTTTTGTTTGTATGTTAATTAGATGATGTATGTTAAGTGTCTATTTTGGTCACACACTGTAACATATATGAAATCACAAAAAATACATAATTCAGTTTTTAATGGTTGTCATTTATGTCACCTCAGTGTTTTTTCCCCTTGTTCACAAAGCTATAATTTTTATTGAAATTAGTCAAAAATACCTTCAACTTCTTTGTTGAAAACGTTATAAAAGCATGAATCTCTTTTAAATTACCCCCTTAATTTTTATTAATTCAAATTCATATTAATATTTTAAAATTTTTATTACTACTAATTTCTTTTGATAGTTTAACAAAGATTCAAACCTTCGTTATTTCTTCACACTGCACACAAGAGACTTATTTTTAGTATTGTTAATAACTTGAACAATTCAAATGGTTTTGGTGTTGATTTAAAAAAAAAACAAAATTCTTGAGCCTATTTATTGGTATGTTAAAGATAGCTTTAAAGAATAAAATATTACATAATAATGGGGCTTAAAACTCTTATAACTCCCAGCCATTGTCAAGTTTGTGCACATCACTAATAAAAAAACAAGGATAGCTTGGATAGTGCTATGATAGTAAAATACAAGGAAAATATAGAAAATAAGTTATTCCAGTGGATAGTAATCCAAAAGGGCAAATTTGTCCATACATTTTTGTTTAAGTAGGTGGATAAATAACAATATATTTAAAAAATAATAATAAATAGAAAAAAAACCATAAAACAAAGAAACAATATAAACAAAATACAATGGGAGCACTCTATTCATAAAAAATGGATAAAGATTGCCAAACCAAACAGGAAGAAGGACCGGAACGGGTAGGATATTAATTTGCGTCATGATCTTGATCAACAATATAGGAGCCTTCTTGAGCGAGAGTGCCTGATGAGAAATAACATCTTTCAACTTTGTTTTTTTTTTTTTGTTTTTTTGTTTTTTTTTTTATCACTAGTGCTGCATTAATCAAAGTAATAAACAAATGATAAATTTTGCATATAATTGACAAAGAAAAAGAAGAAGTGTAAGAAAAAAATGTGATTCTTTATTTTTAAGTCAGATGTGCCAACAAATTGTACAAATAAAAAAAAAAATCAAAAACATGAGAGAAGGAGACACTATCATCACGCCCAAATTGCCCAAAGTTCTTTTAGAAAGAAAGGACACCGGGGAAACTAATAAATTTTCGGGGTTTTTGTTGGTCTACCCTGAATAATTTTGAAATTGTATATTTGACCCTGAATAAAAGATAATTGCATACATACTCTTGAATAATACATATAATTGTGTATATACTCATGCGGTTCAAATTGGCTAAAAAACCATATGTTAACAAATCTTATATATATAAAATGACCATTATATCCTTTGCATATATACCTTTGAAAAGTTATTTTTTGTATATCTTAATTCAAGTTATAACTATAGTTAATAAAGTTTGATTAACTTCTCTTAACAAAATTTAACAGTAGGGGTATATCCACAATTACTTATATTTTTCAGAGGTATATATATAATTATATTTTTTCTGAGGATAAATATGCAATTATATAATTTTTGAAGGGTTTATAAACAATTTTTTCTTAATTTTTTATAAGTAACTAATTTGCCCGTCCCTTTGAATTTACTAATTTTTTCATGTGTACTATGGCATTGAACATAATAGATTTTCCTGATTGATAAAATTTCAGTTAGCTGGCTACAAACGTTTGTGGATAATAACAGGATAAAGGTATTATACTAGATATCTAAATAGGACGCAACTGATTAAAACTAAAAGAAGAAAACCAAACAAGAAAATCCGAGTTTAAATTCAAGTCATTTCTCAATTATCCACAGTCAAACACCATTTTTTTGAAAAGGGGAAAAATCCATTGTTGATATATACTTATCCAATCCATTCGAAATGGTTTAATTTCTTAATCCTTACTGGAAGAAATGCAAAATAAACTTACTGCAATAACACAAAATCAATGATATTAATTGAGAGTTTGGGAGTTGGCCTAAACATGAGAACACCAAAAGTCAGAGTGTACCTTGTCCCTTATATATTAAGATCATGAAAGCAAGATAGCAGAGCAAAGAGTTATACGAGAAAGAATGAAAAGAAGAAACAACGGGAACAGAGTGATGCAAAAGTTAGTTGGTCACCAACCATAGAATCATTCCTCATCCTACAAAGGAGACTTCCAAATAAGAATCTTCCAAAAAGAAGACTAGCAGTCCCAACTTTGAAGGTAAACAACATATATATACACCTTTCCCCTTCTTTCTAAATCAAAAGGAGGAGAAAAACCATGCATCCTCTGTTCCTAGTCTTCTTCCTCTTTTACACAAGCTACGCCCATAAACACCAGCTAAACACCACCTCATGGCACGCCTTGGGAAAACTAGTGAACGCCGAGCGGGGGACCAACGTGACCGGTGTCTCGGACTTAAAACGCTATCTCAATCGGTTCGGTTATCTCCGCAACAAGGCCAACTATACGGACGTGTTCGATGTCTCTTTAGAGACCGCGCTTAGTCTTTACCAATCCAGACTCGGGCTCCCGATCACGGGTCGGTTGGATTCCCGCACGCTGTCCCAGATCATGTCACCACGGTGCGGCGTGTCCGATGCTGCAGCGCCGCGTCGCAAGACCTTTGCTTTCTTTATAGGCGAGCCACGTTGGGCGCGCGCTAAACCCATCAACCTCTCTTACGCGCTATCCCAGTTCGACACCATCGATTACATACCGAGAGCTGAGATACGTGCAATCTTGCGTCGAGCGTTCGATCGTTGGTCACGAGTGATCCCAGTGAATTTCATTGAATCAGAGGAATACCAGTCGGCGGACGTGAAGCTGGCGTTCTTTGCAGGGGATCACGGGGATGGTGAGCCATTCGACGGGGTGTTGGGCGTTCTCGCTCACGCGTTCTCGCCGATGAGCGGGAGGTTGCACTTCGATGCGGCCGAGAGGTGGGCGGTGGACTTCGGAAAGGAGGACTCGCGCGTGGCCGTGGATTTAGAGTCCGTGGCTACGCATGAGATCGGGCATGTGCTCGGGCTCGCGCACTCGACCGTGCGCGACGCGGTCATGTACCCGAGCCTGAGCCCGAGGAAACGAAAGACGGAGTTAACAGCTGATGATGTTGAGGGCGTGCAAGCGCTCTATGGGTCTAACCCAAAGTTCCAGTTTAGTTCGTTGATGGAGTCTGTTACTTCGGCTTCTCAGGTCACAAAAGGGACACGTACACGGTGGAGAAGTTGCATAGGAATTCTTATTCTTTTGATGGTGATGATACTTTAATGATTCGTTAGGAGAAGGTAGTGGATGCTTTTGATTTTTGTGCTTTGAATCCAAGTTTGGTATAGAAAAGGGGAAACAGATAGGAAATTAATGGAGATGATCATCAACGAATGGGTTTGAGATTCTCCAGGGATTGTTTTTTTTTTTCTTTGCTGTTATAATTATCTACCGATTATGAAGCAATTGTAAATACTATATCTGGTTAGAAGATTAATGTGGTTTTTTCTTTATTTAAACATTGATTTGTGGATGTTAATTGATAATTATCCAAATCTGTGATGGCTGTGAGAACGACGATTACGTGTTCTTGCGTCCACTAGAAGATTAGTGGTATTCTTTACTGGGCCTTAATGCTTATGAAAGTGGCGTCACTGATGAAAGCTACTTCCATCTTAGCCCAAGTCCATTGCATCTCATTGGCCAAGTCTAAATCACTTTGAAAAGTCATATTAAATCACTTATAAAATTTATAAGAGTAATAAAATTCAGAATATGATTGGTGGAAGTCTTTAAACTTAAGCAATTGGAAGAGGATCCTATATCTGATCAGGAAGATTTGAACGGCTGAGATCCTAAAGGAGGGATAAGAAGACCCTACCAATTTTCCAAGTAACAGTGACTCAACCGGACATCGTCATGACTCGCGGTAGTCTCCATCTTGAGTTGGATTGCCAATTGGATGGTGGAGATTTGATTGATGTAATAAAAAGAATTAAATTAAATAACAACTATCGTATCATTGGTCTAGTACCATAAGCCGCGAGATAGCTTTTACCATACAATATCATCTCAAACTTCGGCGTTAATTTTGATTGGATACCAATTTATAAGCTAACAATTATATATGTACTTTATAATCCTTACATATAAATTTATAAGTTATGACAAAGCTATTCAAAATATTAATTTCACTATTCCTTTTGATTCCATTTCCATATAAGTCATGATATTAAGTATTAATTCTCAAAAAATATATATATTGATGAAGTGGGTAAGGCATGCATGCACAAATGATGAGCTGAATATTTTAACCCATTTCTGTTTTCACTCCATGTGAATTGATCAACTTTGAACCTGACTTCTTTATATAAATATAAAGATATTACTTAAAGATTTTTTTTTTTGACAAAGATGACAAGCGTCAAATCAAAAGACCGGCACGTGGGGAGCACGAGACACTTGAAGACCCCACAATACACTCATCTGCGCAAGCTGGGGATCGAACTCGGGGAGCCATCGCTCGTAACCCAAGACCAATCCCCTACACAGGGACCTGAATACCAATAGACCCGAAGGTCGTTGGCATCGATGCCAATAAATCACCATATGATTAACTATATTTTTAATTTATGCTAATGTCACTTGAATCATATCTATAATACCAATAGGTGTTGCATTCATGATGTGTCAGCATATGTTTTATATGTGTTTTAATTGCAATATCTTATCTAAAACTCAACCATCAGTGCTCTTCACAATTCTGTTCTTGGAAGTTTGGAACTGATAAATTAACCAAGGTACGAACAACTAACTATACAAAGCGGTAATCAACAGTACAATTCAAATTGTGCATTTATTTTTCAGAAAATATATTGAAATTTCAAACAAACAACGTATGGCAAGTGGCAACAAAGATATCCACTTTTAATAATAATAATAATAAAAAAAGTGGCAACAAAGATGGACACATATCTGAGGTGTTCTAGAAGTGGATCCTCGTTGTCGCCCGAACGGGAAGAACCAAGCAATACGATTTGTCAATTCATGTGGGCTCTAGACATGTCTGCAAAAGTCACATCAAAGTTTTGGTAGTAGGGTTACGTGTTATAAGTTATAACAAAGAATGGAGGGTCATTTTTGGTAACTCACTCGTTGGATCAAATCCTTTGAATGGCCACTAGTCTTATCAGATTGAACCATTCAATGAGTTGGGGCCACACTACAAGGCCTCCGCTCTCACTTCATTTCACTTTGCTCGGTCTCCACAGTACTGCAATCTCCTCAGGACCTCAACCAAGCGCGCGCAGATGGAACGCAGTGCAGCGCCGAAGCAGCAACAGCGTCCGTGCATTGATAAGCTCGGCAAGAGACCGCATTACTGCCGCTACTAGTCCTACTACGACATACATGGGTCTGTACTCATGGGTACTTCTGTGAAGCGAGAGAGGGTGACACCGCATGGACTGGCGAGCGAGCCAAGATGCCAGGTGGATGGGTGTGGCAAGGGGTTGGTCGAGGCGAAGGCGTACCACCGGCGGCACAAGGTGTGTGAGCTGCATTCTAAGGCGGCTGTCGTTCTGGTGCTTGGGTCACACCAGCGGTTTTGTCAGCAATGTAGCAGGTATATGGTTAGCTTTTCGCCTTGTTTGTTTTTTTTTTTTTTTTTTCTGGTTCTTTGGAATTTTTTTTTTTTTTTTTTGATGTAATGGTGGTGTGTTTTGTGGTAGGTTTCATTTTGTATCAGAGTTTGATGAGTCGAAGAGGAGTTGCAGAAGGAGGTTGGCCGGTCACAATGAGCGCCGGAGGAAGACTGCCCACGACTCCATTGGCAGGAACTCTTCTTTCGGTAACATCTCCATTCTCCATTCTCTCTCTCTCTCTCTCTATATATATATATATATATATATATATATATATATATTTTGAAGAGTGGATAAACCAATTAAATTAAAATAAGTATATATATATTTTTATTCCTTAGTTTGTGCGCGCGCTGTGCTTAGTAGATTCATTAAGGTTTAAAAAAAAAAATGAATAAATTATTAAATTATAATAGATAACAAACAAAAAGTAAAAAATCCACCACTAAATTAAAGCAACAATAGTCTGTTCTATTTTTGTCTGTTATTTTCTTGGCTGTACTTTTTTATTCTTTTAATAAATTTATTATTTATTTAATTAAATTAAAAAAACAATAAGATGGAGAAGCTAGATTCAACTAAGCGATGCAGGAAAAATAGTTATTTTTATTTTTTTAAAAGATAAATAAACTATATTTATTGACAATAAAAGTACATATCCAAGAACACAACGAACAAAAGAATTTGGGATGTACTAAAATAAACATAAGAGAAAAAAAATAGAACATAGTATTGGTTGGACTTGCTCCTGTTTTTATTTAATAAATTATGATTTATCTATTTTCACTAATAATAATAATAATAATAATAATAATAATAATAATAATAATAACTAGAAAACTCATTGGGGAAGGGGGGATTTTTCATAGTGGGAAAATACTTTGCAGAACTATAGACCATTTTGCTCATGGATTAAATAGGTTAATTATTTTTTAAAAAAATTAATAAACCATTAATTTATTAATGTAAAAATAAGAGATAAGTATAGACCAAACCGAACATGTTTAATCGAGATTAATTAAGCTCAAGTTAAAATGCAATTTGTCCATGTTTTTTTTTAAATAAACCACTATTTATTAAAATAAAGCTTTATAAAAAGTTTGTCCATATTTCTTGAAGAATTTAATCATAATTAAAATCACCAAGAATTGTAAAGTTACTGGCTGATCTTGTTTTAGATTAATAATAATGACTACTTAAACTTAGAAAAATTAAATAATACTACATATTTTCCACGAGTCTAAATAAGTGGGATTTAATTAAAGTTACTAGATTTTTTTTACAAAGTGGATGAACCTCAATTTTGAACTCTAAAATAAAAAAATAATAATAATAATTTAAACTTTAAAAATATTTGAATAAAGTATATTTCTATTAACAATATTTTTAATTCTTACTCTATTAATTTTCTCTTCCACAATATAAATCTCATCTAATGGAGTTTTGGAAAGATGAAATTAAGTGATATTTTTTATTAGGGGAAATTTCACTTGATGCGGTTTGACATTTATAAATTTTGGATTTATTATTTAAGTTTTTATATTTTAATACCATATATGCATGAAGTTTAAATCGTTTACAGAAAGATGCGAAAACACTTAAGCCAGTTAATACTTGCTGACGAGATATAAAATATACATAAATTTACTCTTTTGCCTTTATTTACATTACTACAACCAATTTCTTCTCATAATTAGAATATTGAATCCCAAAGCCAAACCCTAATTTCTATAGAAATCTCTTTTTGAAAAATCTAAGGTAGTGTTTGTTTGGAGGGTTTTGGAACTGCATGTAATTTGAGTTATTGGGTTTTAAAAATCAAGTGTTTGATTCACATGATTCCCAAACACGTATAAATCATATCACATCCAATGAGGGATTTGGTTTTATAGCCAAATTAGCCATAAAATCAAATCTTTGTTTTTAGGTTTATTTACATGCATAACTTGCAACTTACATGTGACCAATTAAGGAAAAACAAATATTATCAAACATTCATAAATACCTTTGTTGAATGGAAAATTTATAAAATCTAATAATAAATTTAATAATTATTTTAATAAATAATTTAATAATAAAATTAATAGTAAAATGATCAATACGATAATTAAAATCATTAAATAACATGCTAGAAATATATGACAAGTTTATAAATACTATTTTTATTGGGTTACCAATTAATTCAAAAATTACAAAATATAATTAAAAATTTAATAAATATACTAATAAATTTAATAACTAACTAAATAATAAAATTAATAGTTAAACTAATTAATATGGGATTTAAAATTATTACAGTGACATTAAGATATTTGGTATGTAAAAGTTTTTAATTCCAAATTTACAAATTTGTCTGACCAAATACAAAATCTTGTAATACAATATCTTTAATTACATCTAACCAAACATCAGATTTGAGTATACTGTATTTTAAAATTCATGTATTTCTAGTTACATTGTAACTGGAAATCACTGTATTTACAGTTATATTGAATCAAACACTACTTAAGATGAACAAGACAATTTCCTTCTAATTTGTTTCAGTCAATAATGATCTTTTCACCCAATTAGCGGAGGGAATTGGATGTGGTAATGCAAATAAGCTTAAAAAGATAAATTCATATATATTTTGTCACATCAGTAAGTATTGAAGGTGTTAAGTGTTCTGGCATCTTTTTTAAAATAGTTTAGATTATAAAGTACTATTACTAAAGTATCAAAACTCAAATTATAGACTCCGGCTGATTAAAAAAAATCAAACCACATGATAGTTTATTCAAAATTTCCCCTTTTTATTAAACCAAAATAGAAGTAAAATAAAAAATTTAAAATTTATCTTTTCTTTTAAAAACTTCTTTATAAAACATCACTGAAACATATAAAATATTAAAACGGGATTTTTTTTGTTTTGATGAATGTAGACAAGGCACACCATAAGTGTGCACTAATGAGAAGTTCATACCTTAATTAACCCACATATTCATGCTCAATTTGCTTAAGCTGAGGTTTAAACGTGTTTTATCAGTAAAGACACAAATATCCTATATAAGATATCTAATGCTAATAGACCAAAAGGTTGTTGGATAAAATGAGAAGTTATATAAAGTAAATTAAATTCCATTAATATATATATTACAGTAGATTATTAGAATATTACTCTCGGTATATATTGTAACACAATCTATTTTTTTAAATAATTATGGTTAAATTATGGATAAAAAGTAACTAAAGTATTGTTTGGGGAGGGGATTAAATCCTCCGAACCTCTCATTTAAGAGGGTAATGAGTTCCTACTCTCACTGGTGGGACTCTTTTTTTTTTTTAAATTGGATAAACCATAAATTTTTAAAAAAGACCAACACAAAGTATCAAAAGCATACAAACAATAGAAAAAGTACATAAATCCACTGGCAGTGGGAAAAAAAATAGACAAAAACAAAGATACACCAAAAGACGAAACAACCCAGGCCTGGGCTAAGAGAGATTCTCCTCCTCGGGGTAATAGAAGAAAAATAGAAAGGGACTAGCCAGGGGTCGAAGCTGGGTCTTGGGTCTTTGGGTTGTGCTCGTCGTCTGGAGGTGATCCTGGGAAGTGAATACTCCTCCGCACTACCACGAAAGAGGATTTCAACTTCTGTCTCTTATTCGTCAGTGAAACTGAAACCCAAAAGACAAAATCAGGCTTATGTTCAAAAATAGTTGAACGCAAATTAAAAATTTTGTGATTGAAAATGCAATTATTTCTCAGTAATCAAATATTCCAAGTATGGGATCTAACTAAGAGAAATATTCCAAGTATGGGATCTAACTAAGAGATCCCAAGATTCTTGAACTAAAGGTGTAAGTGAAAAAACTCATATTTCCGAAAGATCTCTGAGTGAGTGCGGGAGACGCGGCCTCCTAAGAACCTGATTAAAGTGGGACTAGATAGTTGTGGCAAAAAGATACAGTGGATGAAAAGGTGATTAGCAGATTCAATGTTTGCATGACAAAATGTTTGCATGACAAAGAACATATAAAACTGATGGGAGTCTGTTGCATCTATGTAACGTGAGGTTTTCCAAAATGAGAATTTTATTATACTAAACCAGCCAATTAAAGAGCGAGACTTCCCTTGGACATAAACTTTTTAGAATTGGCGGTATGGCTGTATATCAATGTCTTCTATCAATTAGAAAGCTATAAAAGTATTTGACTTCAAAAATCCCATTTGGACTTGGACATGGATCGTGTGACTTTGTAGTCTAAATTTTATTATTTAAAATAATATTCTTTTATAATATCAAACCTTGCATGACAGTACTGGTCATTTGACATGGAACTAGTCTCATATCATTAACACTAAAAAGCTCTTGTTCATAATACTGGGAAACCTGCATTTCTGATTTATCATGACATTTGTTCTATAGAAATCGGAATGATGGATGGTAGAATTGATCACATATCATCAACTTCATCTAGATGTTATGCTCTCTCTCTTCTGTCATCCAATTCATCTCCAAACTGCATATCAGCATCCGACCTCTCCTCCCTATCCAGAGTTGCTTTACTAGAACTGATTGCTGAAAACCGTGCCGCCATACTTGCTGGGCAGCTCTCTTCTCATCGCAGTTGTTGGCAAGACACCACCGGCACCGGAGGTTCAGGCGTTCTCTCTAACAACTTTCCACAAGTAGTCCAACAAGTGCCATCTCAAGAACCGGCTCTGGTTTCAAGTAGCTGGAATGAGCTCCAGCAAGCCAGAACTCAAGTGACCCTAGGCCTCATGCAGATGCCTCCTGGCCGTTCATTTGAGTTCCTCTCTGCATGTAGGAACAAGGACAAGGATGAGGAAGAGTGCTGTGAGTTTTTCAAGTCTTTTGAGGGCAAGCATTTGTTTTAAAAATATGTGACATAAATTAACCTGATCCTCTCTGTTCAACAAATTCTATCTTAATCGAAGAGAAGTTTCTGGGAAAGAAGTGATTGATTCTGCAGCATGATTAATTACCTAGTGTCTTGTGCTCTACTTTAAAAACACTGTAGCATAATCACAACATTTGCTTATGAAATTCATAATATTTCTGTGCACGACTACATAGGCACGCTTTCCGTTTCATTTCATGCAACGAAACAAAGTTTGGTGCTGGTTAGATACAAAAGTTAGTGAAAGATAAGATCCTCATGCTTCTCGTTATTGTTGCTGCCTACCAATGCCATGTCATGTGTTAATGCACACACTGAGCTCCAATGCGAGCAACACGAGTAATTTTTTTATTATTTTTTATTTTATAACCAGAGCCAAACTTATGCCAATCATGTTACAGCTTCTCTTGTTCACTTGCTAGAGAATCTCATACGAACCTTCTGGGAACTTTCGACAATTATTTTTCAATCCAAAGTACTAATTCCCTCCCAAAATGCTTGTGAAACTGAACTGGAAACTTGGAGGCATCTCATGCCACATGGGCGGTTCCCAGTCAGTAACCTTATGAACCCCATGCACGTTCTTTACTGGAGAGAGAAAACCCCCATAAATAAAGGCAAGCTAATGGGTCTACCGGAACAACACCATTTTCCCTTTATTTTATTTTATTTTATTATTTTATTTTGCCAATACTGGTCCTTTATCTTCATTTTGGTTCGGAAATAATTTGAGAAGAAAATGAACTTTTGTTGACCGAATGTTGTCTAACTAGGAAGGAAAAGTGTGATGTGTAAAATTTAGTTCTTCTGTCCTCAAGTGGAGATATATAGGGATCTCTGTCTGCTGAGGAGGGTCATAAGACTGGACCGGACTAGGTACTGTTTAGTTAAGGTGTGCTTTGAGGGCTTTTATTCCTCGATTTGTGGTTGTATTTGGACTTGTTTTATGGTTTGTGTGTATCACATTTAGTGATATCGTTCCTTTTAGTTATTAATAAAAGTAGTTTATTCACTTAAAAAAAATAAATAAATTAGGTTGAGAAAATATATGGAACCGCATTCATGGTTTATTGATTTTATCAAAATATATATATGGAACTATTATTACACTTGGATTTATCTATTTATAGACCACAAAACAACACCTTTAACAAGCCTCAGTATTTCTTGTTTTTCTTTCCTGTTTCCGTCCATCTCTAGTAATTTCCCTCGCCACAAAAATAGAAAACTATCCTTCTCCACATTCACTTAATTATTTAAAAAAAAATACACGTGGTATTGATCTTTGTGCTGGAATGCAAAGCTGAACATAAATAAATAGTTGGCCATAGAGAAAGGACAATGATGTTGATCCTCACTACGCCTTGATTGCATAACTTGTATTATCATATAATCACTGCCCTTCCGTTAACACGCCCAGACAACATGAGATATCGTTTTTTGCTGTTTAGTGTTTAGCGGCTCTGAAAGAGAATATCTTGTGAATGTCAACAGTTTTATTCCATCCTAATCTTTCGCTCATATATATATATATATATATATATATATATATATATATATATCATTTTAAAAATCATTTGTATAACCTGATATACATGTTTAATAAGTAAGTGAATTTATGGTGGTTTTCTCTAGCAATGGTGAGAAATAAACAAAAACGAGATGCCATGCCTCATCTTTATTAGAAGAAAAACTAGGACATTTAAAAACAAAAAACAAAAAGGAAAGCAAATCAAGAAGCAGTAGTAACTAACTCTCACTGAGTCTCTGATACAAATCAAGTACTAGCTGTTACTTGCTCTGAAAAAGGTCTCTCATGGTGCTACCATCCTCACCATCACTCCAGCTTGGGAAACGATGATGAACATTCATGCGGAAGTGATCTCCTAGTCCAGTGGGAAGGAACGAAGGTGTGTCTTGAGGTGAAGTCCCGGTTGATGACGAGCCTGACAACCCAGCCGACGCTGGCACCACCATGATACCACTGTCATGAGAGTAGCACCCTAAACCCAGAGCCATTTGCGGGGCAACCACCTGTGATGGTGGTGCTGTGGGAGAAGTCATACCAGTGCAAGGTGACTCTGGTTCCGTGTTGCACCCCATGAATGGTGGCTGAGGATTGTTAGTGCTACTACTGCTAGCACTAGTGAATAGGATTTTCTCGCCAGGTGTCTCGCCGGTGTTATTGGTTTCATTCAGAGTGTTGGTGTTGTTGGTGGTGGCTACCGGTGTTGTAGTCATTGTCATTAGATCCTGTGACTTGCGACGTCTACGGTTGTGATCAGCTAGTCTTTTCCTGCAGCTCCTTTTCCCTTGATCAAACTCCGACAACACATGAAACCTATACAAAAAAAAAAAAAAAAACACATAGATATATATATACATCTCTCTCTTTCTTTGATAACAAGAATAACATATGTGTATATATATAAAGGAAAAGAGAGGAAATTAAATATATATAGTACCTGCTGCATTGTTGACAGAAACGCTGTGAGAGGCCGGCGGCGATGACGATAGAGGCCTTAGAGTGGAACTCACAAACCTTATGACGGCGGTGGTAGTGCTTAGCATGGGTGAGATCGGCACCGCAGCCTTCAGCTTGGCAGCGAGCAGCTCTCGCCCTCCTCCTGCATACTCTCCCAACCACCATGCCCTCATCGGGTGACGCGGACGAGAAGTAAGTGCGCACCCCGAGGTTCAACCCTATCCTCGCCGGAGCCGGTGGCAATGCCAAACCATACCTTTGATGGCAAGAAGTTGATGAAGACGTTGATGACGCCATGGGGAACAGCCCGGCGGCGGAGAAGGTAGGAGCAGGCTGAGCCTGCGCCTGAGCGAACAAGTCAGCGTGCAGGCCATGAGTGAAGTGGTCGTAAACTTGCCTGTCTTGTTGGCATGCGTCGTTGTTGGACATCGACGAGGATGCGTCCTCTCCGAACAGTAGCATCGCGGCGGCCGCAGCGGCCGGATTCCCCCACTCGTACTCCAACAACATCTCCTTACTTTTTTTTTTCACTACGTAGCTTTGCCAAGCTCTTTCTCCTTGCAAGCCTGCTCTCTGATGCTCAGGACTTGCAGTACTGTTTATATAAGGAGAAGTTCACCATTTTTTACCACGCCGAGCTCGTTTAACTAACTTATAAACATTTTTTCTTTTTTAATTCAGAGGGTTAAATTTTTTTTATTCACTGCAGAGAGAGAGAGAGAGGGATTGGGGCAATATGATCTGATATGCTGTCTCTATCCATAGGATACCACCGAATAGAGTGGGGATGCGTGGTGGCCTGACATGGAGGAAGGTTGGATGCACCTTCCTCGTTCGTGAAATCGTATTCACACCCTACTCTGCTTTTGGATTTTATACCCCAGTTTTCCCACTGTCTATATTTTCAGCTCTGCAGGTAAGGAAGGGTATTTGTGATAACGACGTTCATGGCACTGCTGTTATTATGAAACGTTGTATATATAAATTTTATTATCAACTATTAAAGCCACACAGTTGTGGCTACGGGATTGCTGCTTTTCATGAAAACACAAAAAGCGATGGTTGGACGAACAGTAGTGCCTTATGGTGTATTATTATTATTGTTGTTGTTACATTCACTCACTCACTCACTCTCCCGTGATGGTATAGTATGGTTTTTTAAGTTCAGTTTTAGTGCATGTTGCTTAGTTTTAGGTGCCGAAACGGTGTGCCTGGAATCCAGCCTGCTCTGCTTTTACTGCTACTGCTATCTGTCAATGACGTCGAAACATTGTACGTTATCTCCTTCAGTCTCTCTCTCGTCTCTCTCACAGAGAAGAAGAGTGAGAAAGAGAAAGGGAGAAGAAGGTGGAGAATAATGGAGCTTATTGAGCTTCTTCCTCTTTCCATCATAACCGTCCACGTTTACTGCATGAGCATCATGCGGTGGAAATCTTGCATGAGATGCTGGACCACATCTCTCTCTGTAACTTCCCTGCTCATTTGACCAGTCAAAACAGTTCTAGCACCTGCAGCAGCATGAGGATTTGTAAGCACTGTTTGGTAGAAAACAAGTAAGCTTTTAAGATTTTTTAACAACCTTGCTCTGTAAGGATAACTTTTTATCAAACAGTTATGATTTATTCCTTCTACTGTTTATTGTAATATCACTCTCCTGATGATTAATATTATCATTATTATTATGATTATTCCTGAGTTTAAGAACCAAAGAGCGTTGGATGCCATACATGATTCAGCAAGAGCAAGTCTATCTTGAACATCTAAACAAATCAATCGTCCAAGTAGTCCTTCACTAGCTGGTGAGACAACAGAAATACAGAAATGCATGTTTATGAAATAAAACGCAGAACCCAATCCCAGTAAAACAAGTTTGTACCAATCTGAGAATCATCCGTAGAAAGACAAATGATAGGCAAAAGGGGCCATCAAGGAAATAGGATGCCTTACTACTCTGTTTTTTATTATCAATCAAAATTTCATATCATCTCATATCAATTTATTATCTAGTCAAATTTCGTGCGCATTTTATTCTATAACAGAGTGATAATACAATACTTGAGGTAGTACAAGTCGCATTATTTGTTCAGCTTGATGTCATCCATGAATTTCTTTCCATCCAGTTTAGATGCGAGGAAGAGTTTTATAAAGCTCTGGAAGTCCATACTCTTGTAGAGTGGCTCACCCTTCAAAACAAGCTCTGGATGGGGCCCAACTGTGGCATTAAAGTTTGGACCATGAAATGCTGCAATAGAGAAGCGTTCTTTCTCTGTGTTTGTGACTGCCCTGTGCTCTATGCTCTTGTATTTTCCATTGCTAATTACCTACGGAAATTAAAAAAACAAATAATTTGCTTATTTTACAATATTAGTATATATATGGGTTGTGTGCGTGCGTGTGTGTATATATATATTAGAAAGAGAATCAATGAATTCATTACCTCCAAGGCATCTCCCATATTAGCAACAAAAGCACCAGGAATAGGCTTGATAGGGAGCCACTTATCATTTCTCCTGATTTGCAGCCCTGTAACATCATTCACTTGAAGAACAAGAGTTAAACTACATGCGTCAGAGTGAGGGGACAAGCCCAACACTTTCTTAGCCTCAGGACAGGGAGGGTAGCAGTTTATCCTCACAGATTGAGTTTCATTCTCTGAATTTCCTATTATCTCTGAAGGATCAAGTCCCAAGTTTTTAGCCATAAATCCTAGAAGACAATTCGCCAATCTGTTCACCTCCGTTGTATACTCATCGAACGCATCTCTGAGAATTAAAAATTAAAAAAAAAACCATCAAATACACAGATTAATACTTATTTAATTAAGATTACGACAGCAAAGAAGAAGAAGAAGAAAAAAAAAAAAAACACCTGAAAGCAGATGGCTTTGAAGGCCATAATTCCATTCTTTTAAAGTGAGGAGGAGAAATATGATAGAAGAGCATGTCGGCCCAGTCTAACTTCTGCTCCTCAGAAAAAACAAACCACTGGCCATAACCTTGAACTTGTCCAGGAGGCTGCTTGAACTGCATCTTCTCATCTAATGAAAGCTTGAAGAACTCTTCAATCACAAACATCATCCTCTGACTTACCTCCTTTGGAACATCATGGTTTATCAACTGCATGTTTGATGAAAAACCAAACGTTAACAAAAATGAAATAAAAAATGGTCTCTTGGATTCATTGTGAAGTTTTGCCAACCTGAAAGAAGCCCCAGTTTTCACAAGCGAGGTGGAGCTTGGAGGACTCGGCGTCAGAGAGCTCCGGGTCGAGTAGTTTGAGGTAATCAATGACTGGGATGTCATCGTCGTCGGAGCCTGGGATGATGATGGCCTCGGATTCGGCTTCGGGTCGGATGTATCTTGTAGGAATGTGATCTGTGGGAGTGAGAGATGTGGCCAGGGCCCTCACGCTGGCCACCGGCAGAGATCCCATCAACCTCTCCGACCCTTTTCCATTGTTCAGACAGGCCATGTCGACGGGTCCGGTGCACTGATCCATGATGGACGATGTTTAATTACAACTGTATTAATTGGTGTGTTTAGTACGTTAGAACTTATCCTTATATAACATTAGAGCCTTTTTGTTAGTGATTCACAAATTCAAGAATCAAGATAGCCAAATTGAGCCAAAGTCCAATGATGGCCCTCAGCATTTGCTAATTCCACTTAGTATCACTCACGAGGTCAGAGATTTCTAGATTACTGATATCAGTAATCCATATGACTATGAAAGTGAACTTTAAAGAGCCAAAGAAATTTCGAAGCACCACCGCTCATCATAACAAAGCCGTGTTAGAATTTACAGAGTTGATCCATAGGTAAGGCCAAATAATACATATGACAATAAAAAAATCTAAAAGCACTTTGGAGAAGCTTTTCGGGTCCAAATCTCATATCACTATTTCAAAAAAAATTATTTTGGATCCACGTTAGTCCAGATTGCTGAGATCATTTTAAAGAATTTTGACCAAGAAAAACATTTTCATGTTAGTAAAGATTGTTGGGCTCAATTTAAAGAATTTTGATCAAGAAAAGCATTATGATCACATTAGTACAGATTGTCAAGCTTTCCTCTGGACGTCCAGAAGCAAAGAAATTATGCAAAATTGGAGGAACATGAGGAAAAATGTAGATGAAGCTTGGAGTTTCTTTCCTCCAGGGCAGACATGTGATGAGTGTATTTTATATCATGTTTTCATGCTCTCTACGCTAAGGTTCAAAAAAACGCTAGGCGCTAGTCGGGCGGTCGGCCACCTTCTAGCGCCCAGAGAGCCTAGGCGGGGCCTAGACGGTTTTACCTTTTTAGAAAAAATATATATTTATAATATAATTTTAATTCTATATAATACCCAGATAGACATTTATCAACAAGACAACAACCAAATTGATGCATCAACAATCAAATAATAATGCATGAGCTTCTAGAATCCAAACAACTCTAAAACCCACATTATCATAAAAACAATTAAACATACATATAAAATTATAAACTCAAGTCAATCAAGTATTACAACCATAAAATAAAAGTGTGTAAAGACTCTAAAAGTGGGTAGGCTACTAACTACTAAGAAAAACATAAGCATATAAAAATTTCGGGGAAGTAAGCGAAGACAAGGTTCGTTATACATAACATATTATTTATTATTTATGTGCTTAGAAATTGGAATTTTATTAAAAAATTTAAATAAAATAAATAATAATAAATATTGGATGGATATACCCCTAAGAAAAAACATAATTAAGTACAAGTCCCACAAAACATTAATTTGGGGGGTTTTAAATTAATTAAAAACATTTAATTTTCAATTTTTTTCCAAAGCCACCCAGGCCGCCTAGTCGGCCGCCCAGCCCGCCTAGGCGGTTCCTGGGTGTCCGTTTTTTTGATGGACAGCCTAGGCCGATTTTTTCACCGATTTTCTTAAAATCGGGGCGGTCTATCACCTTCCAGCGCCTAGGCGGCCGCCTAGGCTGATTTTTCGAACATCAGACTACGCCATTCTTTCATCTGTCCTTTAGCATACTTTGGTGTAAAATCGGTGCTATTCAAGATATAATGTTCATTGTGTAGGAATGGGGGGCTCAAATCAATTTGGAGTGAAACTGAGTGTGAATCGTGCGTGTTTGTTGACCAAAGGAAGAGAGCAAGTTGAACACGGGCAGAACACGGTTGTGCCATAGCTATTGATCTTCCCAGCCTGAAGAGCCAACTAGCAGAATCCTGACACGAGAGTGTCCCAGGCAGAACATGGTCACTACACACCCGTGTTCCTTTCGTTGCAAATCTCGAGAAGAAGTCATATTTTCTTCTTCTAGCGGAACACGGGCACGTTGCCGGTTACACAGGCGTGCACCAGTTGACACGGGAGTTGCATAGCCATGCAGTTTCCCCTGATTATCTCAGACGTTTCACTCAAGAATTTCCCAGAAAAGAACACGGGCTGAATATGACCGTGTCGGGCCCCGAAACTGCCTTTTTAACTCTAGATTTTAGGGTTTCATCTCATCTTTGGTTCGGGGATTTTTTTCTCCACAGGGAGGACTTTGATGATAGCGAAGATCAAGCTTCACTACACCACCTAAGGAGCCCAAGGACTAGTTGGAGGCATCAAGAGAGGTGGGGTTAGCACATGGAGCTCGACAAAGGAGATCATCTAGAGTAAAGAAGGGAGTCATGTCTTCCTTTTGTTATTCTTTTATTGCATCTTCCTTGTTGTACCCGCCCATGAGGGGCTACCTGACCATAGTGCCCTGGGGCTGAGAACTTAGATGATTTGTATTGCTTAAACACTTGTTCTATTTGTTCTACGGAGTTCTATTTGATTCTTGTGTTTAATCTTGTGTTTGCATAACTCGATGTGTTTGAATTGCATAGTTGTTAGGGTAAAACTCAACGCGTAGTTTGTTTAGCAAGAGACGCACAGTTATCTTAGCAAACTCGATGTATTTGAGAACTCATATATAGATGCAATATTGCTTGTGAGCACACACTTGGATTATTGGAATGCACCTGGTAGACACTTAGGGTAAGATAGCTTGCATTAGTCTTAGGGATCACCCCGGGGCATTACTCTCATATTACTGAAACGCTAGATCCTAATCTCCTACCATTTCCACCATTTATCTTTTCTTGCTTTCTTGCAATTCGACTCACTCTTGACATTAGAAGAGCAATTAGTACTTTGAGTACAGTTCCCTGTGGTTCGACAACCCTACCCTTCACGAGGTATCACTTTACTACTTGCTTGCGACCCGTTCACTTGCGGTTTGCGCATCAACAGGGCAGCAAAAACTAACTCCTCAGGAGAGCACTCTCTTTCACATCTTTTTTAAGAGGACTCTCTTTCTCCACTTAGGATCATGCTGGCTCCCTTCTTTCACATTTTTTTCCCTTGACTTCCTCTTGTGTAAAGGGTTGCGTCCGCTTGTTTCTTTTTCTTTGCCTTTTGTACTCTTTTGCCTTTTATTAATGCTTGTGGTTTATCCACATTTTCAAAAAAAAAAAAAAAAAATCAAGAAAAGTATTATCCACGTTAGTACTGAAAAGCTTCTAATGTCCTAACTTTTAGCTCAACGTCCTTGATGCCCTATCATGCCCTGAACTTAGCTCTGGCGGACCAGGTGCGAGGACAAACAACCACATATCCATAGTGCGTGAACACAGTAGACCTGTAAGGCCTCAAAACTTGTCTCAGAGCAGAAATACAACCAACTACAAGGAAACATAAAAAAAAAGTGGTACAAAAATATACTATAGCCTGAAAGATATAGGAATCCAAAGTACAAATACGGGTTTTCAAATAGTCCAAACATAACGACAAAAACAAAGTACAGGTGCTGACGACTTGCTAAGGACCTCATTGATCTACTACTTCTGATTTGAAAAAGATTTAAGAACAACTATTTGAGCTCACTAGTCTAGTAAGTAATCCACTGAAAAAGTAAGCAAAAAGAAGTGCACGTGTAGTGTCTAAGATATGGCTATATTTGCGTTCAGCGACACCATTCTTCTGTCCCTCAATCCTTCAGGGCTGAAGCCATTCTTACATCTGTCTATCTTATCAATTGTACTCCTACATCCACTACCTCTGCATTACACCTTATGAGCTTCTTTACTTTCTTCCTCCCTCGTATGAGAAACAAACTCTTTCCCCGTTCTGTCATATGTATTTTTTTCTTGGATATAGCTCTGAACAGAAGGGCTATTGTTGTTATGATCCCCATTCTCATCGTCTTCGTATTTCCCGTCATACCACTTTTCTTGAAGATACCCCTTACTTCTCTTCATCCTTCCTAAATTTATCTTTTCTTCAGCCTTCCGCAAGTGTATCCTCTTCTCTCCCCTCTATAGTTCTTCCGAGCTCCACTATCAATACCAATTCTGTGCCCTCTCCAGATGTCTCTATAGACACTTACTCTGTTCCTTCCTACTTTGGATGCATTAATAATACCAGTAATTCGTCTCCTCTCTCTGTCGGACTATCCTCTCCTGAAGATGCTCATGCTGTCCCTCGTCGTTACCCAGACTGTTCTCGCTACCCTCCTGCTCGGTACACCCTTTTTTTCTCCTCTACCTACTCTCCCGATTTCCAAGCCTTTCTTGCTACTCTTCACTCGCATTCTGAGCCGCAGTCTTATTGCGAGGCTGTGAAACATCCCAAGTGGTAATAGGCTATGACAGAGGAACTTGATGCTATTCAGTGCATGCATATATGAGATCTTGTTCCTCTTCTATCTGGTGTTACTCCTATTAGTTGTCGATGGGTTTATCGAGTTAAGACCCAAGCCGATGGTAGTATTGAGCGCCACAAAGAGTGTCTTGTTGCTCGTGGTTTTACTCAGGAGTATGGCATTAATTATGAGAAAGATTTGCTCTTGTGGCTAAGTTAACTACTATTTATCTTCTTTTCGCTATTGCTGCTACTCGTCACTGGCCACTTCATCAGTTAGATGTGACTAATGCCTTCTTGCATGGAGATCTCTTTGAGGACTTTTATATGACTCCTTCTCATGGTTTATCTCATCCTTGTCAGCATGTTTATCATATTTGTCGAGGTATCTATAGGCTCAAACAAACTCCTTGTGCCTGGTTTGAGCGGTTTCGTAGTGTGGTTCTTACTCTTGGTTTCACTGAGAGCTCTCATGATTATGCACTCTTCACTCAGTAGACTCCTCGAGGCATCACTATTATTCTTCGTTATGTTGACGATATGATTATTACTGGTGATGATGTTGATATTGTTCTTTCCTTGAAACAACGGTTACACACTGAATTTCAGATGAAAGATCTTAGCTCTTTTCGTTACTTTCTAGGTCTTGAGATTTTTCGACGAGCTGATATCACTGATCTCACTGAATTTCACTTGATGTCTCAACATAAGTACATATCTGACATTTTTCGACGAGCTGGTATCACTGATCTCCGTACTGCCTTTACTCCTATTGAGCTGCATCACCGACTCTACTCTTTTGATGGTGAGCTTCTGCCTGATCCCACTCGCTATCGTGCACTTGTTGGTCTTCATCTATCTAACCATTACTCGGCTTGATATTGCATATGATGTTCGTGTTCTTAGTCAGTTTGTGAGTGCTTCTCGTTCTACTCATTACGCTGCCCTTTTACGAGTTCTTCGTTATCTTCATGGACTAAATTTTGCTCTTTACTTTTTTTTTCTGCCACGTCTTCTCTGGAGTTACGCTCTTATTGTGATGCTGATTGGGCAGGTAATGCCGCTGATCGACGTTCTGCTATTGGTTTCTGCATTTTCCTTGGAGATTCTCTTATTTCTTGGAAAAGCAAGAAACAATGTACTGTTGCTCTTTCTACTGCTGAGGCTGAGTATGGTGCTATGTCCTTTGCTGTTAAGGAGGTTCTTTGATTGCGTCAGATTTTGAAGGACTTTGGTGTTTCCATCTCTGGCCCCACTCCTATATTCTGTGATAACTATAGTGCCATTAAAATAGCTGCCAACCCTGTGTTTCATGAGCGTAAAAAGTATTTTGAGATTGTTATTCACTTTGTTTGTCATCATTATTTTGCTTGCAATATTCTTCTTCATTATGTTGCCTCTACACAACAACTTGCTGAAATTTTCACTAAGGCACATATAGTCTCTCGGTTTTGGTTTCTAGTTGACAAACTCTCAGTTTATGACCCACCGTGAGTTTGAGGGGGCGTGTTAGAGTATACATACTCATGTATATGGCCCATTGTGTACATACATATATACCCTTGAGTATACATACTCATGTATACACCTTTTTTGCATTTATATGGGATGGTTCCTTCTCCAATGAACACATTCATTCATTCTTTCTCATATTTGTCTATCAGTGATTATATAGTCAAATTTCACTCTCATTTTATTCCAAAATAGATTGATAATAGAATACTTAAGGTGCAAGTCGCAGTATATTCTAAAACAGAGTGATAATAGAATACATAAGGTGCAAGTCGCATTATTTGTTCAGTTTCAAGCGTCCCAAGAAGCTCTTTCCATCTAGTTTAGATGCGAGGTAGAGATTTGTATAACTCTCAAAGTCCATACTCTT